>JAFBJU010006081.1:192948-353887 GCA_016785305.1 Colistium nudipinnis | reverse complement strand
AGCTAGAGAGAGAGGGAGAGAGAGAGAGAGAGAGGGAGAGAGAGAGAGAGAGAGAGAGACAGCGAGATGGTGGAGGGGGATAGACTAAAAGAACAGAAAGGTGGAGGATAAGGGAGGAGGCGAAGGAGAAAAGGATGATGGGAAAAACCTCTCTGGCATGACCAGCTGCCAGAGCATTCTGTTACTTTTTTGATGCCAAATCTTATCCACACAAAGCATAATGCATATATAAAGTATATATGGTTTATGATTATTACTTTCATATGTTAGTTTGATCACTTTTACAGTATAATGACAAGGATTTCTGACTGTGAAACAAACAAAAAGCCCTTTAGTTTATGTGCAAATGAGATGACACATTTTCATGTCATCTCTGATACTGCAAATAGAAAATGTAATTAATTATGATCCTAAAAAACAACATTCAAAATATAACATCCCCAAATATGCAGTATACTGTATATAAAAAAACACATATGTGTTTAAAAAAACATTCCCCTTAAATATACATTGATGCTTGAGGAAAAAGTTGCCTACCTGACTGTTGGATAGAGCTTGCTGATGATATGGTGAGAACCTGTTCTTGGCAGGGTCCTCAGATGTGGGGCTGAGAGGCTTGGGATCCGACATGGAGCGCTGCACACTTTTTATGGGTCTTGGTAGAGTCTGGTGGCGTTGGGGTGCTTCCGTAGTGAAGGCCTTCTGCTGGGGTGTAACATGGGCCTTGTTGAGCTTCTCCTGGGAGGCAAATGTTGTCTCCAGCATGCGATGAGGAGACAGTGGCGATACAGGAGAGTATAGCACCTGGGGAGATTTGGGCGGCTGGCGAGATGGAGACTCATTTTGTTGCTGATAGCCGATTTCCAGGGGGTCTGGCTTCCTCCTCTCAAACTTGGCAACTCCTTGATGTCTAGAAGAGGTTTGATCGGATGTACCTGAACCTACTATATGCAGGCTTGTGGAGTATGGACTGATAGTTGTAGGGACACTTAGTTGAGGGGCAACCACACCCTGAGAATGAGACTCTGGTTCTGTCTGACAAGCTAGACTCTCTCCTTTGTGGGTCCGTTCAGGGGCAGCTATATAGTGTAATAGGTCAACCTTAGAGGTCTCTGCCATGGTTATGTGGATTGCAGGTGAAACCCTGCCTAGTTGGTCAGGCTCTGTCTGGCATGAGGAATCATTTGTGGTCTGGATGGCTATACTTGCAGAAGCCACCTTAGATAACCCCTCTGATTTAGACTCACCACTGGATTCAGAGTGCTTGGATACACGTGAGCGCCTGCGCCTCACTGGCTGCTGGTCCCATTCTCCCTGGTCCTCCTCATCGGTCTGCACACTACAGTCCGCAATACGCCTTGTCCTCCTACGCCTGTTCATGAATCGGTCTTCGCCATCTTCATCGTCTGTTTGCACACAGCTGTCTGTGATTCTCTTTGCAGACTCCTCCTCTGAGCCATCCCTCAGCCGAGGCATGGAATTCTGCTTTTTCATAATCTTAGAATCAGCCTGTTTGTCACTGCTCCTCAAAGACATTTCAGAGGCAGAACTATGGATAGGTCGAGCAGACACCATGGCTTGAACCACTTGTCCATCCTGCCAAAATTGAACACTCTGTCCATCTTGTTGAATGACCCTACCACTCTGGTCACAAATAATGAACCCTTGAGGGGCTCCTCCTCCAACAACTACCCCTTGTATAGCACCCTGGGCAGATGTTGCTGCTGCTGCCGCTGCTGCTGATGCAACGGCTGCCTCTGCTGCTGCAACGGCAGCTGCTGCCTCCACTGCTGCCGTCTTTTGCCTTTTCTGTTCTTCCAGCTGCTGCTGGAGTTGATGCTGCAGAGATTGGATTTGTTCAAGCTGCATTCTCTGCTGGGCCAGTTGTTCTCTTTGCATAATGAGCTGTGTTTCCCGTTCGGCTTGCTGTTGATGCAGGACTTGCTGTTTGATTGTCTGCAGTTCTTGAATTTCTCGCTGAACAATTAATTGTTCTTTTTCTCTGTGTCGCTGTAGTTCCACCCGGTCTCTTTCAAGCTCCTCGTGTAGGCGCAACTGCCGCATGTTCTCCAATTCAACCCTCTCTCGCTCTAGCTGCAGCACGTGCTCTTGTTGTTGACTCAGTCTCTCATCTTCTTTACCTTTCTGTACGTCCATGGGAGGAGACATATTGGCACTCTGTGCTAGGGCAGTACCTTGGGGTGTCCCATGTTGCTGGCCCTGTGGCAGACCTAGTGGTGGATGTTGACTGATGGGTTGAACTTGAGGTTGTGTTTGAGTCAAAGATAAAGGTTCAGTTTGAGCAGGTAACTGATGTCGCTGCATTTGAGCCTGGGCAGTTGGAGGTTGGCTTTGAGCTTGAGGCAGGGATGTAAAGCCTTGAGAGAGGTCTGCCTTCTGATCTGCTGTGGTTTGCATACCAGGTACCGGTAGATTTTGTGCACCCACATATACCGCAGGTGGGGCTTGTGGTATAGTTTCACCTGTATGCGGAGCAACTGCTGTTAAAGGCTTTCCAAGATACACTGGGCTTTCCTGGTGTGAGCTGCTTGCACCAGCCACGCTTCCTGATGGTGAAGTTGAAGTAGAATACTGGCTGGGAGGAGGGTAGGAATATGCTCCCTGTGTGGACTGAGGCATTCTTGGAGTTACTTGAGGCAACCTGGTAAGACTAGCCAATGGTACAGCTGTTACACCTGTTGGGTAGGGTCTGTAAATTCCTCTAGGCATGGGACGCAGGACAGGAGCAGGTTGGGTGGTAATTGGCAATGTAGAGGCTATTGGAGCATTTATTGTGGAATATATCATGCCATCACCTCCTCTCATACCAGCAGGGTACAAGGCGCGTATACTTGCTTGTCTGGCATTTATTAGGTTGGTTAAAGTTTGGCCATTTGCTGTTGGTCTTCCATCTGGTCCAAACAGCAGATTTGCTCTAATTGATGCCAAACTTTGCTGGAGATTAAGTCTTCCTAAAGTTCCACCCCTACCAGCCCCATACGGTACCAATTCAGGGTTATTTCCATACCGACTCCCATACTGGTCCGCTGAGTTCAGAGCTGCACACATGCGACTGATCTCCCTGGCAGTAGTTGCACTGTAGTGAGCCAGATTGGAGTCCTGTGTTCCTGTTAGCTCACGTGCAGTGTAGGGATTGTCTGAATTTATATTTGACATTGATCCATATCGACGAAGGGGTTGTGAAGGGCCAGAAAAATCTCCTTGGTGACGTAAGTCTGTGTAAGATCCATACTGTGCTCCCATGCCAATATATCCACTATCATATGCCTGATTCATGCTGCTAAGATCTACTGCAAAACCCCCCTGAACATTGCTTGGGTAGTGGCCAGCATCAGTCATGGAAGGGAGATTATTATCAGACATTGATGGTTGTATTCTTCCCAAGGGGACTATGGGTGGCTGATGAGGTTTATGTTCCTCTGTCACTTCTTGCTTAGCTTGAGGTGGGTGTTGTTTTTGTTGGCTTACATAGTGTGGTGGATGGGATGGATGGGCTGGTTGAGAGTTTTCAGAAGTAGGGCTTTTATCTGAGGATAGTGTTGTAGGCTTCTGAGTAAAGGACCCTGTACAGGAACCAGCAAAAGGCAATTTGTAAACAACATCACAACAAGCCACCTGGTTTTCTGTTTTGAGCTGTCCGGTGAGATCCAAGACCTGAGGAGGGGGAGGTGGTTCCTCTTGAGCTTTTACCAGCTGAGTCACCGTGGCCCCTTGTGATGTGTTACTCTCATCAAGCTGCACCATCATAACATGAGGTTTACCTGTGGATAAGTTCATTACTATAGGCTTGTTTTTTAGCTCTAATGCAACTCCCCCATAGATTTCACTAGAAACACTCGAATCAGGAGCCCCAGACACTGATGGGGGACCCACCGGGGATACTCTAGGTATGGCACTTGCAGTCACTACAGACTGGTTGCTGCTTGTTTGGCTAACTACAAGGTCTTTTTTCATCAGCATTGGCTGAACCTGATTAGCTAAATTGTAACGGGCAAAAGAGGATTGCTGGTGGTGCTGCTGGAGCTGCTGTTCAAGAAGCTGTTGCTGCTGAAGGAGCTTCTGCTGTTGTAACTGCAATTGTTGCTGTTGTATACCTAGGTTCTCCAGGCAGGCATCAATTTTGGGAATAGATGGGTCAGTAACCTGTGGCTTACACTGGGTTAAACAAACGGCTGATCCAACCCCCTGCCCCAGATCAACACGGTTTTGCAAAGGATCACCATACACCACTGGCTGCTTGGGTGAGGACATGAATGTCGATCCTGCAACTGTGACACTAACTGTGGTCGGTGTAGATACAGATACATGTGGTTGCTCTTGGGCATTCAAGTTCATAATAAGCGATTGCACTGCTGTGTGTCGACCAGATGGCTGCTCACCTCCTAAAGAGTATCTTCTCGTGTCAGAGGCGAGGGACGTCAGGTCCATTCCCTGGTCTGTCATTATAATTGGAGCAGGTCTCATTGGAGCTCTCAGATCCACCACATTACCGCTTGGGTGTGATTGGTCCTGACATATAACCTTTCCAGTCCCTTGAACATTTGAGATATTATATTGAGACATATTTTCCATAGATCCACGACTATGTGCAGTTGTGGTCACTGTGCTGATACCCACATTTACTTTTTCAAATTGTTGAGCCCTATGTGAAGAGTGTTTAGGAGAATGTTGTGATGAATGCATTTGAGGTGATGTTGGGGAACTTGTAGAAGGGGGCTGGGAGCTATACAATGTTTTACAACTAAGCTCTGTTGGTGATGACAGAGGGGACGTGGATGAATTCACAGTCAGTGGCTTAGCAGGACTAGTTGTTTCAGAGCCTAGTGTTATCACCATCACTGGTGAATCTTGAGATGACTGCTGCCGTGCAAGACGTGGTGAATTTGCCCTTTGGGGTACCTGAGCTCCGTGGGATGATGAAGCGGAGGTAGGACCACCAGGCAAGTGTGGCAGCTTCCTACTATTACCACCAGAGGGCCGCACAGATGGCGTATGCGTTGGACTTTGTGCTGGGGAAGTGGTAGGTGAAACTGGGGGGCTGGGGCCTTTGAAAAGGGAGAAGACTTTGGAGGTTAGGGAGGATGCTCCAGGATCAGACGGTGCCTGTGCTGGCCTGTGAGAACCGGCTCTGCTGCCGGCAGGCACTGTGCTTCCTGCTTGCCGAGTTGTGGCAGTTTGACTGACTTGGGGTTTGGTTGTGGCAACTCCAACAACTCCTTCAATTTTGGCACTCTGTGTCATCATCCTATTTTGCGTTTCTTTTGATAGATGCTGTGCTGCATGAATTCCTGGGATTCTTGGATCACATCCTGTTGTGGAGAACGACATAGGTGCAGTGACCTGTGTTGGGCTTGAGCCAGGGGTTAAGACAGTTCCAGTTTCAAGATGATGTCGGCCATCTGGCTGAGAGGCAGCTTTCTGCTGACTGACTGGTTGACCTTGCCTCTGCATTAGTTGTGCCTTCCTCATCATCTCCTCATAGACTTCCTCTGCACTTTTTAGTGTTTTATCAGATGGCGACATTGCAGATGTCTTTTCTGTAGGTGAGTAGAGTGATGTAAAGGTTGGTAGGTTATATTCATTGCCAGATTTGTAAAGCTTTCCACCAATAATCTCAAAGCCCTCTGCCTCAGAGTCCATGGATGGTGAGTATTCAGAACAGGATGACCTGTGAAGCTCTTCCATCTCTGCAGCCTGTCTCAGTTCCTCTGTTGGCGATGCATCCTCAATAGGGGAGAGATTACTGGGGGGAGTTTTGGATCTTTCCCTGCGCCTCTGAGCCCGCAACTCCTCTTTATCCCTTTTTGTTTTTCGAGCAGTACTTCGGATCCTCTGTTGCTCAAGATCTCTCATCTGCTCTTGTTCTCTAAGTAGTTCTTCTTCCTCTCTGAGCTCATCCTCCTCAGATGAATCCTCAATAGTGGGAAGCAGTGGCCCATGGGAACGATGTCGAGCCTTTCTCTGTTGCTTTGCTTCTTCTAGTCTTGCCCTACGACTGGGGCTGCTGTCGCTGTCGTCCTCCATAGATGATACAGATGTGGGGGATGTTCCAGAAGTGTAGCTGGGAGTGGTGGCAGGCAGGGTGGATGAATATTCCCCCTTGGACCGTTCCTCTGGAGAGCCAGTCAGACTCTCCATCTCTAGCTCAGGTTCTCGTAGGTCATGCTCAGTACTGAGCTCCATGTCTCGGTTATAACTGTTGGTGTTATTCAGCTCAATCGTCTTAAAGCGTCTCAGGCCACCAGCCATTGCAACGTCTTCCTCCTCATTTTCCTTGTAGGCACCCTCCGATGCCTTGGTCTCATCTTCAAAACTATTAGAATGTTGAGAGAGCCGTCGTCTCTCTTTGCTCACATCCCCACCAGTTTTATGACTCTTTCTCGGCTTCTGGATTTCATATTCCTCCATGTCTTCTTCATCAGCACTCATCTCCATAATTTGCCTCCTCATGAATTCCTCATCAGATATTTCTTTATGCGACTTCTTCTGTCTCACAGGCAATGGCGAGAGGCCACTTTCACTGCTGTCCTCCACATAATCATGGCGAAGTTTACAACTAAGTTCATCCTCTGATTCTTCCCTTGCTGCATCATCAGGATTGTAGTCCCGGCCCTGTCCAACTGACAGTGAATGTGGCCTGTGTTTATGGTCTGGGGCAGCCTTCGACTCGAGCAGAGGCTTCATTGAGCTCTCGAGCTTGGTGATTTCCGAGGGAATGGAAGCGCCTCTTTCACTCAGCTTGATACCTTCCTCCCGGATCTGGCCTATAAATTCCCCTTGAGAGCTGGAGATCCCATCTGAAGAGTAACCGGTGTCACTTAAACTCTGTGTACTTGATTTGTTGGAATCCTAAAGAAAGAGAGAAAGAAGAAAAAAGAGGTGAGAATTGACAAAAAGACAAACAAAAGGCATACCTTCTTCCTGAATTAAATAATGGCAAGCTATTTACAAGCCTCAGTGCACACCTTGTATTCTACTATGTCATCAAACTCATCAGCAGAGACATTATGAGCATTTAAAAAAAATAGTGAGTAAAATTGATGTACTGGACCTAATACAGATTAAATATTATATTAAGATATTAGAAAATCAGTACATTGTATCAAACAAACAATCTGAAATCTGATTAGGAAACACGTCTGGCTAAAATCAACCCAAATATTATTTTCCATTGTTATACTGAAAAAATGGCTAACCTTTAAATTCTTTAAATATTAAATATTTACATCAGGATAATTAGGTCTTGACATTGAGTATTATTTTGCCCTTTCCTCAATATACTATTTTGGAGTTCATTATGTGGATTTGGGTTGAGTTTGCCTTTAAATGTGTTGTACACACAGATGAAAAAAATACACTAACACACAGAGTGAATATAACAGACAGTTGAAGATACGAACATCTACAGACAAATGTCATTAGGTTACATGCTTGATTGCCATGTCTGACGCATTCTCCATTGCATTCTTCGAACCGTTGAAGAATAACCAACATGCTTAGAATGCTTAAAATATCGTCACACTGTCACATTTAAAAAGGCTTGCAATTGTTACAAATAAAATAAACTTGAACAGAACGACGTGGAAAAATGGGGGAAAGAGACAATGACAACCATAATGATGATGACGCCGTTAATGATGATTGCTAGGAATAAGATAGGAAATCATTTTAATGAAGGCATGATCCTGTTGTGATGAAGCACTTTTAAAAATGATTACTACATTAATGATAAGTAATAATAATTATATTAATGCTTAAGAGGAGCAGTGATGTTGGAATGATGAAAGTGATGATGTTAAATGAAAGAAAAGCCTAAAAAGATAATAAAATAAACAAAAAATACAATTAAAAGTGATCAAGAACAACAATTAAAAAAACATCATTCGTGATCAAATAAGGCAAACAGTTAGGATGTTGGGAATAAAATGACAAAATAAATGAAAAATGATTCAAATTATTCAGCATATGATGAAGCAAAATAATATATAAGGTGAATCAATAGTAACAGGTGAAGGCGAAGAAGTTGCAGGTAGCTCACTTCATGGTGTCTTGACTTCTTTGCATCTTCCGCTACCTTCATGTCCTTCGGCGGAATGGCCGTCTCTGGCAATGCCTTCTTCTGTGAGGCCTTGCCGTCTTCTTTTTGAGTTTTAGATGTGACTTTCGTCTTCTCCTGGTTCTGTGGCTGTTTGCGGACCTGATTGTTACCTGTGGGTTTAGACTGAGTAGGTGCTGTTTTCGAAGGGGTGGGAGAGGCCTTGGCAAGGTTGGGTGCGACTTTACCAGGGGTGGATGAAGCCTTGGCACCAGGAGGATGCGATGGGCCCTTACCCTGAGCAGAGGGCTGGGCAGATCCCTTTGTGTGAGGCGGCCCTTTGGCCTGGCCCGAGCCCTTAACTTGGTTAGCAGACTGAACAGGGCCTTTACTTTGAGTGTGTGACTGATTGGGACCTTTCACTTGGGGACCCTTACTCTGAACCTGTGTTGGACCCCTGATTTGTGATTGATTTGAACCTTTGTTTTGAGGAACAGGTTGCGCGGAACCCTTGGGTTGAAGGGGGGTTTGATTAAGCCCCTTGCTTTGAGGAGCAGGCCCTGCCTTTTTCACAGAAGAGAGGGGGCCACTTACTTGGGGACCCGGTGGTTTCTGCTGTTGTTGAGGACTTGGGGGCTTAGGCCCAGAGAGTTGGTTGGGCCCTTTCTGCAGAGATGGTTGTTGACTGGCTGTTGCGGGTGGTTGTGGGGATCCCACGGGCTGTGCCACAGGAGCCGGAATATCTCCCAAGCTTCCTGACAGAGCCCTCTGCGTCTGGCAGTTCAAACACAGCCATTCTTTTTTCTGCAAAACAATCACAAAGAAAACAGCAATCAGCAATGCTGAAATGAAGCAATCGGAATATATTATTCATTATTCATTATTCATACATCATTTCCTTCTACATATACTTCATATATAATATTCATGAACAAAAATGTAAACTTTTGGATAGTAATCTGACACAAAGTATGCTCAACATTGGTGTTGGGACTGTCGTCAATGCCTATTGATAGTATGGCAATATAAAAGTGTCTGTGAGTTAAATAAATGACACCAGAAAGTTGTTACTTTTTAAACGGTCCTGGAGTGCCAAGGTCTCAGTATGGCGTGTCTGAACAACTGAATATTTGATAGTCTGTCCAAACAAGGCCTTTCATCCTGTTCAAGAAGACTTAATCATTTGACAACATTAAGCCCTCTCAAACCCGGGAACACAGGGGAGTGCTGTGTGAATACAAATGAACACATCTGTTATAATATTGGAGGGTTGCAACTGTCATTGGACCTTTTATGGATCCCAAAGCAACCATCTTAGCTGCAAAACCAGCGTCCATTCTTCACCACAATCTTCAATGAGCTGTATGTGTTGGAGGTATATATTCTGATAATGATAAACATTAAACATAAAAGGATTTGATTAACCCAAAGCAGATTCAATGGCAGGTCAGTGCAGAAGTTTGGTGAAGCTGCTCAGTGAAAAGAAACAATTATTCTGTGTAGAGGTTAAAAACGTTGAATGGAGAGGTGGGCACACCCTGTTTGCAATGCAACGCTCCATTTCTATGATAATCATCTCTGCCTTGGGGCTAGACAAGGAGTGTTCTCGATTCACAAACTCACACAACAAAACAAAAAACCTCTTAAACATTGTTATAACGGATTAGCATCTGCCCATTCAATCATTTCTTTTATTGGTGTCACTCTTCTAAATACAGAAGATGGAATTCAACCCCCTGCCTTCAGTAGGAGAGGCTTATAAATAAAAAAATATATATCCAGTGATTGTATCAGAGGACACCTTTACTGCAATCCAAACAGTCAAGATGCCAGAGGAGGTTGCACAGGAATAATTTGTTATTTACACCCCTACATCTTTCGTATGCTGCAACTTTAAAACGCAGTCAATGCTGTGCAAAGCTTTTAGGATTCTATCACTTCTGTCACATATCTGACTTAGAGGCTATCCCAAAGATGGGTAATCTTTTTTTAAACGATCACTATAAAAATGTTAGAGAGAAAAAAAGATAAAAGAGCAAAGACAAAAAGTGTGCTCTGAAAGGTGGACATAGACCATCACAAAAACACGTTCTCTTTAATACGATAAAATTGATTTGTGCAGTCAAAATAAATCTGCACATAACAATCAGGCACACGCTGACGTGGGTGGTGGGAGACAAAAGATACAGATAAAATGTACCAGAAAGAAGTGGAGGCGCACAGAAGACGGAGGATGAGGATAAGGATGCTGGAACCATGATGATAGAGAGGGAGACAGGTGAAACTGTTGAAAATGATGTCCACAAAAGATTGAATATATTTGATCCTATTCCTACGTATTTTATGAAATCAGGAAAAGTAAGTTTCATACTTTTGATATGAGATAAATAAGTAACTAAATACAGATAAAAAATATTGAATTCATTTTATTTTATTTTTCACAAATAATTGGAGTTTAAGCAGTGGTTTTGGGATCACAAACCTCAAAATACAATTTCTGGGTATTCTTCTTGTTAGATGTTTGGATTTCTTCCCAGGGCAGACCGCGCTGTATGTCTCCTGTCTCTTTACCAAAATGGTCTGCCTCCTGCTGATTAAAATTGTGTCGAGGACAATGCTGAATGTGTGCGTTTATGTTATTATATAACTCTTCGTGGATATGATATCGGTAAGAGCTCCAAAAGCCTGGCCAAATAACCCCTCATGTAGCAGGTGCTCAATAGAACACAACAGAACAAAGAGCAGGGGCCACCGATTGCTCCAACACGGCATACACTGTACATAGAAGCTCATAGCACCTCAATTAGAGCTGTTATGCAGCGAGAGTGATAAATTATGCAACTTCCTCCTTACGAAATGACGCAAACTGATTCATGAAGGCTGTGAAAATATGCAGTTCACCATGCATAATGCCGCGGCAACCTGAGGAACAGTGTGGGCAGCTACAGCGATTTTCAGCACAGAAGTAGGCAAAACAAGCACCTGCAAACACCTTTTCAATGTTGGGAAAAGCAGTCTCCGTAAGAGCTGTGCAATGACACAACCCACTTACTCTGACAAACTGACATTCCTGACTACAATAGGCTGCCAAAAACAAAAACACCTTTTGTCATGTAACACAGAAAAGTGAGTAACACATTTAAACTGGATGCGTGGAATCATTTTTTTTCTTTTAATTATGCTTTTTTTTCTTCTGTTTGACATAAAAAAAAAAAACGTTCTCCACGTGCCAACATCCTAAATCTGTGGTCTCAACGGAGACCATGATGGTGGATCTAATGGCATGCCAAACAGACGGACTTGCTTTGTTTTCATCTCTCTCGAGTGCTCTACTGAGAAGCTATATATAAACAGGTGCAGGACCCACAGAACTAGCCATCTGCGTCGCCTCTATCGCATTACAGAAGAAAAAGAAGTTGTCTAAATGTGCGTTACAAGGGCCATTGCGGGTTTTTTTTGGACAGAAAGGGTGAGACTACGGAATGGCCACGCATGGCCAACATGCGCAGCGGAGACGGGCTGCGTGTGTATTGTGTGCCTATCTGATCTTACTATTTCAGGAATATTCACTACAGTACTGTAGAATCTATTTAGGTGTCTAACTTATATCAATATTGCCACGGAGCAGCTTCCTTCCGGCCATGTTGGCTTTGCTCCTGAATCAGCCGTGGGTGAAAGGGAGAGAGGAGCAAGGCCGAGCCGGAGCTGGGAGAAGCAAATTATTCATGTGGAGTGCTTTAGCATGTACAGCAGGGAGCAACGAGGGCTGCGCTGTGCTCACCACCTCGACGCGCACTGTGTGGAGAAAATCAGGTCCACGCAGAAAACGGAGTCTCCGAGAGAAGCCTTCTCGAGGCACCGCGAAAGCGGAGCAACAGATTCACAGTGGACACTCCCCGCCGAAAGCAATGAAGCACAACCTGCCGTGGCCAGCTCGATACACGGAAACTAAACTGCAGCAATAACTGTACGAGGGAGTAATGGAAATATTACTCTTCGGAATAAAAACTACGTTTAAAAAAAATAAAAAAAAAGACGTAAGAAACTAACCTGGAGCGTGTTTTGTATTTGTGTGAGTATATGTATGTGTGTGTGTGCATGTGTCATCAGTAGGCTGAGTTTGTTGGTGAGATCATCTTGTTAGTGAATCGGTAACCTCATTAGATGGCAGGAGGTTAACTTGCCTGCTTGGTGGAGAGTGTACTTGAACCTGGTTCTTCACCGTAACACGACGACATACTAAATGAAATCTATCAATTTCACGTGAAGCATTTAGTTCTTGTTCACCATTTAATGTGTCAAGCCAAGTAAATGCATTTAGACATTCATCTATCAGTGAATGTACAGGCATACAGACTGAAATACAGTTAAAAACACATGTATTTATTATTTGCATTAATAATCCCACAGATGTTTTAGTTCTGTGGTCTCATTGCATTGGCTTTCTTCGGCAGCAGTGAATTCAGCTCTTGGGGTAATGTGTATAAATACACATTTCACCAACCGCTGTAAAGGGCATTCGAAAACAAAACGTGTTTGGTGCGTTTAGTGAATTATCAAATGTGAATTCTGTTTGGGGTATTTCTGCGTTCGGCACAGTGCCAAGAGAGCCAGAAGCCCGGAGAGCCTGTTAGTGAGGACGGCTCTTCCGTAAGAGACAAAAGTGGATACTGTGCACAGCAGCAGTGTAGCGTTACTCCATCCAGTCCGCTGAGCGCCGGAAAAGCTGCCCTTTCACTGTCAAAATAATGAGAGATTGAACGCTGCAGGTTAGCACAAGGAAAAAGGTCAGAGAGATTGATCCCTGTCTCCTAGATTGATCCCACTCCCAGAGGAGCTCGCTGAGACCTCACAGCCCTGATCACTCACACAATGTGTGTGTGAGCACGTTCTGTGCCGTGTGCAATTTGCCCATGGGTTTCTGTCAGATGTCGACGCTAGTGTTCTTGGGTATAAATGAACCAAATGATGGAATGAAGCACATAGAGGGCTTTACGGTGTGTTCAATGATTCAGGTCGCAAAGCCCTTAATGACAACAAGAACAACAGCCAGTGAATGACAGATTGAAAAAAAATACTCTAAGAGCATTTCTTGGTAGCATCAATCATTTGACTAAGAAATGCGCCCCATCCCTCAATATAAATCCCAACAAGTTTGCTGACCCTCCCAATTTGGAATGTTCCAATCAAGACGACTCTGCAGCAGCATTCTAAACCAGGGTGAAGGACTCTAGAAAAGCTTTCTTATTTCCTACCCATGGAGGGAGCCAGAGAGGGACGAATTTCAAAGAGACACATGGAGTCCTGCGGGAGCATACACACCCACACAACGACACGATTGCACAGACAATAGAAAACCAACAAACAAAACAGTGCGCTCACCAAGTCTGACTCAAGCATCCCGCTAAATATTGCACAGGGTGTGGGCCACATATTTTAACACCTACCCCTTTTAGTACAATACAATTTTAGCTCTCATTCTCCGCCTCCTTATTGGTGGTGGCCGGACACGCGCCTCTGTCCCACTTGACAAACGAACAAACACACAATCACACCCGCACGCGCGTACATATTGTGATGTGCCGATCAGCAAGGTGCACAGACACATGCGCGAGCAGACACACTGCGTGTCACCGACACAACCTCAGTGTTGGCCTCTCACTGTCAGTCATCTCACAGCAAGAATCTGTCCCCTGCACGGTTTCACCGCCAGGAACCAGACCACAAGCTGCGCGCGGGAAATGTCAGCTGTCGCACGCCTCACGGAAATACAGTACGTGATTTGAGGTGTCTATTTGCAGGAGAGAAAGCGCGCTCGTTTCCCACCGTTTCCCAGACCTAAATGGTCTGGCAGGTGAGTGCATAGATTAGACATAGAAGAGACACTCTTCACTTCATAAAGAACTAGAGCAAGTGTAGGCAGCAAACGGGCGTCTCTTCTTTTGCAGAAAGCCAGAGATCCGAATTTCCTCATAAATGTAGCTCCTAAATGACCAACTTTGTCTCTTAGTGTCCTCTCGTTGGTTATTCCAGAATAAATCAACAGTCACTTTCACGTCATGACAGCCCTGGTCATGAGAACGAGTCAATTATTTTTTGAGCCGTCGCGCAGCAAAAGTGGCAGCCGTGTCTATCTTCAAAGCACCAACAAAGCACTGAAATAAAGAAGATAGCCAGCACCAACTGCAGAAATCCTTATAATAATCCCTCAAGTTTTGCATTTCACAGAGATTAACGAGGCATATGACAGAGGGGGTCATGATTAATTTGTAACAAGTGAAGGTCAGGGAAGCGGAGGGTCAGTGTGAATTATTAACCAATACGTGCGCGACGGCATGCTGCCAAGCAGGTGTGAATAGGGTGAGCTTAAGGTGAGTCGGGAAATATGTCCCCAGCAATGTGTATAGGTAGACCTTTCATGGACTCGTGCCATTTCACCTCCTGGAGTGAAAGTGTCCATATCTACATACATATGTACATATATAAACATACGTATATGAAAACATTCATATACTGAGTGGACACAAAGCACATTTTGATAAGTTGCTCTCCTTTGAGGCAGATATGATACATGGTTATGGTGTCAGGGGGAGAATTTGCTGAAAAACACTATATTCTTTTGCATGTATCATAAATGAGCCGTCAGGTTGCAGTGTTTGGACAACAAGGTGTTGTCAATATTTTTAAAGGTGTCTCGAAAGCAGTAAATACGGGCGTATATTTAATTATAAACATTTGCATGAATTTAAAACCGAATTACCCTCACGTGTGTTCACAGACACTTCATTCCCATCAAAGGAACACAGGGACATCTAGACACAGTTAAGTTAAAACCAAAAATGCACACAGCCGCAAAGTTTAAATTCTGTTCATATTTAAGTCTATATGAAATTCACGATTATATCCTCTTTATCAATGAGTCAATCGTTTCTGTTGCACACGGCTTGAACAAACAGCGGTTTAGGATTGCATTGGAAAAGCATGAGTGAGCACATGCCACAGCAGTGTGCGGGGCGGGGCCAGGCTTGGCCACGCCACACCACGGCTGTGACAGGCCAGTAAGAGTCAGCAGGTATATGGGTTAATCCCCCGGGACTCCTTCGATGGCGCCACGTGGTCGAGCCAATGGATTAGACAGGAAATGAAGGATCATCCACTAAGCGAGCGGGCCTCGACCACAGTCGGAACTCTCTCGTGTGCAGTCCAAAGACACAAAAACACATAAAAATGTAATATTTATAGTGAGATGATCATCAGAAGGAGTGTAGCAAGGCCAAACAGATCTGGCATCTCCATAAATCAGGGTCACTGATTTTCCTACCGTGGCGTGTTCATCGAGCAGCCTGAAGGTAGAGCAGCCAATTCAAGGCCTAGTTTAATAAATAAAAAAGAATAATTAAGATTTAAAATGTGAATGAAATCAGAACTGAATGGAAGCTGAATGAGATGAAGAAGCAAAATATACTTTGAGCCCATGCTTTGTCACACATCTCAGCAAGCAAGCCTCAACTCGCAGTCACTCAGACAAAACAAGGTGTCTGCTCAGGAGGAAAAGGCAGCCCACGTGTGAATCGGCTTTTTTGGTGGGTCAATTGCGTCGGCAGAATGTGTTGCTGCAGGACAACAGTGTGTCATTTGCCATTATGTGTGTGTGTGTGTGTGTGTGTGTGTGTGTGTGTCTGTTGTCTCTCCAGGGACAAAGGATGGCATGGGGTCCGGTCCCGTTTTAGACTCTGTATATACTGATTCTGTCTGTTTCTGTTTGTCTCAGCGGGGACAACCGGTTCCCCTTTTTTACCCAGTATAACCAGGGCCCGCCTGGACTGGGGGCAATTGATGCTCACCAAGAGTCCCGCGTACGCACATAAGAGTGGCAAAAGATATATATATATATATTTTTTTTAAATCTAAATCCAGCCAGGTCTTTAAAGCATTTTCAGTGTATTTGTTTTCCGTGTACCGTCCAGCATAAACATGCGCAAACATTCATTATTTTTTGCGGGAATGTTAAATGTGACACCATTTCACGAAACCTTTTATTAAACCAGGAAAGCTTAATTGATATTCAACAATATCCCCGGCACTGTAATTTGCTACTCAACAATCTCCTCCAGAAAGTAAGAGCCCCTTTGGAGGAGAGTCAAAAGATCCGCCTCCATTATCCTTCAAAGTAAAGTCACTCATAAAGAACGCGACTGAATTCGTATGACAGCGTTCAAAGACTGACTGAAGCTTCTCTGAAGACAAAGGGTGGTAGAAAAGACCTGTTTCTTTTGCCTTCCTCTTTTCCCCAGCCTTTTAGCCCAGCTCTGCTCATTTGCTCCGAAAATGATCACGATGAACCGCAGCATTTATCACCTCTGCCATCTCGCCTGCACAATGCACTCAGCACAGCGTAGCTCAGTGAATGCATTGCTCTCGCTGATGGAACCGTCTCATCAAATCTTTAACGCGTGTCCTCTGTTCATCTTCCTGCACCGCCCACCTCCTTGATTGCACAGCCACATTGTCTGACGAGTCCGCTGTTTCCCGGCTCTCCCACACTTGCGGATTGCGATCAGCATATGTACGGGCTTGGCGATGGCGAGACCACGAGACCCAGAATGGCAGTCGGGCGGAGTGAAATGAAGTCAGGGGTAAGCGCTATCGAATAAAGGTTCAGCCATCGCACAGAGAACGCGTGATGCCGTGGGAAATTTGCCCCCCCCCCCCCCCCCCCCCCCCCCTCCTGCCCCCCCCCCCCCCGGACCCACAGGAAGATTAGGTGTGCATTTTGAAGCCTCGAAGGCAAAACATAATAAAGGCCGTGGCAAAAAAAACAAAAAACGCCCAGACCTCTAAGCATAAATCCGTTTTTTTTTTTTCCCCCAACATGTTAATCAAGCTGCATTCAAACAAACCTATTTTACACTGTGGCAGGCCGCCCAAACCAAACAAGATGTGTCTCGTCGCATATGTCTGTCCCCAGGACAAGTTAATCAGGCTGTCTCTTCGGCCCCATTTTTTTGTTCATTTTAGATGACTTTCTTACACGCCTGCCAGGCAAATCTACAGCTAGCAGCCAAGCAAATACAATTCATGTGGCTCACATTAGTCTTCCAGACAAGTTTCTCATACCGTAGCCTATCAACAGCATCCGGCCGGATTAAAACATCACAACAATATGTGTTTACTATAATGCTACACTAGTGCTGTGTTCATTCACTATGTGTTGTTGGGGGATGGTTGCTTGCAGCTCCACACTAAATCCAGCACCTCCTTTGGTGGGGAGGGAGACTTAAAACTGGCCGCATGCATTAAGTCAAGCACCCTTAGCGATATCAGTATGGGTATTTACATCCTGTGAATCCAGGCCTTGCACATACCGGAGGAGATAATCACGCTATTTCTTAATCCACTTACAATAGTTTTAGGTAAAGTCAGCAGCACATACATGACAGGGGTCATAAACCAGTGAGAATGGCACGGACAACAACAAGAAAATCTGAAATGCGGAAATCTCTTTGGTAAAATGACTTAAACTGCTCATGGCAAAACACTGATTGAAAACATTGTTTTTAAGGGCCTTCTAAGAAACAAAATGAGGAAAATGTGTATTTTCTGAAAGGAACGTTATTAATGGGTGAGCAGGCTGGATTTTACTCATGTATGAAAAGCACTTTGTCTCAAGCTAGAACCTTGGCCAGGCTGCTACCTGATCATCCTGGACAACATTGACCCCTATAATGGACCATTTAAGCGATGTAAGAGACATGTCCTTGTGAAATATATTTAATTTCACCTCTTTGTACTGTGGTCATTTTTCCCATTAGTGCTGTTAATGAAAGGAGGAAAAGCGTGGTGCGCCGCGTGGTGAGTTGCGAGTGGTTGTCAGGGGACACGGCCAAGCTGCTGCATCTTGAGGTCAGGACCTAAGCATCAGCTGTTGTACATATTGTATTATAATTATACATATGTAAATATTCTTATTTGTTTATCTACATTTTGTATCATAATGCACATTCGTGTTTACACTTCTATAACCTATAATTTTTTTATTTAAATTCTATAGGTCTTATATATTTCGGCTCCTGCAACTGAAACACAGGGGATCAATAAGGTATGTGTTATTCCAAATAATTCATTGAATGGTACGACACACAAAAAAAACGAATCTCACAAACAAAGTCGTCGCAAGCTGCATCGAAGACAAAACCGCTGTGTGCGTTAAGTTGGGAAGCAAGATGTTCTTTGCAATGTAGGTAAACCACAGTGACCGAGTGAAGCACTGTTAGATCTCTGTTGTCTCACGCCCCCATGGAGCAAATTGCACTGGCAGCGTCTTCATGCGTGGAGCCAGTGGGCGGACCATCTCTCTGACTGTGTGTCATGGTCCTCATGCTGCTTTTTCTGTTGCTGTTGTTATCGCCAGGCCACTGCTCAGAGCAGCGGGCCTCATCGCCGCTACGGCCCCGACAGCTGCAGCACTGAGCAGATTAGCAAGGGGTTAAATGCAATATCTGAGTGATCAGTGAGCTTTATCTCTTTCATTTTGTCCCTCAATCTCCCGCTCCCTTTCATTAAAGGTCTCTCTCTCTCTCTCTCTCTCTGGCTGTCTGGTTGTGTGTTTTTGTTCCCCTCACATACAACCACCCACCCCACGTCCTATAATCTCACACTTGGGTCACGGGCCTTTTAGTATTTGCAGCCCCTGAGCACACACACTGAACTAAGTCCCTCCTCCTCTCCATTAGGGAGTAGGCGCATGCCTGAGGTGCAGCGGGGAGGAGAGAGAGAGAGTGGGGGGGGGGGGGGGGGGGGGGGGGGGGGGGGGGGGGGGGGGGGGCGACGAGGCGGGTGAAGTGATGTGTTGAGACAGCAGGGCCCAGTTGCCTGGGTGGGACGACTGCCGGGGCCCACCTCAGTGGCTCCGACAGCGAGGAGAGACACAGCGCTGCCAGGGGCTGCAGAGCATCACCGAAGCTTGTTAGCGTAGCCACCAGGCCATGAAGATGACGAGTTCTGAAGAGGTGATTAAGCCGTTGCCGAGGTCCCTTTTAGGCTCAGAGCGCGTTCACTGAGGAGGTAGGAGAGGAGGGGCGGGTGCAGAGGGAACTGCGGGAAAACGGACTGGAGAGGTAATTCAAGTTCAATACGGTCACTGCGCTTCCTCAGATAGCCGTTCATCACGCGGGCTGATAGTGCTGCTGGAGCGGGCAGGGCTCGGAACAGGTTGAGCCTGACCTCAATGACATCTCATGAAAAATGGACACTCGGTGCACAGACGCTTGGAGGAACACGGCACATAAAATGCAAGGCCTGTGTCAAAAGGTGCGGTCACTGTAGATCTCCCCCTCACCCCTCTCCTATGTCCTGTCTCTCTGCGGTTTAGAATCAAAAGAAAGTAAATATTGGAATGCAAAAGCCGCTCTGGGAGCATCCCCTTGGGCTGCCCCAGATGATCCGCGGGAGACGGGAGACAGACAAAGCGAAGGTTTTTACCGCTCCAGAGCCTGCAGCCAAACACAAAGGTCCCAGAGCTGAGAGTGAGTGGCACATAAGCCTCCATACCAGCGAGCCATCTGCGCTGGGCGCCACATAATCTCAACAGGAAGCGGCCGTGGTTGTTCATCACATCATCGTCCTGTCGTGATCACAGACTGATCATCAGTGCGTAAAGTGTGGCGCGAGGATTTGGGGGGCATGAATGCATCCTGTCATTTCATCTAAGCCAAATGATGAACGGAAATACAGGATTCAGGTGGACAACCGCTGTTTCATTGCGAGTCTCTTCGCAGCTAATATATTTATCGGGCCGAAATAGCATTGTCTCAGTTGAATCATCCAACAAGGCCTGCTGCCCTCTGACGGCACGTATTTGTGTGGGTGGATCTTTACGATGGTGTGTCGGGGGTTAAGCGCCACCCTCCAGGGGATCACGAGACGCCGTCGACATGGATTAGAGGCGCTCTCAGCTACTCGCTCCCTCCGCCCCCCCCCCCGACAAACACAAACGCGCGCAGAACACACACACACCCCCTCTCTCCACGTTTCATTTGGTCTGCGTCCGTCTCACCTCTTATAGATTCCACGTCTCATCATGGTGCAGGAGCTTTTAAAATGCTCACGCTGCTGTTGCCGCTAAGCTTCAAGAGGGCTAACTAGCCGTGCTGCGACGTCCACTGCAAGTGATTCGACCAATGGTAATTGCCAATTCAATCAATGTGTCAAATGCAAGCGGCCTCCAACTAAGGCATGTCGACAGGGAGGAGGGAGGCGAGCAGGGGTATGTGCAAAGAGGACGCATGTGTAGCTCCACGCCCAGGACAGCTGAACGAAGGAGAGAGAGAAGAGGACAAAACGGCCGCACGAGTCAAGGAGAACCCTCTATGTATCTTGGCATGTGACCATGGAGCTCTATTAAGAAAGGGGCCGAGAAACGTCTGAGAGAAAAGCTGAAGCAAAGTAAGGTACAAGCCAGCCAGATGAAACATATATCGAAGGAAACCGTTCCTGCAGAATAGAACAGGGACAGGTACAGGCGAAGGGAAATAATGTGCGCGGGTGTCCGTGGTGTGAGTATGCGTGTGGCTGGAAAATGTCTCGCAGTATCAGACGCTGCCATTTTATATTTTTAGTCGATGGCCTCGTCTATTATGAGATGCAAATAAAATCCTTTGTTTCTGTATGCACAAAATGAGCCAATACAATGCAACCGACGGGTATTGCATTCTTTATTTTACCCTTGCAGGTCCACGAAATGTGGGGCCTTCACGAAGTGTTTGCGGGGCGTGTGTGACGCGTGTGGGCGTGTGAATCTGAAGGCCGGTGCCTCACCAGGGCGCTTGGCGCCTACCGACTGGTATAACGCCACTCGGAGGGATGCAGAAGTATTGAAAGACAGGAAGTGGCTGATTGGGGCTCGGCAGGGGCGCGTGAGTCAGTGATGGCGCACCGTCGTCATATTGCGAGCTGCAGCCAGGTTGAGCACGGCAGGCTTGGACGCGAGAAGCCGGCAGCCATCTGGCTTTGGACGGGACTCCTGAGGGAGACACGGGCCGGTGCCAACCTTCAGAAAACACTTCCATCGTGTTTTTGAGACTGAGAATGACATGACGTCCATCTCTACTGTGGCACTGCAGATAGTAATGCGACGCGGTCCCAAATGCTGCACAGGTTCCATCAATTTGAAGCCCTGGTTGGAAAAAATATAACGAATGAATATGCCATTAAGGCCTATGATTCGCGATCTGGATTTAACTGTGTGCATAGCTCTCACAGTGGGGCGGCCGATTACAAGGAATTCTTTTACCGAGTCGACATCGCGCCCAATTTGCCAAATAATTGTCTTAATATTGAAGGGGAGTATTTGTGCTGCGTAATGACTCGTCTGCAATTTGCTGATTATCAAAATTTCATCATGCGCTAATTGCATTGCCTTAATGAATCAAGTGTTCCGGGCACATAAAGCGGAGCCCCTTATATGGTAACTGTTGAAAGGTTTTTTTTTCTCTTTGCACAGGCTCTCTCTCTGCAATTGCTTTGTCACAGCCGGACGTATGACAGAGAGAGAGACTGTGTGTGTGTGTGTGTGTGTGTATATCAGCCACAACATTAAAACCATTTACCTGTTTTAATGTCATGGCCGATCGGTTTAAATGCGTGTGTCCTGTGGGCATATATAGGTGGCTTGACTGTACACAGTAAAATAACGGTACGGCAGTAAACATGACAGAGTCCGGAGATAAGTCACAAATAGAACAGGAAAAAATGACATACACTAGCAGTTGCACACTGGCCTTAATTTCAGCTGTGTTGTTTTTGTGGCAGATCAAACCTTTGCGGGACCAGAGCCGGGATAGACCACAGCTAAACGTTACTTTGCTGACACATCAGAAGGATATGCTAATATGAAATTGAAGTGTTGCTGATCCCCCGTAATATTCCGGCAGGCGAGACGCCAAGTTCTCATTGAGTCACCGATTAGGTGGGAAGGTATTGAAGTACCAAATATACACTGTGAAAGAGTAACTCGAGGGTTCGGTGGGTTCATGTTCAAAGAACTTGAATAATAAGGGATCCAAACGTGGAAAAAAAATGCCCTGCTCTAAATATTAATTGTCTTATAGAAACACGTCATAAAAAAAATAAGAAACTTGCACCTGTATGTATGCATTTCTCCTCTCACACAAACACACCGGCATCGACACACAGTGACCCTACGTGACATGAGGAATCAAATACAGCTCTCCTGCTGCGCCACATTCCATTAACTATTTATAACGCTCTCTCACTGTATGTTTTCTCTTCGTCTCGGGTTCTTTGAGATTCCCAGGCCTGTGACGAATGATTCACATTTCCTTTTAATCAGTGGACACATTTATATGTCATAATAATAGATTCGGATCAAAATGCCTGCCAGAATGCTGAAACGACGTTTTGGACATACCGGAGAACCAATACTGGGAGGGGTGGGGTGGGGGGGCGTTACAGTGAGCGGGCTAAAGGCTGAAACATAATGCATTGTGTCAAACACACCTCTACCTTTATTTAGAGCCAAGAAAGAGCCAAGGCATGGCTTTCTTTGCTTCAGTGGGCAGGAGTCGCCTGTGCTATAAGACACAAAGACAGGGATTCCGGAAGGAGAACTGAAATGCAGTACATCAGACACCAGCAGACACTCCAGAAAATCATCTAATGTACTATATTTACCACCAAACTCTGGGGAGTCGACGGCGACACAGGGGTTGGTTTTAATCTCCTTGAGATGCATAATCGGGGGGAGGAAGCAGTCCCACAACAAGGACATCTTATTTGCACTGAGCCACACGTGACATTCAGCACTAATTGATGTGAAATTCTCTGCAATGCAACTAACAGTTGGCGTCCTCTCACTCATTATCTCAGATTCTCACTCTCCTCCTCCTCCTCCTCCTCGTCCTCCCTCTCGATCCATCACCTCTTTCCCTTCTCTCCTGCTCCGTAGTTCCACTCTCTCTCGCGTGCCGACACTCATCGTTTCACTGCAGACTTAAAAGGGGATGTCTATTTTTCCTCATATGGTACCGCTCAGCCTAATTTGTTTTGAATGAATTATGCATCGTGTCATTAACAAAGTGACAGAAAATGTTTTTTGGGATGCTTTTGGGGATTTTTTCCCCCCACTACACATGCTTTTTATACGCTGTGGTTAGAATTTCCATCATATTTTTCTAGAAAATACTCTTCATTAAGATCTTTTATCTGTTACATTTCTCCTAAGTCTTCACGACATTCTGCACATGAATTTGGACCGAGATGGGGGGTGAGCTTTAGCCTGACAAGTTGGTTAAAAGAAACCACCACAAGACAATAATTCTACTTAAAAAACTGTACTACTTTCACCCGTGTTGTCTTTATAAGTAAACCCTGATTCAATATGTCTGTCCCGTCTGTCCCTCTGTGCCAAAAACCTCCGGTGATGTACAGAAACTATTAAAAACCAACTAAATGAGTCACACCAATGAACTGGGTCTTCTTTCATTATGATGAACCAAATCTGTAAGTGAGAGAAGCCACTGCAAATAGTCTACTTACTTTTGGTTGAGTGACATTTGCGTAAAAACCACAATGCTAAGCTGTTTGAGGAAATGATCTAGATTACTAAGATACTAAAGTATATATTAATGAGCAATTTCTTTGCATAAATATTTATAAAAAATATATATATTTGGCGAGTATTGAGATATAGCCTGTTTCTGGTTTTGGTATTTTCCTGAGATTTTAATAAAAAATTTGAAAAGTACATAATATTTCCAGCCTTATATTTTCGATGTGTTTGATTTACCAGAGTATGATCCCTGTCAGCCCAGCTTTTTGGCCTGTGAGTGCATCCTAAACCCAAAGGTCTATCATCCGGATCAAGAAACGTTATAAAAGAGACCCGCCGCATAGAGAAGAAAGTCCCCCCGGAATTATAGGGAGAGGTGATCGCAATTCTGACCGGCCAAAAGCAGGAAAATAAAAAGCAGCCGCAGAGAGACAGAAACCTTTGGGGAGATTGGGCGAAGATGAGGAGGATGAATGCGCCAAACAAGAAATCAAGAGAGAGAAACCTGGATCCAAAGTACAAAACCTCACACCATGTCCAAATGATTCTCACCCCGTCAGAGTCGACCCACCTCTGACTGCTCAGATGGAATAACGAAAAGAAATGTTCCCAGGTTTGATGAACGCGGCGCACGTTGAGTTGAGCTGCAGACAGTGGCCGGCGGAGCAGAAACGCAAAACCGCACATCTAAGAACGGAGTTTCTCGCGAAAACAGGGCGAGTAAAGGCGAGGCTAAAGTCTGTCAAACACATGATCTCGCTGTTTCCATAGTGATCTGTGAATGGCCTGCGCTGGGGCGCGTGGCAGCCAGATGCCAGGCAAGACAAGGCTTTTGCAGAAAAAGAAAAGAAAAAAAAAAAAAAAAAGCCGGCGCTCGGCGGAAAGCCTGTTATTACTGCTATCATTCAATTGAACTTGATTTGCATAATTAAACTCAGCCACTGCCTGGCTCACGAAGCCGACGCAGGCCTCTGTTCTCGCTAACTGGATTCCCACCATGACATCATACAAAAGGGAGCACTTAGCGGAAGAATACACACCTAGTTGACCCCGAGATGTGACAAATCAATCGTAAGTGTATCCATTCAATTGAACTTGATTAGGCTCCATTTCCCGTGGATTGCTCGTATATATATATACATATATATATATGTATATATATATATATACACAGTATATATATATACATATCCCTTTTTTGCACAGCTCCTGGGGCAGAGTGCACACGGATGAGGTGAGTCACGGCCCCGACTTCACTCTGCTAACTGCACAAAAGGCCCCGACAGAGCGAAGGCAGCTGGTCCTGACTGAGACGCGCGAGACGACAAAGACGAGAGGAAAGAGAACGAGCTGCTACCAAGCGACGCGCGTGCAGGCTGCATCCATCTACACACCACAACATCAACCCCTTTTTTAAAGAACCATTCTTTTATATATATATGTATATATATATATATACACAGTATATATATATACATATCCCTTTTTTGCACAGCTCCTGGGGCAGAGTGCACACGGATGAGGTGAGTCACGGCCCCGACTTCACTCTGCTAACTGCACGAAAGGCCCCGACAGAGCGAAGGCAGCTGGTCCTGACTGAGACGCGCGAGACGACAAAGACGAGAGGAAAGAGAACGAGCTGCTACCAAGCCACGCGCGTGCAGGCTGCATCCATCTACACACCACAACATCAACCCCTTTTTTAAAGAACCATTCTTTGCACTGAATGCTTCCGCGTAAATGTCTTCATCCTACCGTACATAAAGACCGGGACCGGGAGCGAGTAATGATCGGCATTTCCCAAGAGAGAAAAACAATAATTCCAGCAACGACCCACCATAAGAGGATCCTAAAGAACCCTCAGAGACAGACACGGTGGCGATCGTTTGCCATTTCGTTTGCCATTTCGCAGCACCTGAAGCTTGAAATTCTTCCTTTATGCCCAAACAAACTCAAACAAAATGCAGCTGTTCGCGCCGAGAGCTGGCGGCCACAAATGGGTGGCAACAAAACCCAATGATCTGTGACAAAGAATTTCTCACAGAAACACATCGATGAATCATTTCACTTTTCGCAAATTTGCAGCTCTGCAAGCCAGAGGGCGCTTTGTCACACCCGACGTAAAAAAAAAAGCCCAGGCGGATCCAATCGGAATCTTACCTCGACTATATGCGGAGTGGGATTGAAGCCACACATGTTGCACACTTGGGAGTGGCACTGTGTGCAGGTGTTGTAGTTGGGTTGTTCTGCGTTGTTGCCTATGTTGAGGCCTGTCTTACAGAGAGGACAGCAGGCTT
Organism: Colistium nudipinnis; assembly: GCA_016785305.1. Lineage (NCBI taxonomy): Eukaryota > Metazoa > Chordata > Actinopteri > Pleuronectiformes > Rhombosoleidae > Colistium > Colistium nudipinnis. Next base: position 327,966 of record JAFBJU010006081.1, on the reverse strand, counting down.
TGGGCTGAGGAGGAGCGTGCTGTTGTTGCTGCGGAGCAGGTGCCCGGGGCCCCTGCTGCGCCGGCTGAGGTCCTGAGGGTTTATTTGCCCCAGGTCTGGGACCAGGGGGTCCCGCCGGTTTGGGGGACGGTTTGGGGGGCTGCGGCTGGGGCTGCGTAGTCTCAGATATGAGAGTGCTGGCTTGGTTGAGGAGGGACGCGCCGAAGCCAAACAACTTCCCAAAAGTCTGCTCCGGAGGCGGCGGCTGCCGCGAAGGGGAGCTCCCCGCGCTGCGTGTCTGGTCCTGGCGCGGGGGCTGGGGTTGGTGAGCGGGAGAGTTGCGGGAGAGGTCGGGCTGGGACGGGGCCTTGGCCATTCCGGGGAGAGGGACCGCCCCCGGTGGGAGCCTAGGTTTTTGCTGGGCGGGGCCGGCGTGCTTGGTAGGACCTGGCACCGGATGAGCCTGGGCCGGAGGCTGCGCCTGAGGAGCGGTCTGTCTCGGGGGCGCGGGCTGGCTCGGCTGAGCATCGGGTTTGAGTTCCGGTGTGTCTGCGTGAGAAGGAGAGTGGATCTGTTGTTGACTCTTGGAGCGTGGTGTGGTCATGTCCATCCCCAGAGCCCTCTGCATCTGGCAGTTCAGACATAGCCACTCTTGCACCTGAGAAGACGGGAAAAAAAGTGTTTTAGCGCACTTAGTGTTTCATCGTCACTATTCTCTCTATAAAAGAGCATTGGATACTGGAATTAAAACAAATAGTTCAATACGCTGGCTGATTAGTTTATCTGCTTTTATGTTAAGATTCCCATTTTTGGGGATTGTTGCCTTTGCTGCTTGCAACTGTATATTTACCGTATAAAGACACGATTGAATTCCTTTCCACTATCTACTAAGAGATCAGATAACTTAGATAAGATAAGATTGAAACTCTGGAAGACGAAATGAAATTTAAATTGCCAGTGTGTGACAATGTGAAATGTCTGTTTATGTGACAGACTGGCACTCTTGCCTTCCCTTCTTCCAGGGCAAGGATTGCCTCCAGGCACATATGAATACGAAAATGTGGGTTTGGAAAAATGATTGAATGAAATTGTGAACGGTGAAAATATGTCATTGAAGAAGGATCTAAGCATCCCCATGCCCCTACATGGTTCATTATTGCTTAAAAAAAATGATAATAACGGAATAAATGAAATAGACGGAATGAGCTTCATCCCAATATCGTGACCGCCCCATGGTTTTCCTGTTTCCCTCACATTACATCTCATTACGCATGTTTTCTGCCTCATCAAATCCTCCTTTTTTCCCGTGGAATTGATTCTCCTGCAGCTATCAGCTATTTTTTGATTTGTTTGTCTCATCTCCTTTTGTCCATTTTTCTAATCCGTATAGTCACGTAAAAAATGTGAAAGAGGGCCCTGGTGGTGGTGGCACATGGCCATACGTGTTAATTGGCATCCTGGTGCTTTGGCGGCTGCCGCTCTATTGTCGCCGTCTCGGACTTGTGGTCATTGCACAATGCTTGAACGGATAATAAATGCCATCACAGACAAGTTGGAGGCTCGCGGCCTGGGTTGGAGGTCTGGGGCGCACAGCACGGGGTGGGAGGTCGGTGCCGAGGACTTTTTCCCAGATCCGTCTTTGGGGTCAAAATTCCCTTTTCAGACTGTCAAGATGGATTCCTGAAGATTTTAGGTTAGGTTTCAGCTGAGCACTCGGAGAGCTGCCAAAGAGGGAGGACGGAAAAATTCCGAAAGATTGCTTCATTTATGGAGCCGAATCAAATGGCTCTGCAGGCCTGTGGCCATGGTAGATTGACTCTCTCACGAGTCCACAAACACCCAACCCAAGCGCAAATAAATACACACGTTTGTCAGCCTCTGTGTGCACTCATGCAGTTACATGCCTTATGTGATTCTTGAGGATATTAACCATCTTTAGAAAAGGAATTAGAATACGTCTGGTGACCAGTCCATAAGATGATGCACAGACTTCCTCTGGCCAAGCAAGCTGAATTCCTTTGTCACGTTATTAACAGGTAATCCAACAATCCCTGAGAATCTCTGTCTTGTGAAGGGACGGTGTGAAATCACTATTGGTTACCGACCACACCTAACCATATCCTCGGTGGTGCTGGGTGTGTTGAAAAAAAAAAAAAAATCAATCCGACCGGACATTCAAGAGTGCCTTTTAGCCCGGTGTAGTGTTACTCTTGTGGCTACGTTACTGCTGAGGAAATACAATGTTTTAAAGGTATAACTGTGTGTTTGTTTTTGTTTTTTTTTGTTTTTTTTTATTGAATTGGCTGACGTCACTCATTTAAACCAAACATTTGAAATGTTTAGTTTAACTCCCCCCGCCCCACAGGGTCCCTGAGCCTGTCTCTGCATCAGTCATTCAGTAAGTCAATGTTGACGGTGTAAGTCACAGGCTCAGCTGCATCTTAGCCCGGTGCCTGGCCCTCTGCCAATAGTCAGAACAGGGAGTGATGAGTTCATGATTGTCTCTGTCCATCAGGGGAAACTGAGAAGCCAGGAGCAGAGGTGAACCCTGGGGACAGTGTGAGCAACGTGGACACTGAGATGAGCCAACGCCGACTCAAACCAAACAAAGCGGGAGTCGTGAGTTTGGAGTCCGAGATCGTTGTCGTCCTTGGTTTTGTTTTGTTTTTCTTACCAATTTACAGTTAGTATAATCATATTAAGTCCTCTGGGTGGGGTGCGGGAGGGGTGGGGGGGGGGGGGGGGGGGGGGGGGGGGGGGGGGGGGGGGGGGGGATAACCGGAAAAACAAAGAAAGCATCTGCAGGGAGGGCAAGCAGCTATTTATCAATTTCATTGCGTCTCTGCTTGCCTCCGCCATCATCTCTCCGTCTCATTCCTCTCCGCGTCCCCCTTGTTATGAGGCAATCATGTGGATCTCTATGAAACCTGATCTGTATCAGCAAAAAAAAACGAGCGCACTGCACACTCACTGCCGCCTCTCCCCTCATTCTCCACAAGTTCTATTGTTGCAAGCCTCCATCTTGTTCTCCTTCACTCATCTTGACTCTCCATATCCTTCCTATCCCTCTCATCCATCTCCCCTCTCACGGCACATCTCGCCTCGTCTAACTCTGTTCCTCCATTTCCGTCTCCATGTCCATCACTCTAATCCATGCATTTTTGATGGCATTCATCCAGCCTTTTGCTTTATACGATAATATGTGTGTGGATCTAATTACTGCTTCTGGTTGCCAGGTCTGTGTGTGTGTGTGTGTGGGGGGTGTGCCTGCGTGTGCAAATCAAAGGTCATGAGTTCCCACCGTTATGCGAGAACTCAGCGTTTGCCAACAACGGGATGCTTGAGAGCTGTGGATGTAGGAAGAGCAGCGTTGGGCCAAAAATAGAACCTTTTAGAAGCAGAGCCCCACAGAGACTTGGATATGGATCAGATAATGAGAGCGGAGCATCCTTTGCGACACTCGCACAAATAGATATGTTTCGAATTGTATGCTGACTTGGATAAGAACCTCGATAACGGTATTAGTAAAAGAGTCAGTCTTCGAACGGGGATAGACTTTTCAGAACTTCCATTTTTAATATTTTGTTCTGGTGGCTAGAATCTCTGTCGTTGTCACTTTCCCGAATATCAACAACATTCCCCAGCTGATGTGGTTTTAGTTAGTCATGGCTTCGTAGATGTCCATGCTGATCTTTTATGAGGTTCACTTAAAGGTCTCCTTGTCCATATTCATTGGGAAAGATAAAGCTAAAGGGGTTGAAAAAAAAAAGAGAACCCTGAATGTCATGAGTTTACGCCAGCATCTTAAACATTAAAATGCGTATTGACCTTTTGTACGACATTTTGACACGTCCCCATTGGAAGAACGGTGTGGGACAGCCGAAAACATGATGGGTGAATCTCAATGAACTGCGTAAGTCTCGGTCCCGCCGCGTTAAAAACTACTTTTGAGTACAGAGTTACATTCCTTCATCAGAAACGACAGCACATTTTCCTGTGGTTTTGTTTTGGTTGGTAGGCTTAAACATTACACTGCCCTATACCCCGTCCCTTTGACCCCAGAGTGACCCTGGAAGTCAGTCGCACACGTACACGCACACGCCCGCGCGCTTGTGCGACCTGCGTACACAGTTATAAAACGTAAGATCACAAAGATGCAGAAAATGTTCCACTTTTTGTTCTCCGGTTTGCAGACAGGTGTGAGACGTCATGCAGTCCTCCATTCCCCAGGTAAGTTGGGTGGGGTAGACACTCGGAGAGACCGAATCGCTTCAAACCTCAGCTGAACAAGAATGCACACCAAGAGGAAAAAGCTGTCTTCGAGATCACAATGCGGTATCACCACGCAGTACCCGCTGCGGCTCGGCACTGAAGATCGGGACGTGGGAAATGCAGCGGTTTATCAATTCCTTCGAAATTGAGCCAAGAAAAAGACATTGAAATTCCCCCCAATACCTCCCCCCCCCCCTCTCTGTCAATCCCAATACCTCCCCCCCCCCCGCTCTGTCCCTTCAGCTCTCCCTGCCTCTGCTCAACTTGAACACAGTCAGCTCTACAATCCACAACACATGCGCCATCTCAGTTAACACATCTGTTACACTCCGTGGTATGGGATCCGGGGAAGATCGTGGTTAAATGTCCATGTAATACCCATGCTGCTAATTGCGTGTCTCCCACCAGGTTTGTGGGTTCAGCGTCAGGCAAAGCATGAAGCTATGGATGCAGGGAAATTTGTAGAATGGCCGGGCACACGACCAGGACAGTATAATGTACTACAATCTCATATCTCTGCAAAACATATGCTGCTACCTTCACTACCTGTAAAATTTGACACTGCGTTTTGTCCGGCGGCCCTCACACGGCCGTAGTTGGAACTATTATTGGATAATAAAAAACAACATAATTGCATACACCACCCCAAATCATAAACATTTGCAGTAACATGCCTCTTTGACACAACAAAAACAGTAAAAAGCTTTTGAAAAAAGTAGGCGGTAGTTTTTTTTTTTTTACTGTCAATTGGATTTCCTTACATTCTACAGCTGTTTCTGTCCATCAACTTTAGCCATGAACAGGATGTTTTTGGTCAGCGACAAAAGACAATAATGAGCTCTCCGACTAAAGACACTTGTGAGAAGCACAGTCCTTCGAGCTGGTCTATTTTCATCGTAGAAAATCATCCAAAAAAGGGAATATGAAGAAAAACGCACACACTGTATCTGGCACACAAGGAATGCTGCAGAAATGCGCAATAGATCGTTCCCAACCTGAAGCACTGTCTGAAAAAAGAAAATGACACCAAACATATCAGTCCTCTATATATCTCGCAGGAATCTATGTTGCTTCTATATGCAAACATCCCTCCTCGCGTTTTTCTATTTCGAGTGCATGAACCCAAACAACTCGCAACAGGCAGTGCAAGATAAGTACCCAGATGGTGCACTCCAAAAGTTGAGTGCAAAACGATGGACACTTCCCACAAACGCTCTCTAAGTTATTTCCTGCCAGTGAACGACGTCCATGTTGAATTTATACAGGCTCACGCACCACAGCAGTGAGCATAATGCGGGCTCTGTGTACTTCACGAGCGAGTTGACTCAGGCATCCCGCTAAATCACGCTGGTGTACAAATGATTAGCATTACGCGAGTCAGGTCAACTTATCGTTCGCATACAAGTAATGGTCAAATGTTGCGAGATGAGCTTTTCAATCGTCTGTGTTTTTAATGTCCGACAGAAGCTAGGTGACGGAAATGGACTTAAGATGATGTGTCTGAGGAGCACAACTCACAAAACTGAAAAGTGAGCACGTCGATGCAGTTATGAGTTACACAGTAATAATTAAGCCAGTGTCCCAGATTTAGAGTCTGAGAGTTTGTCCTGCTAAATATTTTGGTATATGCAAAATTCAGCATGTAGTGTCTCAGCTGGATTTCTGACCCACTTCCTCCTTTCTGGCCACTCAAGTCCCAGTGCATGCAGCTTTGTGCATCCTTTTTGAAACCCCATACCTTTCACTTCCACTTCCTCAGGCGTCATCTAAGAAGTCCGTCCAGGTAACGAGCACATAATTTAGTCTAATATCGTATAGTTTTACTATCATACCTACAGAAGATGGCAAAGATAACATTTGAATACACACCGTTCATGTTGTGTCCTATATTTTAGAGGGAATGTAGTGTCATTGAATTGTTTTGCTCTCAAAGGGCACCGACTCAGTTGCAAGTGCTCTAAATGCTGTCGTTGATGGGAAGCAGGGGGCACACTATGCCCCTACAAAAAGAAAAATATGATGCACAGTTTTGTGTAGCTTAAGCCTGTTTAAGTGAGAGATCTATAAAGCAACCTTGTCATTTTACCAGATCTGAATGGCACTGAATCGCTTGTGCCACATAATGAAAAGTTAGAGGGGGATTAAATATGACTGATGCTAAATATTGGAATTAATTTGAGCGGATTAGGGAGTAGGCCTCGACTCCCTCGAGGTATAACGGCTTATCTGTCACTAATATGGGCCACATCAGTTTTAGTGTAAATGGTATTGATTGATCTATTTCGCTGTTGTCTATTTTTCAGACCAAAAAAAAAAGTCACACCGTGACCTGGTCACAATTTACAAGCAATATGTTACGAGAGCAAGGCAAGGCTAGCAGTAAACTGCCGAAGCAAGATCGCACCTGTGACATTAAAGTGCCGACAAAGTTACTTTCGAGAACACAAAAAAGCCACTCCCTAACCGACCGTTTTTTTTGGCGGAAGGGAACTGTAACAACATCTGACTGACTGACTGACCATCGATGTGACTCACACAAGCTACGAGTCACAGAAAAGAACAGTAGGTGGAAAACTATTTCTGGAATGCACCCAAAGTGCTAAATTTAACCTGAAAGGACAACCCCGAAAGCAGAAATATTGCAGAGCAAACTGTTAATTGCAAATCCAGCTCCTATGGGACAACATAACCATTAATTTAGTCATTACTCATTATCTGCCCCTCAGAGTGACTTTGTGCTTGGAATGCATTGTTTTTTTCCATTTTCATTTAGAAATGACTTATGTCTCCGTCCTTTTTACTCCTTATTGAAGTGGCTATTTTCCCCTTACACATAGTCGAGATTGCACTTTCAACAAAGCAACATATGAAAATAACTAGTCCTGTGAAATAGCCTACACATGTGTCTGAATGTAAATTGTATTTTGGAGGCCAAATAGATGTGCTTGCTTTTGGCTTGGTTGCTATATTTATCGGGTGCACTTATAAACTGCAGCCACCCACTTCATATGTTTTGGAGGAGGGGAAGGAGATTTATAGGGTGCTTCTTGTTTTGTGTGGGAGCCTTTGCTAAAAGTTCCTCAGTTACTGGGGTTGTGAGTCAAAAGGTTTTATAGATATATAAGGTGTAAACACTGGTACGGGCGCCAGCCACACATATCGACGAAAAGATGCAGAAGTCCTAATGGTGTCCTTTGTGTGTGTCGTGATCCGAGTGGGTCATTTCTCCGCTTTGGGGGCCCGTTCAGCCGTACCTTGGTATTTGTGAGTGTGCCTGCCTTCCCTGGCTCCACCTCTCATCTGCAGTGACGACAACATGACACTTGGGTGGACGTTTTCACCCCTTCTCCGTGAACACTGCACAACACCTGACACCATGTTAAAATAGGAACACTGCAGCCACACCTAATTTTGTAAACAGGCTATGGACCGCGTGTACACTAATGGTGCTGCTCATGCATACCAGCTGCTGGCTGACAAGTTGGCCAGCTGAGGCGGTTGCTGCTCTCAGGGCTGCGATTCTCTGTTTTAAAAGCACACATTTACCAACCGATGTGTGTCGGACAGTGGCTAACAGGAAAACCTGGTTGTGGAGGGGGGGGGATCTGTTAAAACGGGCTAGATTCTTTTGTCGTGCGTCTGGTTAGGGTGTTAAGGAGACGCACGAGTTCTGGCCAAGGCACAAAGTGTTTGTGCGATAGCGCAACCGCTAGTGCGTAAGAATATTGGGTGTGTAACCTTTGAATGACAAATACATCACTCCTTTTGACTTTTTACTCTATTTTGTGTTTGTATATTGCGGCACTGACTCAATGCAGCGTCGCGCAGTGTTGAAATGAAAGCTCTCACTATTATGGTTAATTTATGATGATGCTTTTTCTCTCTGCTTTCCTCGCGTTTCCCCACTGCAACTACCCAGCTCCCTCTCCCTCTTTCTCAGGACCGGGCCATCATTGCAGACAGAAGGAGGGTAGAATCTATAAATAGAAATTGGACCAATTATAAAGCAGATGTTCCAATGTACGATGGTGGGAGGACAGTGTCGGGGTGGAGGTGGCGGTGTCTGGCAATTTCGCAACCTCTATGAGCTCTCGCTCTCTGTTGTTTCAGTCCTCGACTGCGTATTTTCTCAGACTGTGTGTGGCGCTCATCACAATATATTTCATCAAACAAAGAAACGCGACTCCTTTCTTACTTTTTGTTTCTAAAATGGCAATAATTTCTTGTAAGCTCAGTTTTACATACATATCAAAATATGTGCACATGCACCGACGCACATACGAGCTCACGTTTATTTCCGCATCTCAATACTCAACCCTACATATCGAAATAAACCTTGTTCATGACGGACAGCCCAGTACTGCGGTATAGAAAGCCCATTTGTTTACTCTCTAAAGTGCATTCCCACCAGCAGTTTGTTTACCACAGCTGCAAAATGTATTGTGATGTAATACATACTATCATTCCTCCAACAACCATACATAAATGATAATTGTCTTTGTGAAAAATGTGATTATTTACGCCGTTTCATGGATAGTGTAAAGAGGAAAAAAAAATGTAATTTAAACTTTTTTGTTGTTGTTGGAAATACCACTTGAGATTTTGCATCATTTTAAAGATCCTAATATGCAGATTCAACACTTTAATCAGCACTGCCATCTCTCTGTAATTTTTAGGGGAAATCCTATTCAATAACAGATTTGTCTCATATCGTCCCTGTAATCAGGGACAGCCCAAACATCGCCTTTCAATTATTTGTAAACAGAGACTAAAACTAAATGAGACATTGTTTTTTTTTTCCAGCAAACACAACAGATGTGCAATTGAAACCAGTGACAAGGATTACGATCCTAAGAAAATCCAGAAAGACACGTTATAAATAGGTCCAAATTTCCCCTGGGATTTGAATCTCCATGAACCAACAGACTGGTCTGTTGACGGACAAAACAATGCCCGTGGAGGAACTTTCGACGTCCGTCCTCGCCATCGCTGTGGATGGAACCCCCAGTCACTGTCGTCACCTCAATCTGCAACGACGTGGCCATTATCAATTTCAGTGTGATAAGGCTGTGTTAGATAATGCTGCGGGGAGGCAATGGCCCGATCCATGCTAAGTAGGTTAGGGGGTAACTCTTCAGGTCTCCAGAGCCTGAGTATTTTCCCTCAGTGTCTTTTTCCCTGTCAACATCTGACGAGCTCACCAAAGCTGAGCTTAACAACGCGCAGAACACCAACCTCCGTTGGTCCCTTCAGTGCAATCTTTTCCATCACTCCCTGCCATGATTTCTATTCTATTCTTCCCTGGCTGCTTCCACTTTGGTTTCTTGCATTCCGGTCTCTCCATTTCCAAATAGCTTTCTCTATTCCGTCTTTGGCTGAGTCTCCCTTGTATTCCTCGCGCACACACCCTATAGTCTACCCATTTGCATGCAACAGTCCACAGATCAAAAACTAAACATGTACTCCCTCCGTCCTTGTATTTCTTCGGCTTGCAGTTACTCTGATGACCTGTCGGCCAGCTGACATGCCATCTTGGCTGTTTTTTTTTTTCTTTCTACATGACTCACCGGAGTTGACGTGACACTTTTGGACAGATGACACAGCCACACTTGACTCACAGTAAATAGTGAAGCATAGCCTAATTCAAATTAGGCAAAGCAATTGTATTTTAGGATGAAGTCAGGGGGCCTTTCTCTGCTACCTGTTGACGGTGATGAGTGTGTTCGTGCATATGAATGACTGTGAGTAATGGGTTTGAAATGCGTTGGGCTGTGTTGGTGGCATTATAAAGAGCTTTGTTTGGGAGAGGCTCTGGACATGATTTGGACGCTCACTAGTTCCTGTCAGAAAGGAAGGAAACAGCTCTGTTCAAGTGCTGCATTTTACTGTGCAGCTATAAAAGAATACAGCACTGGCTCAAGATAAGAGCAGAGGATTCATCATAGCGACAATGCAGTGGTCAATACCCTAGTCGGCGACCAATGAATTGAGTCATAATCAGATTTCTGAGGATAAAACATATCATTACACACTTCTTCAATCAAGGTGGCCAAAGCGCTTGAACTATTAAGTTCACGGCTCCCGATGAGCTGCAACCGACTCAAACCGTGACTCACATTCAGTCGCTGTAGTCCAGCCCGCGAGTCAGCCGCAGTCAAATTGAAAACAGCGTCAACATTAATCAAAAACGTCAATGGCAAATAATTACCTCGGTAGGAAACTAGGCACCTGAATCACACCGCTGTGATCAGAATTTGCACACTCACTGTAAGAGGGTTCCTGTTCATATATTTTATCAAGGCATGGACGTGGACGTAAGGTCCTGTGTGGACTGACGTGATTTTATTTACAATAGCATTTCTCTCACCGACGTGCGGTAAAACAGAAATCTGACAAATACATTCAATTTCCCTGCTTTGACTTTGTCAGCAACTCCTGATCCAGTAAATACTTAATAATGGTGAATAATGTAAAACAACATATTTAACCCCGTTGGCTACAAATAGACTGCAGTTGACACTTGGATTCAGGATTAAATTGACTTTCCCACCGTGCTGTGTATCGGTATCAAAGAGTAATGTTCATTTTGGGAATATAAGATGTTGTTGTGGCATGTAACGTGGATCCCAACTTGGTTCGATTGATAGTATCTGAGCTTCCCTCCCTGAGTGTGTGACGCCGGAGGAAAATGGCCACTGGCTGACTATAGAGCCGTTGGGAAGCGGGAAGGAAGCAAATGGATATCTTGAAAATTGAAAGGCTGCCAACGTCAACATCAATTTGCGGGATGTACCGGACAATCCATATACATATATGACTCACATATGTCAATGTATATAGCGTGACACTTGGGGGATTCAGACCAAAGAAAGCCTGAGGACATTGACAACATGTTTTATTTATAAAATGGTGTGCTTGATTACGCATACACCACCCTATGGCTTCAATTCCCTTTAGCCCTTGGCCAGCTTGTAAAAATATATATGCCTGAATTCATTCTGACTATAATGTTTGCTTTCTTTTTTTTTAATCTATTTTGGCAACATTTTAGAGGTTTTTGCACCATGGCAGATGCTCCCTATTCGTGCTGAGCCACCGTGGCGACTAGGTTTGTGTAGTGGGCTGGTTTTGAATGCCCCTACCATGACACGAGAGGGGGGAAAAAATTGGATAGGGAAACAATGTGCCTACCTCGGTGAGGTGAGGGTTTGGATTGAAGCCACACTGGTTGCACACCATGGAGCGGCACTGTGTGCAGGTGTTGACGTTGGACTTGTCATCCCCTGTAGCCGTCAGGTCGGCCGTTTTGCAGACGGGACACAGTTTGCTGCTGGGCATGGGCGCAATCTGAGGCACAGAGTAAGGAGAGGTGGGGACGCTGCCTCGGTCCGGGGACACAGAAGGGGACCTCCCGGTCCTGCTGCTGCCCACGTCCACATGCAGACTCCGCCTGGCCACATGACCCTGGCCTTGTTCCCCTTGAGATGGAGCCTGCTGGGGGGTGTCATGGGAGGCTAACCTGTCCCCTGTCCCATGACCACTCTGGACTCCCGCTTTAGGTCCCGTGTCTGTTGGTGGTGGTCTAATAGATGATAAAAAAAGAGCACAGAAGTGGTTAGCCTTGCTATTAAACCGTTTTCCTGAAGTTTGACTGATTGCATAGACAAACAAAAATTGCATCAAATACAAGGAATATTTACTATAATTTCTGTTATTCTTCTACAAGTACACATTTACAGAATAAAATGTAGAGGAAAAAGTCCTCTGCCAACAGCATTCCCTGGATCCAAGACACACACTTAACTGACATCATTATAAACTTTTCATTCTCTGGACATTGATGCAATCCCAAGTCAAATGTTTTTAGTTCAAGGCTTACGATGCACAAAGATGCATACTGAGGGAGCCGATTAGAAATGCATGTTGGGTAACGTAGTTGATGTAGCAAGATTGGAAAAATGGAGTCCGTGATCGAGGGAAACAATAACGCAGGAACACTTTGGGTTTTAGGAGCTTTGCACCATTAAAATACGTTACTGTTCATGATCGGAAATATCAGCCTACTCAAAACATTTGTCAACAGAGGGGCAGATAGTGAATATTTTATATGGCCTCCATCACACTTTCTGTCAAGTGCTCCTTGTGGCTTGTTTTCACTTTGAATCCACTGTGTTCCAGTGTCAGTTGTGTGTTTAGAAGAGAGCAAAGGTTATGCATTTGACAGCATTGTAAGCGTGTGGTTTGCTCACCCCAGCTCACACACACACACAGGAAATGTGTCCACCATTGTGTGACCAAAAAGGAATGATAGCGTTGTGATTTCATAGGGAGCTATTGGCAGCTTTTTACAGATAGCTGAAATGTCCATTGGTGGCACAAGATGAGTAAGCGAAAACTCTTCTCAGCAAAAGAAAACAGGCCACATTTTTAGAGGAAGAAGAGCTGGAGTATTTGTGAAGGTCAAAAGCTGGTCGTTTTTTTTACTACATCAGAAAGTGTAGGAGGGGGATTCAAAAGTTGCCCATTTCCACTTGTAAAAAGTGGTCATCGAACTTGCTAAATATGTCCATTGGTACAAGAAAAAAACACGTGACAGACATGTACTTGATTTGACCATGAGCCAGTAGATCTGTGTCAGTTTTCCTATGACGGAGATACTAAGTTTCTCATTGATTTGTCCCACTGTCCAGTGAAAGCAGACCTGTGTGACTGAGGACTCTGAGTGCAATTCATCTGCTGCTGTCCACTGAGTAATAGTCAAAGGTCACAGAAACGTAGCAGATGCATCATACTTGCAAATCTTCAAATGAACAATTTGAACGGCCAACTGAACTTGAAATGCTTCATGTTCTTCCACACTACGCCAGGCGTCAAAATAGTAGAACTGCTGTTTATGTGAAATGCTGAAGAGAAGGTCGCAGTTTTTCTCTGGAGGAAATAGTTTCAACTTGAATTATTCAACAGGACAGATTTTCTATTTGTTCATGCTGTGGCGGCTGGATAATTAATTGTGTAACAAGGGGTTTGATGTGTTCAAGAATTGTTTTATAAGCTCCCATCACCAAGGTTAAAGTGGAACAAAAAGGGATTTTTATATACATGCAGACAAATAGCTGCTCTGCACTTCATTCACACAAACAGGAGGATAACCGATACGCAGCCACGACGTGTTTCATATACCACGTGTTCCTCCGAAAAGACCAGAACATTTATAATTTCTGATTTGAATCCTAAAATTCTCTTCAAACTATCTGGATGACAAATGATTTCCATCCGGAGCAGAGAAAAACACATTTCTTATCCCCTCCCCCAAATCGTGAGTCTTTCCAACGCGCACGTTGATTCAATCTTCGCGGTTAGACATCTTTTTGAATTATCTAACAACATTTTTTGTTTGTTTGCTCAGATGATTGCAGAGTCTCTGAAGTATCGGCAAAAACCTTCAGAGAGGGGGCAGGTTTTTTCAAACATTGACAGTAATATATTTCTTGAAGAATCAGAGGCTTAGCATCTGTAACTCGAATGCAATGGTTACACATGACGGCCACAAATATGTGTCAGCTTCAAGCTACACGAGCCGATGTGTCTGTTCTGCCAGAATGCACAGAGGGGCGAGTAGAAACAGGGAAGGTTTCAGCCTCAGCCCAGCTTAGTCTCGGGATATTTGAGATGGAAGATCTGCAGTATGAAATGCGTGAAAGGTATGTTGTACTGCATCAGTCGGCCTCGCCACCTACATATGGTGAACCAACGTCGAATACGCAACGTTCGCGCAGGACTCGGAGCATCGCAAGTCAGTGGGGCACAAAATCCATCGGCATACGTGTCGGAGGGGAAAAAGAGAAGCGTGCCTTGGCAAAACTGGACATTCGTCCTACAGCTCTCACACTGTTATAACCACTCAGAACCGCTTTTGGATTATTTGTCTGAGCTGCGATAACCATTTGCTGTGTGTAGACCGCACATTATACTATGCTTTCATTGCTGTTGGTAAATTCATTATACAGACATGCTGTTTGTACACTGAGCATCCATTATTATTTCATGGGTTTTAATGGACACTTTGGTTTGGGTTCGGTAATATGATTTAGAACCCAAACAGGACAATATAGCAGCAGCACTTTGCTGTGTTGTTGCCCTTTGCCTGCTGTCACGAGGGGCCTCCACAGCAGATCATCACACAATTATTTGATTTGTGATAACAGTTTATGCCAAATGCCCTTTCTGACACAACCTGGGTTCAAAGGAGTCAGGGGACAAACCGACAACCCACAAAGCAGCAGCCAACCTGCTCTACCACCTGAGCCAAGGCCACTCACACTGAGCACATTGCTATAAACATAATAACAGCTAGAGCTTGTTTTTATCTGCAGCACTTATTACAATGCTGAATTCTTGTCAGTTACCGGAAGCTGTATTATTAGAGAAGAAAACGACTATTATGATAATAAGGTTGACTCCCTTAGTTCTTGAATCACTATATGGGCTCAGATTTAGCCCCTTGATTTCAGCTAATTAAATATATAACGTCCTAAAATGGAGCAAGAAAATGCAAATATAGTCATTTCGGAATAATGTCATATATAGCAGTATCGTATGCCCCATTCATATTATTAGGCAAACACATAAAATACTGCAGCTCATTTTAATTAAGAGGAAATTCTCCTATCTACAGTCCACCCAGCCACCGTTAAACTCTCACAGTTGTTTTTTGTTTTTTGTTCAAGGGTACTTCCAGACCGACCGTGACATGAGCTTATGAAAAACATTTTAATCAGCCATATGATATACTCCCTTTCTCTCTCGCCATCCCTCTCCGTGTCTTTTAGCACACCCACTTTCTGAGCTCTCACCATCACTTTATGAGCCACCTCAGGGTGGATACCAGAGAGAAATCAAGACATAAAAGAATAATGAGATTACATGGGAGCCCGTGGCCCCTCGAATCTGCCCCAGAGTGAAAATGCAGAATAAAGTGCCTTTTCCAAACACAAACATGGGCAAGCCTTAACATTAATGAAGGCATATATCAGACTCAGAAGCACACCATTATAATAAGAAAAAACGATCTGGGTGATATGACAAATCAAACGATCTGTCATTTGAAAGTCAAGTTTTCCAAACAGACAACACACCTTGAATTTGAGCTTTGACGGGATCTGTAGTTGTGCTTGGATGGCCTTGATAATACAGAGAGAACAGGTGCAGCATATTCAAGATGCAGCTGTGGCTCTGCGTGTGCCTAGTCAGGTCTACAACTGTTGAACTGGGTAATTAAGGCAATATCAGATCTTGTTGGAAGGGTAATCCCTTTCACACGCCCACACAGAAAATATAGACCTACGGGCTACCACACGTAGTCATGCACACATAATCTGGATTGGTTTGTGGGGGGGGAAAAAAGCAAATATTATATCAGCCCGCAAGAGGCCGACAATGGGGTTTTCATACGCAACTGATAATAATGTACATTTTCATTTCACAAGTCTAGCCACACACAACATTGTTAATATGTCTGGGCTCAGTCTGGAGCAACAGCAATCTTCCTGAAGACATTGCCCATTTCTGTGCAGTTGAGGGTGGTGAAAAACTATTTCCACTGGCTGCATATTGATTTGATTTGGGATCTGATAAATGAAGGCAGCTATGGCATATGCGTTATGGTCCCATGCTCCGCACTGACGCCGGCGGTGTCTGATGGTAGCTTTGTCATCCTACACAACGCTGTCATCAGGACGCAGACGTCTCCCCACCACCACGGAGGGAGGTGATTACTCACACTGACTCTATATCCATTTACTGGCATTCATGTCATAGCATGTTCAGGGAAATCAGCCTGTAATGGAATCGACTTGGTCTCTCCAACGTGACATCCAGAGCGTCATTTGCATTTTCTAATTTATTTAGCACCTGGAGCTATTGGGGGGGGGGGCATTCATATTTCTGAGGTCCCATCCAACGTGTTAATATTCACTTGGCACTGCCTCAATACGAGGAGGGAAAATGTCGCTCTCTCTCATTCAGGAGACTCCGCTACGGATGCTTTAGGAGAGACACCGTGAAAAACGGGCGTAGAAATCCACGATTGACCGACTGAAATACACACACTATTTACGTGTTGCTAGATCGCATAAATGACTTCGACCCAACTCACCTCGCCTGAGAGAGAGAGAGGGGGGGGGGGGGCAGATTGAATTTGATGGCTCTCAAAAAAGGGGGCTGGTGGATTGTGTTGTGTTGACAAGGATATTGAAATAAATAATTAAGCACCCATTGAAGTCTATCCCCATGCACCTCGGCTGATACTCTATCTACGCTCGTGTGCAGATGTACGGTGCACGCCATGCCGCCGTGTAGCCGCCCCTGCACACCGTAGCAGGGGGAGCGTCCTAGCTATCGCGGCTACCTGTTAATCCCCGGCCCGGGTCCGGCCCCACTTCCTCCGGCGGGCGCACCATTGCTGGGCTTGATGAGCTGTCCAGAGTCCGGTGGTGCTGAAATGGAAGCCGGAGCCCCCGCCGCAGGCACGCCGGGGCCGGGCTGTCCCGCCTGGGCCTCCCCCTCCATGCTCGCCTCGTTCCCCATCGCCTCGGGCTCGGTGTCGCCGGAGAGAAACGACGTTCGCGGTGTTTCTACGGCGGTGGCGAAAAGTCAGGAGGCAACTCAGCGAAGCTCCTCTTCCGCCATCATCGCCTACGGTTCAGCATCCCGCACGGAGCACGCGCGCTGACGGCCAAGGGTGCGCGCTGACGCAATGGGGTGGGAACTTTAGAGGCTCGTACGTGCGCGCTCACGGTGTTTGGGTTATCACGAGTCACCGCCGACGCAGATACTCCTGAGTGAGACCGAGCATCGTCGGGAATCACTACGTCTTCTGGACTGTGGTCACGCTGCACGCGAAAGAAGATGTATGCAGGTGTCACATTAAGATATATATTGGTACAGCCTAAAATAAATGATTCTAAAATAATGAAAACCTCTGAATCAAAAAATAACATTCAGTTGAATGATAATATTTGACAACATATTACTTTTAAATGTCAGCAGAAAAATAGATTAACGTTCAAGCGATGCAATTTAAAGTCAACAGAGCTTTGGATTATGGATCGGAGATTTTTTTTGTTTACTTCAATAATATGATAGGAGTATTATATGAATATCCAATTCAGCAAAAAACAACAACACACAAAACAGTGGTTGTAAATATTTCACGTCATATATAATGCAATTAAATCTTATGAAATCAGAAAATGCCTACAAGATATCCAAAGTAGGCTATATTGCATTATCAGTCAACCAACAGATAGTGAATGAGCATCTTTTCTAAAAAAAATATATATTGGCTGAATAAATTGGAAAACATATATATATTCACTGTGGCATTACTCCAAATGTGATACAAGTACAACATTTCAGACTAAAATGTCAACAATGGATGCATGATATTTACCAAATGGACTAGTAGGTCATACTGTATATGATGAAGCCAGCCAGCCAAATTGAAGTCAAACAGTGGTGACATAACAGTACAGCATGGATTTAACTCAAACATCTGCTCCACTGAAAATGTGTGACTGAGGGGTATGTTTTAGCTCCTACTCCCACTGTGTATTATTTGCCACTCTGCCACAGAGAAAGTGTCATTAGTATAAGATGAGTAAAATGTAAAGCCTGGAAGTCTGATGAAAAAACACAAACTAGCAAAATATTGGACAGTGTCAAATAATTTAGTGAATGACATCTGACATTGAAGGCATTTTTGGTAAACCTGAGCCGATACCCCTGTTCTCTGAATGATTGCTCTCCCTGGTGTACACAAACTGACACTACGATGAAACTTACTTTTAGTTAATAAATATAATCTAATGTGGAGTCCAATTGTTTTTATTATAAAATAATATGATGTATGGTTATGGATCTATTGGGTCATTTTGTCACTCATTTTGGCACTAACCCTGTTATTACTATACACTATAACCCTATACAAAAATATATATACAGATATGTTCACTGACTTTATTTTAGTATGAATTGGCAAGCACAGACAACAGAACAACTGAACTCAATATACAAGTCAGCTAATTAACAGATATATATATGTACAAAACACACATCCATTTCAATATTCACTCAGTCAGAGATCCATTTCAGGTACAAAAATAACACCGGAGCCTGTTTTTCATTTGCAGGACCCCACGAGAAATTCCAGGGAAACAAAACCTGATGCGTATTGAGCTCTGATTGACTTTTTGATTACAACCATTTATGAGGAAAGTGATTGAAATAAGCTTTTTCGTGTTATACAGTGAATGAGCTACACTGAATATACGGAAGATGAAATTCTGTGGGGGAATAAAACACACTGCCTTTTGTCAACAACATTTGTTACTTCATTGGCACAGTGAACACAAAGGAGGGACACAGCAGAAGAAGATCTGACATGATTACTAGAGATGATTGGTGATGTACAGGTGTGTTTTTGAGAAATCTGTATCCCACAAATTATCCAAAGTGTACTGCCAAGAATCTAAAGAAGATATTTCAATAAAAGCATTCAGATGCACCATTGTGGACATGCCGTTATTCATATTTACATACATGGCATTGGCAATTTACATTAAGACTAAAACAGGGGTACATATATACAGGAGGGTTAAAAAACAGACCAAATACATGGTCGATTTCATGAAGGAGAGGCTCTGAATAAAATGCAACACCAAACTGTCTTTATGTCAGAGTGTCAGGAGTGCAGCAGCTTATTTCTTTCTGTTACTTACAGAAGTTATGATTGTTTGTAATTACTGGCGTTTGGCTTTGTACGGTCTGGAGCGTTTCCTGCGATCCGGCTTCCTCTGTTTGTGCAAGCGGCCAATGCTTACTCCCTGCCGACGACGCACAGAAATGTTTTGCTCCACAAGACTGGCCAGCATTCCTGCAGAAGACACACACACAAAGACGCATGAAGGAGTGAATAAATCATGATAATAAAATCAGAATAGATGATCTCTAGCACGTAACTAAGGGTCTTTTCCCTACTCCTCAGGGGGGGTTATATAATGACAGTCTGTGGAGTATTGCTGGGTGTTTGTGTGTGTTTTGTTGAGGTGGTGAAAAGAGATTTGGCTCTGTATGCCTTTTCAAATCGACATGTATCTGAAATGGATATATTTTAACAGTTAATATGTCTGTTAATTGTGTGTGTATATAGAAGTAGTAAAGCTTGTAAACATGCGGTGAGCAGATTTACCTTCTTGGGCCAGCATGGAAATAAATGTGCAGATGAACTCGTCATAGTTATGAGTCCTCCTTTGATCATCAATCTGGAAAAAAAACAAAAAAAAACGGAAAAACAAACGATCCTGATGATTAAAAACCAATACCATCGGGTATAACATCACACCAAGGAAATTGGATCGATCACTGGTAAACCAAACGCACTTTGTACTTCTTTCTCTTTTCCACCTCTTCTTTCAGGTACACCTCGTAATTGGCGATATCAGCCTCTACGCACTTGAGCAGGGCAAGCAGCTCCTGCAAGAGACGGAACAAGATAGATTGAACTGCTGTGTTTCCTTACTATATAGATCTTGTATACTACTAAAGAAAAAGCTCCCTAATTGGCAGAAAAGCAAAACATGCGAGGGTAGTGTGATACAAAAGTGTGATACAAAAATAAACGACAGGCCGAAAGGCATACAAAGGTACACAGTGCAGCACTGGGAATTTTCTGGACTTACTTTTGGTGAATACTTATCCCCAGGGGGCTTGCTGCCCGCAGCAGTTTCCACAGCCTTGAGTTTTTCTTTGCCGGGTTTCCTCTCTGATCCATCTTTGCTCTCCTCCTTCACCGCCACAGACGGACCCGCGTTGGCCTCGCTCTCGCCTTCCTTCTCCCCTGCTACCGGCCCCGTTGGCTTTTCCTCTTTCGTCTTCTCTGGAGTAGCCAGATCTGTGATGCGGCACGTAAATGAAGCTCAATCAAAAGAAGCTCGAGAAATGGTATTACGTAAAGTGCGATATGTTATCTTCATTACCGTCAACTCAAAGTGCTTACTTCTACTGTCTAAAAGGATTCATATGCTTGGACTCTAATATCCAGAGATGGGAATGCTGACTTCAGCAGAGGCATTAGCATGGACGACAGTGATGATCATGTGCACTCACCAGATGGGGGCAGAGCATAGATGACTCCGTCCTCCTGCAGGTGTAACAGGGCTATGCTGACAGTGGGACCCAGTTCCCTTACGGCGCGGTTATGTCTGGAGTCTAGCCTGAGCATCTCATCTTCTCCAAACAGCACCCGCGACAGATGGGACGCGACTGGGCTGGACGGACGGGTGGCGGCCTGGGAGCGCGCAGGCGAGCGCAGCGGGGAGTTGAAGGCACTGCCGATCTCCGAAGCCGTGTCGGTGCTTTCGTTGCTGGGCGTGGGAGAAGGCTGTGAAGCAGAGGTGATACAGATGCCCCCGGTTCGCCCTTCGGTGCGCACGGAAAGAGGCGTGTTTAGGGCATCTTTCCTTTGGGCCTCTTTCTTCAGTTTATCGGCCAGGACGCTCAGCGCAATCTGGCTTTCCATTCCTGTCCCGACTCGCCCTGATCGCGTACGCAGACTTGCCTTCCGCCTAAACCTAAAAAAGAAATAAAAAAATCTAACAATGACAAATATAACCAAAAGCAAACAAAATGTCTACAAGCAAGTGTTGAGAAAAGAAGGTCCCCCGATGATGAAACTATACCCATGAACACATCCCATCACTGACCTGCTTGAAGTGCTGGCAGAAGCAGCTACTACTTCCTCATCGTCCTCATAGTCTTCATCATCCGAGTATGTTGGTTTGGGAGGCCCTGGCATTCGCGAGCGACCAACTCCAGCAGCAAGATCCTCCTCCTCCTATCAATTAGAGAATCTTCAATAAAACTCCACTAAACCGTTTTCCCAAAAAACAAATAAGACAAATTGGGCTGCCTTAAAAACAGGAACCGAGAAGAAATTAAAATTGAAAGCCACATTGAATCAATATCAATTTCCTCAGTCACAGCATATTGCTATATCGAGGCCTTGTTTCTCTCTGCTTGAGAAGGGAGAACAAAGGGTGAGAAAACTTTCCAATGAGAGAAATAGTGCACATGAGCAAACGTGAAAAGTGAAAAGATAAAACGATAATAAAAATGAAGTCATGTCTGAGACAGCTCCAGAGCAACATGGCATGCCCTTGTTTCCTTAGTGCTATATACATGACTTGAGTTATAAAAAACGTTTACAAGGTAAAAAGTGTAGTTTGTGTTTGTGTTATTGAAGAAGAAGTCAAATAATGGTTTCTCTACCCCACTCAGAGTACTTGAGGTACCTTGAGCAGAAACATTTGGAGAATAAGCTCATAAATGAAAAACGTATACTTGACAATGAATTAAATGCGGAAATCATTCTTTCAGCAAAAATATTTACCTGCATTGGAGACTTAGCGTAGTTGTGATTGTCCAGGAAGGCGGGCAGGCGCTGAACAATGGAGTTGACTTGCTGGGAACCCCCTCCAGTGGGGACTGCCGCTTTGCCCATCACCTTCGTTTTTCCTGAAGTTGGACCTCTTGACTCATCCACTGAATCTAACAGCAAGAGTCAAATATATTAATATTCGTCAGTTCAAGGATTATAATTTGCCCCATTGCAATGTACAGGACCAAATTAAAAGAAAACCAAAGTGAATAAATACCTGAAGAAGCATGATCAGCCGCCTGAGATGTAACGGGCTCCGCATCGGTCTCTTTCTTGATTACTGGGGCGTTGTCATCGGGAGAAGAGGAGTCCTGTTGCTTCTTGTCATGGACATGTTCTGGCTGGGTGAGCCGGATCATCTGAAGTAAAGACAAAATATATTAACTGCCCTCTCAAACGGATTCCAGCCTCGACTTTCGCTGGTGCAGAGGCATAAGAACGCACAGGAAATATTCCACTATAGTGATTTGGCTCTATCTAATTTTCTTAACCAACTTTCCCAAATGGTTAAGGATAGTGATAAGGCGGTTAGCTGTAATGATTTAAGTTAAAGGGCTAGGGAATTAGGTATGTGTACGAGTGTCCTCCCAACTGTAGAAAAACAAGAGGTGTGTGTCAGCTGACCTTCTGCAGGCCCTCCAGAACAATCTGTCGATTCCTCTTCAGAACTTCCAGCTTTGACTCGTACTTCACTCTGCGGTCAGGCACCACCGCCATAAGGTTGAAGCGGATATCGTGATAAGGCTCGCTGTAAAACGGCAGCAGAAGAAAGAAGTCCTGGGGGTGTGTACAGAAGGCGAATCACTGCTGCCTGAGCAAACTGGTTCAGGACTCACCCGGCAGTGGCCAGTCCAATCCTCTCCATGATAACACGCCGAGCTTTATCGGTCCATTCCTCCTCCTCTCCCCAGGGCCCTAAAGTAAAGTTTATTATTATAATAATACATGGAAACGCAATTCTATTCAAAATAACAATGTTAAATGCACTCATAGAACCCGCAGCACGGACACGGCATAACAAGCCTTTCTTGCCCATCATCGTCACCATAATTATGGTTTGAAGAAAATGTTCACTGTCTAAGATCGATGAAAGCAGAACATAAGACAGCACATGTGTGTCGGGATGGATCTTACCATGGTCAATGGGGTAAGCCTTGAGTCCGTCAAGCTCAAAGAGGCGATCTTTGATGGGCACATAGCTGACAAAGTGGAAAGCTTCCATGGTCCGCACTGCACTAATTCCATTCTGTTTCTCCGGAAGGTGTCTGGGCTCCGGTCTCCATAGAAACACAGAAAAAAAAAGCTTAAAAAACTGATGAATGCACAAATCCTGCCATCTACCCACAATCTGGCAGCTCAATCACAGATTGATTCTCCTACAGATTAGGAGACACATGTACATTTTAAAACCAATCACTGACTGTAACCTACCTGGCATGGCTATTATGTGCTCTGGCAAGCTCCGGGGCATTTCCTATCGCATAGCCTTTACTCTGAAAATAAATTTAAATGAAACATGAGTGTGAGGAATGATGGGGAGATAGCTTGTGAAGTGAGCGACTGAGATTTTCTGAATTTCACCTTCACTTAAGGGTGCCACCATAATGTTTCCAATCCTGCTATAAAACTTCTGAATATGTCACAATGAAACAGTGAATTGATTGGTGAATGAGTGAAACATTTTACCTCAGGACTAAAGCCTTTTGTAAAAGCCTTCATGCGACTAATAGTTGTTCCAAGCTCAACTCCACTGCAGTTCAGAAGCACACTCAACAAGGCGTGGGTTGCACATGAATTCGGTATTAACTGGATGCAAAGTGACAGAACAAAAGTCGGAGTTAGAGGATGCATTAAATAAACTATTATCTTGCTATATAAAAAAAGGATGTATGGGATACCATCACATAAATAAGGATGCTGAAGGGCTGGTTGGTAAGTACAATGTCTTGTATCGTGTCTACTTGTTTCACGTGTTAGGATGAATATGTATCTCCTTGGTTTTGAATAAACATATTATTTATTATATTTTATTCAATATTAGATTTATAGAAAATATACATACATTTTGATTATTTAACCAGCAAATTATATATTGAATAACGAGGGACCACCAAATATCTGCTGGCTGGAGCTTAACAGAGAAATCATTTGCTAGAACTACAGTTTAGAGTCTACACCATTTTATATCTACAACAATTACTGTGGCTTATAGTCCAAATAAGCCATTTCACAGTGACTGGTCTGATTTGTTTTGAATGCCACTTGCCATTGCTACTTAAATTATTTAATAATTACTTTGAAACTGCCACAATCATTTATTTTTGACATAAGCTGATTTATTCTAGTCGACAGGGATTTCAATGTTTTAACATAAATGGAATTGAACATCTCCCTTCCATTATGGACAAAACTAAAATTGATCACATGACAGAAATCTGCATCTGTGGTCACATAAACACTCACCTGATGAGCAAAGAACATGTCATTAACAATTTCCTCATCAATGACGGAGGTCTCATCCACCAAAGTGTTAACTTTCCTCCTTGATCTACGTTCCTCGATCCATTTGAACAGAAAGATGAAGCCATAGACAGGACTGGAAAAAAAAAATTTCAAACATATTTCACACTGCTGCTTTAAGTCTAACATGCAAACGTGCAAGTAACAGTAAGGTGGATTGATTACAGACATGGACGTAGTAATTTTTGATTGACACAATATGAATTCTCACCAAGACTTTCATACGATAAATTGTCACCGAGTTGCATACCTTTGACACTTGCTTTGCAGATCATAAATTTCCTCTACCTGGACACCTTTCACCCCTACAGACACACACATATACAGAAATAGTTCAGCCATTGGATCGGATCCAAATCAGTATTTTGCCTATTTAAACTGCACCACAACAGGTTTAGCTACTGCATACGAGCTACTCACCAAAATCCTCCACCAGTAGAGTGAATAGTCCTGAAATTATAAGGCATTTCATTTAGGATGGAAAAAGAAAAATCCCACGAAAAAATACGTCAAAGACAAGTATATTATTTTTAGTCAACAGTCATCCCCCCATTTCGCACTTTAGCCACCCCCATCTCCTGCACAACACAAACACACACTGACATTACGTTTGTATTACACTACAGCCGCTTTCTGAGTTTGACAAGTCAGTCTGCTACTGAAGCTCCC
This sequence comes from Colistium nudipinnis, assembly GCA_016785305.1. Lineage (NCBI taxonomy): Eukaryota > Metazoa > Chordata > Actinopteri > Pleuronectiformes > Rhombosoleidae > Colistium > Colistium nudipinnis. The sequence continues at coordinate 303,032 of JAFBJU010006081.1, read as the reverse complement.
CTGTCGCTGCTTCTGAATGTGTAAGCTAACGTTGGTTAGCTGTGTGCTGCCTGTCGACATTTCTCACCTGGATCACTCTCCAGCTCCAGCCAGCCTTTGTTCATGTTTGCGCGTGTGCACCGATGAACGATACTTAAGATGTTTTCCAGTCCATGTCGAAGAGAGAGGCGACAAACTTTGACCGCAGCGCTCCGTCCATTCACGGTACGACTCTGGAGAGCTCAACATAAACACAATAGACAGAAGTGGCCGCTCACAAAACACGTCATCAAGACATGACGAGCGCTGGTCCAACCCATAGATCGTTACTTCCTGTAGTTAAGAGACCAAATACGAAAAAAAATGAATCAATCAATTCATCAGTGGACGTTTTGTTTATCATCTTGAGCGACTTATATTTCGAAGCAATAATGTTTATAATAACTGTTATCTTTCGGTATAGTGGCAAGAAAGCAAATATGCATTGATGGAGAACATCTCTTGGCGTAAACTACAACGGAAGTGACAGCCGTAAAATAGGCGGAGAGAGTAAATAAAAAATATAAGGCATAGATAAACACACATAAACTAATGCAAGACTTAAAACATCGAATGACTTGGAGGCAAATGAAATTAAAACGTAATAATACAATATGATACCTTTGTATATATTTCGATAGAATGTCTACGTTTTTTAAGTACAGCTTCGCATTGCTTTCCTTAATAGACAATCTTATGATAATATGATTAATATGATATGCTCACATCACATTTTTCCTCATCCTTTTTGGACTTAAGGCCAGAGCATACTAAACCCTGTACACACTTTTGTAGCCTATGAAGCAAACATTGATTTAATTTTAAATGATCACCTCTTTCGAGGAAATGTGTGGAATGCTCAGGCTTTTGTACACAGTTGTGTACATACACAAGACAATATATTGAACTTTCTTTGCTGATCATTTATCTGTCGGTCTCAGAGTTCCTTGAATAATAAAAACAAATACCGTTTTTCATCTTTTTGACAATAGTGCGATGGATTGAACGTGTGTTATTTTGATTTGGAGACCCATTTTAAATAATCACATTTTGTACAGGATCATCAAAGTATGGATAAATACGGTATTTAATTTTTGGGTTCTTAAAGTTTTCTTATTTGACGGGCTTTTCTGCCCCGGAACCTTACTTGAAATTACCCCGGGGAAGGTATTTACGGTCACGCTTGGGGAAAAAAAGAAATAGTGGAAATTAGCAACGTTTATCAGTTAATTTACATAAACGCACCGTAGATATCATTTGACTGGTCGGTTCAAGCGCTCAATCCAGGTTCAGTGAAGAGTACAGTACAATCATACAAGGTGAGTTCCGGCTACAGACCTGTGTTTGAGTTCAACCGACGCGTCTTACTTAGCTCGCCGTACAATTGGCTAGCATTAGCAATGCGAGCGTTACACTTACTCCGAATTTGATCGTTGTCTTGCAACGGCAGCCTAAACGACTTTCGGTTCGCCGGATGAAGCTTGCTATTGTTTCCAGGTGCAGTTTTAATCAGCCACCCGGTTGTGCTGCCTCAGATGGACAGAGAGGGTTACGTGGGTTCGTCGTTTGAAATTCGTTTATTGTGTAAGTAGCTAGCATATTGGTGTGCTGATTCGACTTGAGAAATAGTGGTGTGTGCATTCAGTCGGGAAACCACTAGCTAACGACCTCGCAAGCCTATAACCAACAACCGCTGCTTGTCGTCCATAACAACTCACTACAATAACAACAACCTATTGGCTGCAGAGGTAGCATTGTGCTACTTGCTAGCTGCCTCCATCCTTGGCCATTGTGTGGAATACCTCTCGCAGGTCATGTCATGTGTAGTGTAAAACTAAACTGTCTAACATGAGATTCAGCACTGAGCCGTGGACCCAGATCTCAGGCATGCACTGTGTCATACGTGCGGATGTAACCGTATTTTACGCAATGACTCCGACAACAAAAGCTTATTTTGATGGAACACAATAGGATTCAGGGATCAAGCACACATATAATGGACACTTTCTATGCTCTTGCGTCGTGTTTGGTTGTCACGTCAGCCTTGAACTCACCACTCTGCTTACAAGTGTGGTTTGATTTTCAATCTTACGTTATCATTTTTAGAGGTCACAAACATTTGTCACTCAATAACGTCCAGATCCGGATTCGCCAATCAAGTCTTGCAAGTTGTTATTAATACAAGCCCTGATTTGTGTTCACCCACAAGCAACCTTGCATTGTCGCATCTATATCTTAAAATGGGATGTTCTTTTTTTTGTCTCAACAAGGCTCTGAAACACTTGTGTATACCGCGATAGCTCATTGCTCTACATATCCTGCTTTCATTTGTGCTGGCCACACTTGCTCTGGAATTTAGCATTAAAGTGCCGTCATACAGAATTGACTTTAATGATGTGGTCGATGTGGTGTGTTTTTCAATGTGTTAGGGCTCCTGATGAAGACGCGTAGGTTATAGTTTGAGAGCCCTGTAAGACGCCATGTCTGAAGAGGCGATTTCAGAGAGTGACCTGGAGCCCAGCCTTAACAGTGAGGAGGAATATTTGGATGAGGAGGAAGAAAAGGACGAGGAGGAGGACGAGGAGGACAATGATGATGACGATGAGGATGACAATGATGGAGATGACGAAGAAGATGACAGCGTTGGTGAGTGATACTTTTTTTTCTCCTTTTTCTCCTTGTCTCCCATAAAACATTCCTAGTATATTCCAATGCCTACATGGGGTAAAGCTGAAAACAGAGGGCAAAAGAAACCTCTTTATTGCCAGGTCATTTGGAATTACAAGGAATTTTCTGTGGTGTGATGGTGCAAAAAAAAGGTAACACACATTAAATAATTGTAATAGGTGTGATATATAGGTGAGTAACAAACAATAGTGTTGCTTAGTTCATCTATATCATGCATGCAGTGTGTATCTGAAATTGGTGCTTGTTGAGACATATGGTGTGACGGTGTCCGCTCTCTCTCAAGATCGTCCCTCCAGTGCCCAGGATGGCAGGGACTCCACCTCAGCTACCTCTGGAGAGCCTTCCTCTGAGCCTCCGTCTCGGCCTGCATCCTGTCCATCCTCCGGGGTGCCCTCCAGACCGGCCTCGTGCTCTCAGCCTCCAAACAGCCCCGAGAGCCTGAGCCAGAGCAAACCCCCCTCCAGCAAAACCAAGAAACACAAAGCCTCTAAATTAACCAAATCCTCCAAGTCTTCAAAAGGCTCCAAACCTTCCAAGCCATCTAAGCCTACACACATGAGGAAAAATATCAGGTACATTTAGTTTCTGTTGGATATTTTCAACCAGTCCGTAAGCTGAGTTATATTTGGATGTCGCCCAAGTAATACACTGTAATCTAGTATGTTTCTCCTATGCTTACAGAAAGCTGCTGAAGGAGGATCAGCTGGAGGCTGGGACCAAGGCTGCCCAACAGGAGGAGATGGAGAGGCGGAAACGTCTGGAGCAGCAAAGAAAGGACTTTCCCGCACCAGCCCCAGCTGTCCAAGACTCTCAACTAGGTTACTGGCACTTACTGTAAACTCAGAACTTTACGCTTCCAGTCACATTTCTGTCCGACATCATTAACTGGAATTTGCCATTTATTCAAAATGTTCCTTCTCCTTTCCCACAGTTGACACTACTTCAATTTTGGGAGAAGTATCTCACTTTGTACCCGCCCTCCTAAGCAAGCAGGATGTCATCTGTCTGGACAGCAGTGGTGACGAAGATGAAAACGAGGAGCCCCAGTTGCCTGCACTCGCCATTCGAGATGGTAAGGAGTGCTGATGGGGGAATCTTCCACCGTAATGTCCTTATTTCCAAGCGTTTCAGCAAACCAGAAAATCCAGCCCTCTCTCACGCACGCGTTTGTTTTCGCCAATGATGTCCCAGATATAATCGAGCTCAGTTCGGGAGACGAAGGCACGCTGCAGATAAGCAGCGAGTCGGCCGACGAGGACGCCGATGGCACCGCCGGCTCAGAGGAGAGCAGCGGGGCACACATCAACGATGAAATGAACCTGCCCGATGCCCAGGGCCGAGTCCTGGTTAATATCAATCACCCTGCGGAGGAAAATGATGTTTATCTTGCTCCGCAGCTGGCCAGGGCTGTCAAACCCCACCAGGTCAATACGTCCTCTCATGCCCGACTGATCTCTGTCAATACAAACGCTCACAGCCGACAGTCTAGCTCCTTTTTCTCAAAAACGTTCTTCTGGTCATCTGGCAGGTGGGGGGAATCCGGTTTCTCTATGATAACCTCATTGAGTCTCTGGAGCGCTATAAAACCAGCAGTGGCTTCGGCTGCATCCTCGCTCACAGCATGGGGTTAGGCAAGACACTGCAGGTCATTTCCTTCATTGACATTCTGCTGAGGAACACTGAAGCCCACACGGTGCTGGCCATTGTCCCGGTGAGTAATTGAAGTGATGTAATGTGCGATAATAGCAGTGTATGCATTACAGTGCACATTCATGTTTTGTAAATGTCAATTACCTGTTAAATTCACCTCCCAAGTCTTTGTTTTTTTGCTTTGTGCAAGGTTAACACACTTCAGAACTGGCTATCAGAGTTTAACCTCTGGCTCCCGGCTGAAGAAGCTCTCTCCCCTGACACGGACCCGACACTCATCACTGGCCGCAATTTCAAAGTTCACATTCTCAACGATGAGCACAAGTATGTCACATCCATTGAATGTGTGTCTGCGTATGTATGCGTTATATCTGATTTGCTAACCATACTGACGGTGTGACCCACAGAACAACACTGGCCAGGGCCAAGGTTGTGGAGGACTGGTCCAGAGACGGAGGCGTGTTGCTCATGGGTTATGAGATGTACCGTCTGCTGTCCATGAAGAAGAGCTTTGTTATGGGCAAGAAGAGGAAATCAAAGAAGCCCGCAGGACCAATCATCATTGACCTGGACGAAGAAGATAGACAGCAGGAGCTCATGAAAGGTCAGCAAATGTCATGAGTTTGAGAGGGGCAGTGGCCTCAACCATCACGCGAAAAACGTCCATGCACCATAAACAATTAAACGAAGATAAGCATAAAAGGAGTAAATTGATTGTGAAAAGGGTATTTGGTGGTATGTGTAAGTCACTCAGTTTTCCCTTTATTACTACGTCTTTTCAGGTATTGAACAGGCCATAGTGCGACCTGGCCCAGATGTGGTGATCTGTGACGAGGGCCATCGCATCAAGAACTACCACGCCAGCACGTCGCAGGCCCTGAAGAACATCCGCTCCCGGCGAAGAGTGGTTCTGACAGGTTACCCGCTGCAGAACAACCTCATTGAGTACTGGTGCATGGTGGACTTTGTCAGGCCGGACTTTCTGGGCACACGTCAGGAGTTCAGCAATATGTTTGAGCGGCCCATTCTGAACGGGCAGTGCGTGGACAGCACGCCCCAAGACGCCCGCCTCATGCGCTACCGCAGTCACGTGCTCCACAGCCTGCTGGAGGGTTTCGTCCAGAGGTGAGCCGTCTCTGGGGAATGACCTCTTCGAAAAAGTAGACCGGTGTGGACGCTACTCACCTCTTCCGTGTTCTCTGTGGTGCTTTGTCTGGTTTACAGACGGGGCCATGATGTTTTGCAGGACCAGCTGCCCTCCAAAGAGGAGCATGTCATCTTAGTGCGACTGTCTCCCGTTCAGAGGGCGCTTTACAGCGAGTTCATGCAACGCTTCAGAGAAGCAGGAAACAGTGGCTGGCTCGGTCTGAACCCGCTCAAAGCCTTCTGTGTATGCTGCAAGGTGAGGCTGCTCTCCCACCTGCGCGGTATCAATGTCCAATGCAAATAAATAATAATAAAAAAAATGATGTCATCAATTTCGGTTGACCGGACCTCCCTGCTTCTTTCTTGATCTTTCAGATCTGGAATCACCCGGACGTCCTCTATGAAGCCCTGCAGAAGGAGAATCAGGCCAATGAGCAGGACCTGGACCTGGACGACATCGCCAACCCTCGCTGCCCTCCCGGTGCTGGCCTCAAACCCAAAGTGGCCGACTCGAGCAACAGCAAAGTTAACAACACTTTGCCCCCGCTCAATCCATCGCAGGATAAAGCCAATCAAGTCGTTACCTATGAATGGGTATGTCATGACCGCAGTCCTACACTATTAAACAAAAAGTATACACAATAAAAGCAGATACCAAATAAAAGAAACATACCAAAGATGTGGAACACAACGGCTTTGGCTGTGAATATTTATCATTTTTTCTTTAAACATCTTCAACCTTTTGAGGGTACACGTAATGTAATGTCCATCTTTGTCTTTTGCTGCCATCAGTTTCTCAAGTTACAGCGCCATTACATTTAACTGCTGGTTTTCCCCATTGCTTTTATTTCAGGCGAAGGACATAATGTCAAGCTACCAAACAGGAGTTCTCCAAACCTCTGCCAAGATGGTTCTGCTCTTTCATTTGATTGATGAGAGTGTGAGACGAAGAGACAAAATGTTGGTGTTTAGGTAAGTCCTCTGTCCAAATGTCAAATCGCATTAAAGAAAACTGTGTATACTAAAAAAATGTCCTTGTCAGTCGGCACGGACTTGGAATATTCCAGTTATTTATCAATACTTGTTATTGATTCACCTACCTTTCTTGTCCCTTATTATTTGTGTGTGCCGTGTACCCACCAGTCAAAGCTTGTCTACACTGTCCGTCATCGAAGACTTCTTATCAAAGAGACCCATGCCACCAGAAGTCGCCTCCACGGCCACCCAAAACAAAAACTGGGTTCGCAACCTCAATTACTACCGTGAGTCCTCTGTGCTCCCCTGGTAAACCAGCAACACTGAAACCTCAAAGCTGTGATTGTCTCTCAATTTTTCCCATTTGATCTTTAGTCTCGGAAAATGTACTCTGTGAACAAGTATGTACCAGAGAAATGTATTTGAAACTATGTCTGAAATGTCTCTTTTTATATTTACTCTGTTTATTGTATTGTCCCACTTGGATAGTTAAATATAAGCAGGGTTGGGTCAGATTACTTGAAATGTAATCAGGCACTGATCAGAAACATAAACAAAAAAAATTGCACCGCTTTAAGCTTATTCTAATGAATGCAATGATGCAATCTAGCTCTAGAGCAACTGTTTGTGGTCAGTGACCACAGTCCCTTTTAAGAGTCTACCATGTTTATTTTGTCTTTGGTACTCAATTTGAAATCTCACTCTCCACTTCATTTTGCACAGTCTTCCGTGTATTCATCTTCTTTGGTGTGAAGAGATGTTGTCTGTCTTTCTGTCCGTCTGCAGGACTGGATGGGAGCACATCTGCCTCAGAAAGGGAGCGACTGATCAATCAGTTTAACGACCCAGAGAACACCGCAGCATGGCTCTTCCTACTTTCCACCAGGTCCGTGTCTCTGCTGTCTATTTTTGTGTTTTTTTCCCTCACAATAATAATAATACTAATAATAATTCTGTTTCTTTCAGAGCGGGCTGCCTAGGTGTAAATCTAATAGGGGCCAACCGCGTGGTTGTGTTTGATGCCTCCTGGAACCCCTGTCATGATGCCCAGGCAGTGTGTAGGGTGTACCGGTACGGCCAACGGAAACCGTGCCACATTTACCGCCTCGTTTGTGATTACACCTTGGAGAGGAAAATCTACGACAGACAAGTCTCCAAACAGGGCATGTCTGGTAAGGAATTTTTCGACGCGATTTTGACTCGCAACTTAGCTATTTATTTTTATATTTCTCACAATATTTAGTAGTATACCTTAAAGGCTTACGGTGGCCTATATCACTGTTGTTATGCAACTATTACTATTAAACCCTTATACAGTCACAATGGTAACACATTCTTCACCGGGTTTTAATTGGCTTTATTTTACCGACACCTGCCGGAGTTTGCCAGGTCTTAAAATGGTGTGTCCCTGTGTATTTATAGACCGTGTCGTTGATGACCTGAACCCAGTGCTGAACTTTACTCGCAAAGAAGTGGAGTCGCTGCTGCACTTTGTGGAAGAAGACTATGAAGGTGGAAAATTCGCTCTCGGACGTGAGGAGGACTTTGAGACAGTGATATACCAAGCCTGTCAGCTTTACCCACACCTCATCACCAAGGTACTGTCGTGTCACGCTTGTGGGCCTTTACTCGGCAAGGAAGGAGGTTTTGGTTGTTGGATGCAGAGCCAATAGTTACTTAGTGTTATTAGGTGCCACTCTGTCGGGGGTTTTTGACTTGCTACTGTAAAATAAGTTTCCTATTACAGGGAAATTCACAGTTCACAGTCAATAACAGTAGAATCTTGAATATCTCAGAGCACATTGTTCGGATTATTTATTTTATTTTTTTCATCATCTGTATGTGAATTCTCCTTTTTCCATACGTGGCGATAGAAACCTTTCCATCACGAGTCTCTGCTGGTGGACCGGAAGGAGTCGAAACTGACCAAAGCAGAGAAGAGAGCAGCCAAGAAGAGCTATGAGGATGAGAAACGAGCTTCTGTGCCCTACTCTCGCCCATCGTACGCACCCTATTACCCGACCAGTGATCAGACGCTCACAAACATACCAGCATTTAACCAGCGGGGCTGGTGAGTTCCCGGCTGAAGTTGTGTTACCAGATAAGCGCTGTTCGTTACACGCTCGCGTGTATTAAAATATATATGCGTTCCACTTCAACGTATATCATTTCATTTATGATGTGTGGTCACATGATGGGTCACGTGTACAGCCTTTGCCTTTGAAAATGTGGGAAGTACCACTGTTACGCTTCCTGGAAGAAAAGGTAGAATCTCACGAGCTCAAACCTTACGTTTCCAGGCGTCCCATGGCAAGGCCTGATGACAAACCAGTAGCAAGTGTCAGGCCCATTCAGTCAACACCGATCCCCATGATGCCTCGCCAGGCCGGCATGGCTGGCTCCAGCTCGGCCGGGAGCCTGCCGGTCAACTTCCTGCAGAAAGCCGGGGTCTACGTGCAGAGGATCGTCACCACGACTGGTACCGACCCCTTGGTGTTATGTTTCAATGAATCTAACCCTTCAACACGAGCAAAAAGGAACGCGTTGTCTTGTGAAGTGTCACGACCAGACATTGACATTGGCCGTTTTGCTTTCAATCTACAGATATTGTAATCCCAGGAGCCAACAGCACTACCGATGTTCAAGCTCGAATTAGCGCAGGGGAGAGCATCCATGTCATCAGAGGGTCTAAAGGTAGCTGCATCTACCCAATAGTAATTCTGTTTATAAAAAAAAAAATAAAAAAATAATAAAATCAAGTTTATGCTTCTAACACTTGATATTTTCTCTAATACAGGTACCTATATCAGGACAAATGACGGAAGAATTTTTGCCATAAGATCAGGAAAAATCAGTAGACCGGCCCTTGGGGGCTCTGCTGCTTCAAGAGGTACAAATTAGTATTTGTTCGTGCTTCCTAACATTCAACTTTTACAATTCTAACCATCTAGACAACCAATGCAACTTTGAGGGTGGATTTCTTTCGGATGTATCTCTTTACCGGTCATGGCAGTGTATGTGTCTCCTGAAATTTAGAGACCATATTTTACTGTCCCCTCCGCAGACGCCCAATGTTCCCTGATCCATCCCGTCAGTAACGGCTGCTCATCCCCTGTGGATCAACAGCAGCGCTCCCCCAATGGGGAGCAGCGCCCCACTTCTCCTCTGAGCTCCGAGATTCTCCGAGAACTCAGCCGCTACACGTCATCAACAGAGGAGGCCGCCGCCGCTGGCATGGGGGGCGAACTGCCATCGCCCCCGGACGAGTCGGATGTACCAGCGGGGGACGAGGGCAGCTCGCAAAACAGCCAGACCGGCGATCTCGGCGGGCAGCTCGGTGAACACCTGCTGAGCTCAGCGTTGGAGATGCGCGGCACCAAGCGTAAAGGCGGTGAAAGCCAGGGCAACGCCCAAACGGGAGCCAAACGCACCAACGCTGCAGCTCGCTTCCCCGGAATGTCCATGGGCTCCGGGGGGCTCAGTTTTCCTCCGGTGGGTTTGAACTCCTCCTCCTTACTGGGCAACCTGGGACACATGAGTCACCCGCTCCTGATGGGTGGCAGCGGTGGCGGATCGTCATTCCTACAGACACCGGGGCAAACACTGGCTGACCTACAGACTCTGTTTCCCTCTGCGGGCTCGGACCTTCTGAGAGCATCCGCCTCGGGGAACGGACACCTCCCCATCCCCTCCTCCTCCTCCTCCTCCTCTTCCTCCCTGCCCACCGTCTTCTCCTCTTCTCCCACCACCATCCCCATGCCGACGACGCCCTCGGCAGTTACTTCCGCCTCCCTTGCACCAGGTTCCCTGCCTCCGTACTTGATGAACCCCAACATGGCTGGCCTGCTTTCATCAGGCTTTCCTCTCAACTACAGTCAGTCGCTGCTTTCCGAGCCCAGGATGTTCCCCAGCCCTCTCCTGTCTGGGTCAGCGGGGTTCCCCATGCCCAACTCCGGTTCTGCTACACCCAATTTCCTCTCTCACTACAACAACCCCGTCTCCAGCCTACTGGGGGCAGCTCTGACCCAACAGAGTATGGACAACGGGGACAGTAGTTCGGATGACGATGTCATAGAGGTGATGGGACAGTAGAGTCAGTTTCACACACGATGTGGTTCGTCAGGGTTAGGATGGAGTACATTAGGGATGGGAGGGATGACACTTTTACATGACTAAACAAAAAAGAATTTGGTTACAATATGTTACAATATACCCCAAACTGTGACCTTATTGGTGATGGCCAGATGCATTGTTATGTTTTGAATGTAAAAGCCAATTTAGAGTGAAAGGTCAAGAGGGGGGGGGAAACTCTGTCACATTGAACTCTTATACACTAACTCATCTGCACATAAGAGACGTACTCGTTTGTGAAGAGTAAAAAAAAAAAAATCCTTATGCTGAGTATCCCAGACTTCACCTTGAGCATCAAAAGAGTGGGAACAGACATACGGGGACCAGCCGAAGCTTTATGGTGGCTTTCAAAGCACAGCCTCACCTGCTACGTTTCTAAGCAAGGCCTTGCCGTTTGGTTAGATGTTATTTCTTCTGAATTCAGATGGAGTAATGTGATTTTAAAATGCTTCGTGTTTTTTTCTCCAGCTATATTGGCGTCGGATGTCTTCATATTTGGCTCGCTGTTAAATATTTTCAGCCATTCTCACTTCTGTGAAAATCCAATATATCTAGAGAAAATCCTTCCAGGCTTACCTTTAACAGAGTTCAGAGCGTATTTTAGTCTTTAGCAATTTGATAGACATCGTGATATCCCCTGGTGAAATGATATTATGTGTGATACTATAACTGAACATGTTGATACTTTGTAAATAGTCATTATCATTGTTTGTATTGCAAGTCAATACTGTGCAGTGAGTAGATTTGGGTCATAGAAGGAATATAACGGTGACTATCATAATGATAAACATGTCCTTGCACAGATGCTGGGCAAACAAATTTAGGTTCAAATTTACATTTTTTTTTTTTTTTTAAGTAAAATGAATGTACTTTCATGTTAGCCTTTGATAACACAGGGGCTGGTACATGGGTTCAGACTGTGTTCGTTTATTGTTAGCCTTAAAAAAAAACCACAAAGGGGTCTTTCGCATCACGCGTCTGTTGGAGGACAGAACTACTGAGCATTTAGACGTCAAACTGAAAACACAAGCCGGGGGACAGGTTCAGCATTTTTGACTAAAAGCACCAGGTGTGAAAGCCAAAAGGAGCACAAACCAAGACGCCATGTGCAAAAGCTTGCCACTGCTGTTTTCTGTTGCCGTTTTGTCTCGTGCCCACACCGTCCGTTGCTATATCATCGCGTGCGTGCGACTCGCGTCATTTTCCGAAGGATCATTTTCAGAAACTCCTGAGAACCTAAACTGTAGAGCCCGGAGCATTTGTACAGCAGCGCACAGTGTGTTGTGTGGAGGCAATGTTTCCACAAACCATCGATTCCGTCGTGTGTAGAAGATTTTCGTGACAACCACCACTGACTTTTAACAGAAGTGCGTCGGGTGGTGTGGTGGCCTTACCAAACTGTGAATGCCATTATTCGGTAGCCTCTCACCTTAATGCAGTGCAGTGTAAGTAGCGTCGGTAGTGTCAGTCGGTGTTGATCTGCGGTGCGTTTAGGGCGCGTAGGTCTTTGCTGTTCTCCGTAGCCTCGTGTTTCCGTGTCGTGATCACACCTCGAGGTATTTAGATTTTAGGGAAGTCCCTGTCCTCTGTTGATAACATAGGCTAGGTGCAGTAGTTGTTAGCCTTTAGAGAACACTGGATAACCTCACCCAGCAGATCATTCCTTAACGAAGGCACATTTTTGTGTAGCTGCGTTGTCGTGGGGCCTTTTTGCCCCCACAGTCTGAGTACTGTTCACATTTTCTTTTTCTTTTTTTTTTTTTTTGCTTCTGGCTCCTTCCCCGCCAGTGTGGATGCTTCATTTTCTGTCATCGCGGGTGTCCCCAGTTTTATTTAGCATGCCTTGGGAATTGTGCTTTGGTTTGAAGGTGGAGCTGGCATTTTGGGGGAAAAAAAAAGATCATACCTGCTCGTTCACTGTCCGAGGTACATTATACCGACCCCATGTCTTTTCTCAGTCCTCTCAACTTTGTTGGAAAATTTATCTTGGGAATCATTTTAATGGCCATTTGTCAATTATGTGCATTTTTATGTTTCATGGAAATATTTCTTTAAAAAAAAGTTTTTTTTATAACTTTATAGTGGCAACCTGAAAGTTGTTTGTTTTATTTCAGTGTAAGTCTGACATTTATTTATTTATGTAAAGTGTATTGGGGTTTTTTTTGTACTTCCTTTTTTTAATATGTGTTCACTTTAACCCATTGATGGCTGATCCAGTAAGAATTTCGTACATGCAGCCTAGATCAAAGCAGAATATGACCGTGTTATCAATGTTATTTTAACAATAAAACACTCCTATTGCAGTGTGAATCGTTTACAAATGATTTGACTTAGGATATGGCTTTGGTAGGCAGGACAACGAGGCAACCGGAGTTACGAAAAAAAAACAAGTCTACTTAAACATTTATTCAAGGTTGTAGCCAGGATTTGAGGAAAAACTCAGGTCTCGATCCCAGATAAGAACCTGTTACTTCATGAAATGACACGACTGTGGAGCATGTAGCAGAGGAAATCAGCTCACAGTTTGAAACGCATCACAGTGACTGGCTAACTCCACACAGTAGCACGGACAGTGATTTTAACAACAACCCAGTAACGTCAGTCGGAATAAGACGCTGCCATGAGCAACGCATGTTTTTATCGCCTTACCCCAAGAAGGCCATTCCCTGAATAAGGATTAAAACATATGTATGTCTTTCTCTGGTTATAATGTCCTACTGGAGGTTTTGCAGCAGTGGGGACTGTGTTCTGCAATGTGTGAAGAGGAACATTTCTATTGGCAACATGTTTAAACATAATGGAAAAAATGTCTTATTCATAATAAGATTAATAGTTGGACTCTTGAGGTGCACGTCAACACAGTTGGCAAGAGTTTTTTTGTTTTTTTTAAGTCCCAATGACGTGTCCGGTGTCAAGACTGCAGCCGCTTCTTGGCCATGTACGCACTGCTGACTTGGTTCATGATGACGAGGGCGCAGACAGCGGGACACAGCGCTGACAGGTACCAGGTGTACTCCCTGACAGAGGCAGTGAACCAGGCCGAGCCGAGGCCAAGGAGCAGGCTGACGCTGCCCAGCAGGTACGTGACCAGTCCCGACGCCGCGTGGTAGCGCTTGAGTTTGGCCAGGGACCAGCCTTTGGCCAGAGAATGGTACACGAGCGGCGCGGCCGCCAAGGACTGCAACCCGACGGCACACACCGTCAGCAGGCCTAGCAGACCGTGCCACGAGGCGAAGTGGGGTTTGTCATTCAAGTGTTTGTTGTAAGCGATGGCTGCCAGACCCAGGGCCGCGCAGGACACGCACAGGCACTGCAGGATCCAGTGAACGCGACCTTTGGTTTTGTGGGAATATCTTTTGATGGGGGAGCCGTGGGGCGAGAAGACGAGTATGGCTTCGGTCATGAAGAGGGAAAACTGGAAGTGGGGGAAAAAGAAAAAAGAAAACGTCAATCTGTTTTCTTTCTCTATCAGAAAATAGGCCAAATGCCAGATTTAAAATGACTAAGTTACATGCTGTTGATTGACCTATTTAGAACTGGGTGATTAACACAATTAATTCATTAAAGATATTATTATATACATTATATTATATTAAAGATATTATTTTGTTGATTAACTAGTATTATTGGGGGTTATAAAGCAAAAATGTCAACATTATCTATTTCCTGCCAGGGAAATTTGCAGATTCACTGCAACTGATATTGTTGGGTTTTGAACCGTCAGTTGGATCAAAGAATCATAACCGAGGTATTGGGCAGAGAAATCGTGGACGCATTCTTTTTAAGTTTCGTCTCCTCAATATCTATTGTGGCAGCCCGATAGATCGATCCAAACATTCTATATAATCTGACTGACAATATTCATTTAGCAAATTCCAACTTACAGCCAGTGTCATGAAGAAAGGATGCCAGGAAAACAAACCTAGGAGAAAATGAGAGCAGAGAAAGTGATCGGCCGTTTCGAAGGCTGCAAAACACGTCGAGGAAACATGTGATCACAGGAATCTCACTCACTCGAACCCGGGCGGGACAGAAGTGAAATGAAAAGAGTGAAGCCGACGCAGATGAGGTGGATCAGCACTGCGGAGGCGGCTCGGCCGTAACGGTAGATCCGCGGGTCACTTTCAGACTCTTTGTTGTTTTGAGCCATGTCGAAAGTTGAAATCTTGGACTTTGGCCTGAAGTGAGCTCGCAGCTGGAGCCAAACCGACGCGGAACGGATAACCGATGAGAAAATCTGAGCTCCTCCTGCCGCTGTACTGCTTCACCTGACGTCTGAAGGTTGGAGTGTAAAATGTGCCACACAACTGTATCCGTACGACGCACGGGCCGATCTTTCCTTTAGTTGACGGTGTTGACTAAACACTCACACATGATCTGCGTTGTATTATAGCGCCGCCGGGCCAAATGAAAAAAACCAAAACACTTCCGGTTAGATTTTGCAGTATAAAACGTTGTGATTAGAAAACGACTACAATACAATCACAATACAATCAGACTGCACCCGAGCTTATCTGATCGTGTTGTGTAATCAATTACATTGATGTGCATGTAAATGGATGCTCTCCGCGGGACATGCACACGAAACGCACACCCATGTCACGGCTTTATTGTGAAACCTGTATTTCCGGATTTCGCGGCTATCACAGGCTGACGTGGATCGTTTCTGCTCTGAGATGATTCACTCACACATGAAAAAAAGCTTGTTTCAATCATTGTTACGGACTTAGGATGTAAACCTCGTTCTTAGTACTGAATTGTGTTTTGAGTGTTTATGCAAAACTGAATTTGCCAACTCTCTAATAGGATTGGCTATATATTCCTCCTGACTCCTGGCTGGTGGGTTCTGATCGCTCCAAGTACTGATTGCAGAGCGCAGTAAGGGGGAGGGGCTGAACGTTTAGCTCCTCCCACGTTGAATCCCTTCTATGTCAAGATTGTATTAAATTAAGTTATGAAGACAGCAGCCTACAAACAGATAAACCGATTAAATGTATACATTTGCGTTCCAGAATATTGTAGTTAGTGCCACATGCATTTTTATAAATGCTAAAACTTTAAAAACTATATCGTGTCGCTTGTTGTCATTACACTGTTGGGGCCACCTGAACTTTTACTTGTCCACTAGTTGTAGTTGTATAGGGATGTTGCAAACTCCCACAGTGATTTCTTCGCGGAAGGAGATGGCCCGCTCAGCTCCCTTCAGGAAATTCGTAAAGTTCTGTTTACATGACATTCACTTCCCTTTAAAACAAAATAAAAATCGGTCCACGAAAACAAGAAACATTGTGTGTCTGTGAGAGCGTGTGTGTGCGTACGCGCGCGCGTGCGTGTAGAAAACGTATACGCACGAATACGCCGATGCTTTTCTAAAGGTACATGCACGGAACGTGTTGAATGTTGGCCTGTCCGGCTCCTGCTAATTCCTCCCGGGGTGCCTGTCTGTCAGGACGGTTTAATGCACACGCGGGATTAGACGGTAATCCCTCGCACCGAGTGAACATGCGCAGACACAAGTGCGTGACTTTGGCGAGCGACGCTTCTGCGTTGACCCAACGGCAAACCGTCGGATCTCCTGCTCCGACCGGTGGCGCTCGTGTTTTCGAACGAGGTAAGATCGTCGGCTGGGTTTTCCACGGTCCGTGTCTCAGCAGAGCCGCAGCTTTGTTTCTCCCGGCACGGCGACGTCTGTTTCAGAGCGCAGGCTTTAAGTCCCGGGCTGTCCCGTTATGGACGGCAGCCGCCTCCTGCCGCGGACGAGGAACGAAAGATCAAGTTGAACTTTTGCCGTGTTGCCCGAAGCGCACGTGCCCATCACTTTTTTGCACGAAACAGACTAAAAACCGACCGAATATGCACGCATGGATGGACGGTCCCGGATACAATGTGCTCTTGTTGCCCGGTGGGAACAACTGCGCCGTGTGGTGACCCACTTGTCAGAAAGAGCCCCGGGTCGTTCGCATTCGAGTCACAATCCAGATCCACGGGGGAGGCCAACGAAACGACGTTTTTTTTTTTTTTATGATGATGCACCTGTGGACTTTTCACACGCGTTCTAGTTTCAACGGGCAGTGTGGCCTTAAATGTGAGATGGAAACGTGTGTCTGATGAAGCGTCCAGGACATAACAGGTTGAAGTACTACAATCTGAATATACCCATCACTTATGAAATGTACTCGTACGAATCCGTATGCATTGAGCTACAAGTCACCGACCGTATTTGTCACTTCCAAGGATGATTTTATGCTATAGAAACACGAATCTGTCATGCGTTTCAAATCTTGAACTGCAGTATGGAAGTATAGTGAATATGTGAACACTGAAACGCATTGTGCAGTCACTCGGTAGTAGAACAAGAGTAAACGTAGCTGAAGCCTTTCTACCTAAATTGTGGGGCCACGTTTTTTTTTTCTTCTTCCGGGAAACTATTAATGTAAGTTATTACTGTACTTTCTGAATGCGTTGATATTGACCTCCAGCATTTGCAGGAAGGAGGAAAACAGGACAAGTGGTCCCGGGATTGCACAGGATTATGTACTTGTCATTTTGTCCCACATATTAACATGATCATGTCATAGCATCAGATAACAAAGCTTAATCTTTTGTTTTTACAATTTTACAGCGCATAGAATAAACTGACACAATAATGTTGAGTAGCTGACACAAACTTGTGTGCGATTTTTGTCTGTCTGTCCTGCAGCTCCTGAGGATTTGATGGTTGCTCATTTCTCTGCCCAGCTCACGTGGCTGGAATTGGAGGGAACTAAGCTGTCCCGGTGCTTGCCCCCCCCCAAAGCCATTTCACCCGAGCCTGGGAATCGCAACATCCTCAATAGGGATTCAGAGGTGCACAAAGGTGCTGGCATGACATGTCGGTGTCTGCATCAAGGACAGGATGTCTAAATGTGAGCTGATCGAGCTGCAGGACCTGAGTCTGAATGATCCCATCGAGCTGGCTGCTCCTGCAGCCCGCACAGGCCCGCCACCTGTGAACACAGGCCAGGCCTGCTCCTTCCACGGACACAGCGTCAGAATCGAAGCATCCCGCTGTCAGACGGGCGAGCCCGGAGGGGGTCACGACTTTCAGCCCTACGGTCAGGCCCATCTCAGCTGGTGTGACCTGTGTGGAGAATTCATCTGGGGTCTTTATAAGCAGAGTTTACGCTGCACCAGTGAGTACACGTCTGCACCTGAATCTTATTTTGATTTGTTCAGAGGAGAACTGCGGCGATATTATGCAATTCTCGTTTCATCAACAAATCGCATGAAAATTCAATCTTTTGAATTGACGTCTTTTCATGAGTAACAAATAAGCTTGGTGTTTGCGAGCCATAGACACGGCCAGGAAAAATGAATAGGCACATTGGTGGGTTTTACGTGTGTTTTAACAAGAAAAGCACTGATGAACATATTTTTTACTTGAGGCATTGACCTAAAAAGGGAAAATCGGGCAACCGGCCACTAAATCTGCATGAGACAGGATAACGTACAGTGTGTTAAGCTGCTCCTGCACAGTGGGATTAATAAGAGAGACTGGTAACCATTGTTTACTTTGTAAAAAAAAAGAAAAAAGAAATCTCTGACTCTAGATAAAATAGTCCCTTTAGTGCAGGATGCTTGTGATGTTTTTATTCCAGTAATTCCTCCTGAGAAACATTGTCTCACAGTGCGTATCCCCATGTGTGGAAAAGTCTGGCAAATGTCACGTTCTGTCAGTACAGATAACACGTGGGGATGCCTTTGTTTTTCTCTATCATCTGACCTCAGGTGTTTCTGTGTCATATCGAGGGCCCAGTTCAACGAAAAAGGCGACAGAGAAAGCAGCCTATCGTTAACGTACCCTTATATGTTGAACCTTGGCTAGTTTGTAGAAAAATATTGATACATAGGGCTCTGCAAGCATTGACAACTGCCCACGTCTTAACTGACAAGACAATAATGGAACCCTCTAAATATCTTTCTCTCTTTCTCAGACTGCAGTTATACTTGTCACTACCGCTGCCGACCTTTCATCCAGCTGAGCTGCATCATAGATGGAAGTTTGTTCATAGACCAGGCGGATCTCTCTGCTGATGCCATTGAGACGGACACAAATGTGGTGAGGATAAATAGAAAGTACAAAAAAATGTAAAAGCTTTACTACACGCCGAGTTGACGTTTCTTCTTCTTGGGATTTTCTTATTTTGAAATAACACATCTACTTTTACAGATTATTTAGAGAGAAACATGCGCTTGCATTGTATTGGGATTCAACCTAAAACCGAAAAAAAAGAAAAGATCCACTCCAGCCCTGCCTCTGCAGTGGGCAGGTCAGCCTAGATGGAGACTGAGCAGCAGATTGTCCACTGCTGTCCACTGTGTTTCAGTGTGCCATATGTCCTCAAACATAGTTGTTTTATAACCTCTTCATTGTCAAGGCATCTATACAGAAAGTCATTTTGGAGAGAGCCGAGGGGAGGGTGCAACTTAACAACTTACAATAAAACAGATGTCCTTACTACAGAAGCACAAAGAGCTGATGGCCTGAGGTCCATGGCCTATAACAACTTAAAACTTCATTTTATTAATATGACTAGGCTTAGGTTGGAATTATTTCGTTATTTAAATGTCATTGATATGTTTTATAACCTTGATGTACAGATCAACGTCACAGCTTTCATTTTTTTTATTCATACTGTGCTGCAAAATCCGGAAAAGTCTCAGATTAGAAAGTTCAATAGATCTTCTGTATTGCTTTTGGCTTTTCACTGATATTACAGCTCTTTGTAGGACCCTCTTTTGCAAGAATGTTTAAAAAACATACCTCATAGCCTTTGAAGGTCTAAATCCTTTTATATTTCTGGCCTTGTGTAAGGTGCAACTATGATATGGACAATGATTCGTTTTAGGACCAGGTGCAAAAAGCTATTCCATACATAATGTGCACACTAACTATATCTACAATTTGCGATCTTTTTTTTCTTTTTTTCACACTCTTCTGACAGATAAGAAAAAACATTTTTACTCCAGGTGGATTTAAGTAGATCTCACTGGGAGCGGGCCGGTCCTTTGTGAAGATATCTCTGTGGAGTTTTATTGACAGGGTGGAGCAAATGGGAAAGTCGGGGTTAAAGGATGCAGGATCCATTTTCTCAACACAGATAGGGTGAAGCTGAGACATTTGGGACCTACAAATCCTGGAGATGATCCTGAGATAGTGGAGTAGACAGAAATCCCTTAAATCTTAAACTTTGGAGAGATGACCTGGGGAAACGCATCCAGTGACTCCGGCTGCAGTGTAGAGGACAGTGGCTCAGAGCTGGAGCTGTATTTTACTGCACATACGTCTTTCTTTCACAAGGTCAGAGGGTCACCGCGTAAAGCTGTTTTTACTCTATCTTTGGTGATAATGCTTCATGCATGGCTTCATTTTGAAATGAATTGTCTCTTGACCGTTGAATCCAATTTGTGTGAAGCTTTCCGCTGACATCATGCAGCCAATTTGCTGGACTCTGAATGCTCTTTGCTTTTTCAGGATGAACCGATCGATTTGGGTAGGCGAGAGTTAAGCGCTGCGGTGATTCATCAGCGGGTGATGGAGTATAATGCTCAGATCAACAGCAATCTCCACATGATGGTGGTGAGTCATCGAAACCTTACTTTCGAGCGTTCACACATGCAAAATGTGTTGAATGTTGAAAAAAACACAACATTATGTGACGCTTTATACACTATACTGATGCTGCATGAACTGGTAGTTGATTCCTCATCTAATGCTTCAAATCTGTCTGCCTTGCAGAATAAAGACGGGTTCTACACTGGTTTCATCAAGGTTCACTTTCAGTTAGTCCGACCGATCACCCTCCCTCCGCAGAGCCTGGGCTCGACGCCAGAGGATGACCAGCAGGGAAGACGGATGAGACGGCGGACCTCTTTCTACCTCCCCAAAGACACTGCAAAACACCTGCATATAAGCTCCCACACACGGGTACAGGAAGTCATCCAGGCGTTGCTCAACAAGTTCACCGTGGTGGACAACCCAGCCAAGTTCGCCCTGTTTAAACGCGCTGAGAGACAAAGCCAAGGTAGCTTTCTTTTTATTGATTTATGTTCTCCGTGAAACTAAACGATACTATGAAGTTTTACATGACTATGTTTTCCCCCTTTGATGTAGTTTACATGCGTAAACTGTCTGACGACGAATGTCCACTCTACTTACGCCTCTGTGCTGGCCCCAGTGAAAAAGTCCTGAGTCTGGTTTTGAAAGAAAATGAGACAGGAGATGTCAATGTAAGTTTCCATTTGGTACCCGGCTCGGTGGCCATACGATTAAGCATGAATATATGCTGACATTGTGGGCGTGATATATAAATCACTGCTTTTAATGTGAACTTGCTCTCCTCCACAGTGGGATGCATTTAGCTTTCCCGAGTTGTGCAACTTTCTGCGAATCCTAAAGCGCGAGGAAGAAGAACATGTGCGGCAGATTGTGAAGCGTTATGCTGTCGCCAGGGAAAAGACGAAGCAGGCCATGGCGAGCATCACCACTCCTGGTTGACTCTGAGTGAGCCTAGTGATCCTCGTCATTTAACAGGAACTTTATGCCACTATCATGGGTTTTTCATTTATAGAAATGAAAAGGGACACTTCGGAGTATGACATTGTTTAAGAAGCAGGGATGCTGCTGTTACATCTAAAGATAACCACTGATAAAGGCACTGCCACTTTCTGTGCAATTTTAGCTTCGGTTGTACATTCTATTGACAAAAGAACATGGAAGGTTATTGTGGACTGTTTATTGCAATTCTGTTTTGAATAAATATGCTGCTTAAGTAGATCATTTGTAGTGGATGGACACATTTGGGTTATCTAGTAATTTATCTAGTTCATGTAACATTTAGTTTTCGTTATCTTTTTATAGACTCCTTTTAATTGTAGCACTTTAAATAACCTGGGAAGTGGATCTGAACAAGTTAAAATGTGAAACTATGTGTTTTTATTATTATGATCTAATAAAGTAATTAAAACTAATTATGGTTCATTTGGTGACATTGTTGCACCAATCATACATTTTACATGAGGTACATGTTTTGCTAAAGTTTGGTGTTGTTTTATTGCCAAAAGTATATGGACACTGTAATGATGGTATGCAACCAAATGCAGATTAGATGATTGATTGTTTTTTATCCAATAGACCAGGGCTTCTCAAACTCTGGACCATGGTCCGGATCTGGACCGAACTGCAAATCAATCTGGGAATGGGAGAATGTTCATAAAGTCCAAAAGATCTTCCAGTTTTACCCATTTCCCAATGTTATTAATATTATAGACTCCCAATATAACATTAGGGTTTTAAATGTGAATTAGCTGGTCTTGGTCCTGTGTCACTCCGACATTGGGAAGTGGGTGAGACTGGAAGATACAGCGGACCATTGACCTTGTATAAAATTCAAAAGTGGACATTTAATGTAAACATTTGAGTGCCCCTGCAATAGAGCGTCAACAGTTTCGCACAGACAACCTAAGATTGTTGTTTGTTACCACTGAAGACCGCATACATAAAAAAAGTCTGCTCTAAGGAAAAAAAGGCGTATACATACAAATTCCCAAATCCGACAATTATGAACTTCCTATATTTCAAAGAAGAGGTATCCATTGGCATCGTGACCTCTGGGTGTGTGTTTCACCCTCCTATCCACGTGGAGGCGACAGCTCGTCGTGTGTCTCCGCCTGCATTCCCGAGAGAAGCACAGAGGAACAGCGTGTTACGTTAGCAAAAACAACTAGCGTCGCCCTGTGTGTATGTATGTGTGTGTGTTTCTGTATCGTGAGGCGTGAGCTTTTGCAGATTCAGCATTAGACCGAGACATCATCATCCCAGATCGACTGTCACCAGCGAACAGACCACCGTCGGTATGTCTTCGTCGAAGCTGAAGCGATGAACGTTGCGGATCAGAGCAGCTAACGTTAGCCTCTGACAACGTCACTGTGCCTTATCTTACAAACCGGATGGCACCACGTTGCTCTGGCTAATGACAACACAACAGGGTGCAAACTGTGGTTGTGTAATGGGTAATAGTCACAGCCAGGACTTTCAGCAACACAGCGGCGACGAACGCACACGCAGAGACAATTACTCCCTGATTTATTCGGCCAAGGTTAGCTAGCCCAGTTAGCTGCCACTCTCCGTGTATCCTGGTGTTGCCGAGCCTTTCAGGCTCGAGGTGGACCTGATAAATGTTTTCCATGTTTCCAGCTATATTTCAGACATTAGTTCGATATAGCTGCATGACACAGCATAATTGTCAGCCATGTTATTGTGGTCAAGGGAAATTGTGTGGTTGCACTGTGACGTCACTGGCCTGCTACTTCGGGTCGTGTGGACATGTTTAATCCAACTAGACTCGACCTTTAGCCTTTGCTTTGTCTACTAATAGTTTTTTGGTTATGCTGGTCATAAGTGAGGTGACATTAGAAAAACAACATGATTATATATGCTATTATTATATATGTGGTGTTGCTTTAGCATTTTCTGTAGGTAATGTTGAATTTTCAACTCTCTTGTGATACTACATGTTGTCTTGGGCTCTCAAACTTTACTTTACTACTTCGGTACTTTAAACATTACTGTAGATTACTGCACCCTTGTTATAATATATATATTTTTTTAAAAGCTCACTTTTTCTTTTATTTTCTCCTCAAGGTTCCATTTCAATCGGATACAGTGACACTGTAGCACCAGTGGCAGTCCCGTGACCCAGGAAAATAATGTGCTGCAGCTGAAGATGGGTGGTAGTGGCTCCAAATCCAAAGGATTTTGGCCTTTTTCTGGCTCAGGTAGTGTGGATGATCCAACCAAAGATGGAAATGAGCAGACGCTGACCAGAGTTCGAAGTTTCCCAAGTGCAACACCTTTTGTGTTTATTAGACGAAGGTAAATGAAAGACTCCGCATTACTTGATTGCCATCAAATATGTTTACAGTGACAAATAAGACGTCGATGAAGTGATGTTCTTATAATATTTGTTTTAGTTTTAAATACAAATTTTCTTTTATTCTATCGAGTTCCTAGTTTTTGTCAAATTCGAATAATTGCTCGGCTTTCCTTTTATTGCTTGACACCTGAAAATCACATTTTGTTATTGTTGTGTATAATATTATGGTTATATATACTAATTATTTTTGTGTAATACCAAATACAGCATTTGCACACATTTTTTCAAAATGGCAATGAAATATAATCCAGCATTAATTTATTTGTTTAAGTGGACAATACATGTTTTTGCGTATCCAAAATGTTTGGATACACCCAGGTATAATATGCATATGGTTAAGTAGGGTTTTTCTCTCTGCTGCAGCTCTATGTCCTTTGATGAAGATGGTGACTTGGCCCACGAGTTCTATGAAGAGACAATTGTGACAACAAATGGACGTAAAAAGGCAAAACTGAAAAGGATTCACAAAAACCTAACACCTCAGGTGAGGAAATTAGAACTCGGAACTAGGTCTGCACTCACCAACACAAATTACTTATAGTAAGTACTTTAGATAATTTTAATACTTTTTTTGTGTCCTTCCAGGGAATTATAAAGCTGGATTTCCCGTGCATCCATGTAGATTTCCCCGTTGTCCTCTGCGAAGCCTGAAAATGTCTGAGGGTTATCTCGGACTAGCCACTGTGTCAACTCCGTCCTGTGGTTTCCGCTACAGCTGGAAATATGAACCCCCTTTTAATATAACATGATCTCTTGATATATGCTCTTATGTGGACAGGCACAAGCATTGTTGCTGAGCCTCTGCATGTGATCTTTGTGGCTTGTGTGCAGACACAGAAGAGGTCACTAGTGGGGAATATAGAAGGGTGCCGAGTTGGCAAAACCAACTCAGTTGACAGATCATGGTTTGTGTGCATGTATGTGCGAGTGTGTGCCGACACAGAAGGACATGTGACGGTCCAGAATTAATTGCTGCAGATTGTTTCCTGGTATGATTCGCTGAACTCTAGGAGTTTGAGGAGAATGTAACCAGTTGTTTCTCCTGTCATAGTCATATATACATATATATATATATATAATCGTGTGTGTGTGTATGTATATATATATATATATATATATGTGTGTAGAGGAAGAACGTTTAGGATGCACACTTTAGTTTTTTGACATCATCATGACTTGCTTGATTATGCATGGAACAGGATCTGCTTATTGGCAACAGCCAGGGGAGTGGACAATCAGTGGTCCACAAACTGAAGTGTATAAAGATCATATTCTAATGTTGGATGAACTGGTTTCGGTGACCTTGGAACCTCACATGTAAACGGCAGCAGTGAGTTTAATAAGCGATCCTGTTGTTTTCTTTGCTGCTTTGACATATTATATTTCACTTTTAATTTATTGATAACTGTTTTTTTTTTAATTACAATTTGAAAAGCCAAACTGTGTCAGTCATTTTTTTTTTATGATCATACATTACCATTGAACGGCATGTTAAAGTTGATTTACTTTACGTGAGTCATTAAGACCTATGAGGACAGAAAATGTCTGGCTATACTGGTCTCACTGACTATTAGTCTGAATTTCATGTTGCATGTAGAGATTACAGGAACAATATATGCAAGGCTATTGATGTCTGAGGGCAAAAAAAGGTTTTCCTGGGAATCGCATACAAGACCTGGAAAAAAAAAACATCAATTTGGCTGATTGAAGCGAAAATATTCACTTTATTCCACTTACAGGATTACCTCTGCCTATGGCAATAAGAGAAACAATATTTTGCTATTTTCTTATTGTAATTTATTCATGCGTTTTTAATGGACAACTTAACATTCCAATCCATTTGCTTTAATGTTGGGATGAAAAATGAATGATTCATTAACAGTAGTTTTCTCTAGTCTACATTAATGGTACCTCCATCAGGTAGTTTAGTCCATATGACAACACAACATTTTTATCCGAACTGGGATGTGGTCAGAGTGAATGTAAAAATTTTACTGGGTGAAATTAGTGTTGAATGTGGTTTTCAGCCTTTATAAAACAGTTATTTGATATGCTTGTCACATATTTTTGTCAACAGTTACTAGAATGAATATAAAGAACCTGTTTACCCATGTGGTAGAAATAATGGTCCTGACCCCTGCATGCAATGTAATTAGACTCCTGCAGAGGAAATTGCAAAGGTCAAACTCTGTGTGGAGGTGAGGTGTGTGTGTGTGTGTGTGTATGTCCGTCTTCTAGTGAAGTATGGATACAGTTAAGAGAGAAGTGAAGACCGTCCGATGCGGTCTTCATGAGAAAGGAGTTTCTGTGAGGCGGTCGCTGATATTGTCCTTCTTAAAGGATCAAAAGGGCTGTGCCAAAATCCTCTCCACTTTATTGCTTCCATGAAACAAATTTACTCCGCATAAGTCCTCTGGGTGAATACCTTCTTCAGAAGAGTCTTAGAAAGACACGGCAATACAATTACTTTTTGTTGTTTACTTCAACAAAACTGTAATAACATGCAAGGCCAAGTGGTGGACTGCAATATTCGAAATAAATTGAAATAAAAGCGCTGACTCAGCAAACCACCCATGGCTTGGCTTTGCTGACGAAGGTCTGAGCACGCTTCTAGATATGAAATTCCAAAGTGAGGTAACCTACACAGGGGTCATTGAAATGTGTACCTTAAGGCAAGAAATAAAGTTGTTTTAACAGTTTTAGAAACCTACCATGTCCTAATCAGAGAATACAGAGTAAACCTAGCAGATTCACAAACACTAAAATGAGGAACTGGTATGAGGGCAAGTTGAGAGCATTAGGTTATGTTATGGGTCAATGTGTTTTCGACCGCTTTACTCTGCAACTTGAGATATTTTCATCATCGCCGGTGCAAACAGTCATCCGACAAAAGATCTTCTATTCACCCCTTTAGTTTGACGAAAGGTTATCAACAAACTACGTTTACCCTCCCAGCTATTAATAATGGTATTTGCCATAGGCTGGGTTCTCATTACCCCGACAATGCTCGCCTATTCAAAAGGAAAATTCAATATAGTTTGGTCTCTGTGACACAGGGTTCAAATAGAGGTGGAGTCTCCTGCATATTGAGTCACTGGGGCATGGGCTGCTGCGTTCGTCTCCTTTTTAAGGGTTAGGATAATGGAGCAGAAAAACAAGAACTACCTGCAGGGATCCTCACTCTCGATCAACTACAACAGCTGGAGTGATCCACTTTCACGTGGAGAGGAGGGGGCTGCTGGTAAGGCGCTATTTGGACACGTCTTTAAATTGTAGATTTGAAAAACGTAACAAATATATTCCTGCCTTATTAACGTTCAAAAGTATCGCCCACGCCAAATGTTGAACATTTTCAGACAAACAAATATTTCATGTGGATCCATTGACTTAATCTTGAACTTTTGAATGGAGGATTTTAAATGGCCTATCGTTTTCCTCGGTTGTTGCTTTTGTAACTTAAGACAAATAATCGGAGTTGTTCTTCCACCTCCTGGAAACGCTCGCCACGCACACATACGGTTATACTACTAATACATCAGTGTAAACCCCGCTTGCATGAGTGACGTAATAAACGCGTATTGAGGACAGTCTACTTTCGCCTTGGTTTGGGGGGACGAGAGAACCTGGTATATCATTTACCACCCTTATTCTGCTAAATGGCGTTCAAATGTTAGAAAGTGTCAACAAGTGAACTTGTTACACAGTACACGGTCGACTTATGTTGGTAAAAAGCAAAAGCAAAAAGCAAAAAAAATAATAATAACATATGTTTCCTATATGTACAGCCCCTCCCCCCTCTCAGCAGCAGCCAGTAAACCAGTGCTAGTGGTACCGTCACCGTGGCTGTAGCCGTAGAGTAGCATCTTGTTAGCCCGCGAACTGAGCCCATTCTCGGACTATAAAATGGACTAAACGGACTATGACTGTTATTTCTCACATGGCAGGGCTGTGGATAAGACATTTATCTGACGGTGGCATAATCCCGTGTCGTCGGCTTCATCGGAACAGGTCAGATTGCACAGGAAGGAGACACTCTCCGTTAGCCAACTAAGCACATTTCTCACTTTCTATTGAAACTGATATGTGTTTGTGTAGATTGTGGATTTTTTTAATGTATTTTTTATTAATGAATACCCCCCCCCCAAAAAAAAAACCCCCGTTGTGAAAAGTAGTTGTTTCCATTTCTCCCCGTCATTTACTCTTCAAAACTGATTTCCCAAACAAAACGATTCATCGATCTCTGAAGAAACAGGAAGTTGGTTCATAAAGGAAATGTCAAACATACTGAGCATAAACTAGTACTTCTAGCTATCGATAGAATATATTCCACAGGTTCTCTGTACACTGTAACGTTAACCTAACGTTATTTTTAAAGTCCCGTATTTTTTTCGAAATTAAAACCTACGAGATCATGTTGCCTTTACCACACCTGTATATCCGGTTAAATACTAACTAAAAGTTGACGTTAATAGGCTTTTTCTTTCTTTTTCTTTTTTTTTTTTTTTTTTTTACAGATTAGATATTTGTTACTTTATGTGAAAAGTGCCTTTTCTCTGAACCATCAGAGGAGATGCATGGAACAACTTGGAAGTTTTACTTTTTATCTGAATTAAACAAATCTGCTTCTTTTGTTTTCTTCCAGAGTAAGAATAGAGAAGTTGAGAGGTGACCATGGTGGCCGGATCTCGCGCTCTACTCACCACAGCTGGCCAGCTGCCCTGGCTGCTTCTGACTCTGTTTACATCATGGACAGTCTTGTGTTCCGCAGACATAAGGCAGACAAGGTGGCCATTATATTCCCAGAAGCCAATTCTTCTTGCCTGGAATGCTCCTACACAGGACTGTGCTCCGCGACATCGTGTAACTTTATCCCTGGACCAGTTTGACATTGTGGCATCACCCAATGAGGGCTTTGTGCGGCAGAATGTCACCATTTTCTATAAGGAGCGCCTCGGCTTGTATCCTTATTATGAGCGTGATGGCACTGCAGTCAATGGAGGTCTTCCACAGCTTGCCAGCCTCGTTCAGCACTATGAAAAAATGCCCGGAGGTGTGCAGAAATACATACGAGAGCCAGAGGCAAAAGGTTTGGCCGTCATTGACTGGGAGGAGTGGCGCCCACTCTGGATCCGCAATTGGGACGTTAAAGATATCTATCGTAAAAAATCCAGTGAGATGGTGGCCAAAAAGAATCCCAAGTGGACTCCGGAACAAGTGGCAAGGGTTGCCCAGCAGGAGTTTGAACCTTCAGCTCGCAAGTTTATGCTGGAAACTCTAAAACTTGCCAAGAGTCTGAGGCCCCATCAACTGTGGGGCTTCTATCTGTTTCCAGATTGTTACAATCACGATTACAGGAGCGGACTGAAGAACTACACAGGGCGCTGCCCCTCGGTGGAGATGGCCCGCAACGATCAACTGAACTGGTTGTGGAAGGAATGTACAGCCTTTTTCCCATCTATATACATGGGTTCGGTACTAAAGTCTACAAACTATGGGCGTCTCTTTGTCCGGCACAGGGTGAAGGAAGCAATGCGCCTGGCATCTGTTGGGGATGGATTAGCAAACCCTGTATTTGTGTACACCCGACCCACTTATATGAACGAGATGACACTCCTAACTGAGGTTAGTTGGCAAAAGCAAAAGTTAAACAATCCCAGGTGGCTTTTCACCTTCATTGTCCTCTTTTGTTTCACTGCTTCATATTTGTTCTGTGCTCATTGTCTGTAAATGTTTTGTAGACAGATCTGGTCTCCACCGTCGGTGAGAGTGTCGCACTTGGAGCAGCAGGTGTAATCTTCTGGGGGGACACTTCTTATGCAAGCAGCAATGTAAGTGCTAAACTTTATTAATTATCAAATGTATTTACTTATTTAAAATGGGCCGGCATGTACAGCTGAAAACTTCTGACAGCGGTGTCGCCCAGGGTTTTGTAGATCAGAGTTAACCTTAGCTCCTTTTTTTTTTTTTTTTTTTTTTTTATTATTATTATCTTCCAGGTCAGTTGCTCCATCCTTAATAAGTATCTCCAGGGACCGCTGGGCCGGTACCTGCTCAACGTGTCTACAGCTGCAGAGCATTGCAGCCAGGTGATGTGTAAATCCCATGGCCGCTGTCTGCGCAGAGAAGCAGACCGAGATGTGTACCTACACCTCAGCGCCTTAACACACAGCATCACCAGTCAGGGTGGGAAGCTGAAGGTTACGGGAGTGCCTGGCCAATCCGAGCTTACGCTTTACCACACACACTTCCAGTGCCAGTGCTACCAAGGGTACAGGGGCGAGGCTTGTGCTCAGAAAGAAAAAGTGGAGAATAGAGCCTCCTCTGTCTTCTGGACCTGGTCCCTTTGCTTTTTACTCCCCCTAGGACTCCTCTCTTTGCTACACTAAGGAATCTCGGAAAGGAAAAATATTAATTGCAGAAAAGGACATTAAACTTCTTGGTGTAAAGGTGGTAGGCTATAGTGCATTAGTGAGAGTGATTCATTGACAGTAACAGTCAGTCCTGTTAGTCTTGGCATCCCCTACTATTGACAGGAGGTTTTAATTCTAGCGCACAGGCTATTTCAATATTAAAATGCATCAAATCATACAAAAAAAATGCCCTTGCTACAAACAAAACTTGCTACAACCTCCCGATAAGATTATCCCTGCAGAGAAAGGCCTTAAGAATCTGTTGTGGACAAAACAAATTGGTAGTTAGTCACATTGCTTCCTAATATTTTAAATCTGTTGATGAATCAAGCAGTCAAATGTCATGAACTATAGCCTTATGACTGACATCAATAGTGTATAATGTCAGAAAGCAATGAATATGGACAAATGCAGTCTTAAATTTCATTCGTTGTCATTGATTTACGGAAACTTGCCTTATTTGGGCTGCAAAATGCTCTCATACGTTTGTTTACATGTTTTATTATGTTGATTATTGAGGTTTGTGCAGTAGTGCAGCAGTGTTCATCTCAGCCCTCTATGGGCACAGTCCTATGCCTATATTAAGACCAAAATGGTTCCTTTTATTTCATGTATACGGAAAATTTGTATCAACAAGAAAGTCTGGACAGACCAGTACATATAGAACAGAAAAAAATTATTTTAATATTTTTTTATACGAATGGATTCCTCTAATTTACATTGTATGTCACAATGTATGTGAAAATAGGCCACAAAAATCAGTATCCAGGTAATACAATTTGTGTCATTTTTCCTCGGAAGGGCCGTCAGATACTCGAGGTACCCTGTTAGAAATGTTAAAATTCTACTATAACCAAAGCAAGGGTAAAATAATTCTGTAAATTATAATATTGTCTAATGTATGGTTATCAGATTCTTTATACACTGAATTATCTACATCAGCCTCATAAATCTGTATTAATCAGAATCTGTGCAAATGTTTGTGTTGTTTAGTATGTATTTTGCTTGCATCAAAGCTTGTCTCCAGGTTTCTGCCAGTGAAACGATTCATAGAAACTGAGCAGCTTCATATTTATACAGTAATGTTTTATTTATTCTGTATGGAAGAGCTCAAAAGTATTGAGGTGAGGGGGGGGGGAAAGGGTTCTGCTGTTTTCACAAACTGGAACACAGAATCACAAAACCAATATTGCAATGGAGCTTTTTATGTATGCTGAACTTTTGAAATTCTGCACTTTAACTATTTTTTATGTCAGATATTTTGCTGGATACAGAAGCCTGTAAGTATACAGGCTGTGCATTTCAGTATGTTTTGTTGTTTTCCCATTTAATGTGTCATGTTAGAGCTGTGTGGCTGTGAATCTAAACCTCCGTTGTTCGTTAACTCTATTTCCATTGTATAATAATCGAATGTTTTATTTGTCATTATCTGTAAACATACATCCATCCATTATCTATGCTGCTTATTCTTTGACGGTTGCGGAGGGAGCCAATGCCAGTCTGGGATCCCCCAGGAGAAACTGGGGTTTCTGTTGAAAGGTACACCAGGAACAACCTGCTTGACCTTCTGCCTCTGCAACCCGACCTTTGATTAATGCTAGAAACAGGCTGGATGGATGAAGTATCAGAATGAAATTCCCTAAAATGACACGTATACAAAGGGTACTGGATGCATTTTGTATGTTTATCTGAATTTTTAAATTGACTTTTTAATTCCACGGCTCTGTTCAGGTTGATCATGAATTTATTATTCCAACTCCATCGTAAAGGCAGCCTTCTCTGATTGCTGAGGAAATAACCTTAAATTGGTGCCTTATTTTTTCAAAAGTGGAATGATGTTTTAGTTTAAAACAAAACTGGGGAAGAATAAGTGTTTTGTACTTTTACATTAAAGAATTTGAATATTAAAATGATTTTGAATTTTAATATTTGTTGAACTGTTTTCCTTTTATTCCTTCAACCTGTATTCCAGTGGGAACATTATTTCATTTTAAACAAATAAAACATTCTGCTTTTTCAGCTCACATACCTACTGCTGGAGTTTAAGGTTTAGGGGTACAACGTCAATTTTTAAATACACAATTTATGTATGTAGTTTTTTAAGCCTGAGGTTAAGGGGGAACCTGTTTATACTGAGACAGACATTTGTTTTTGTGTATTTCTACACCTCCAGGAGGAAATTACCCATGCTGCATTAGTTGTCAATGTGCATCTTGGAATGTGCTCCGACCGGAAACAGACGGTCTGGAGGGTAGCAGATTTAATGCGGCGCTAAGACACACTCAACAGCTTTTTGCATCTGACAGTTTATATCTAATCTTCAATTTTGGCAGAAAAGTTTTATATTAAAAAGAAAACAGGATATACGACGAGACTATCTTTTTGTATTTAATCTTACAAATTTAGAGTGTAGGCACTGATCTGGCGGTGTGTTTGGGAAGCTAGCTGCCACCAGCATCGACCCTTCCAGCAACGTTTCCCACCACTGGCACCAGCGATGATGCAGGCGACATGACGACAAAGCAGAGACCCTCGTCCTTGTGTCACTGATCGCGTCCAGTCATCTCCTCTGTGTCGGTATGTGTCCCGCCGTGGTAGTGTCAGCGCCACACATCACGCTAATGTCTGCCTCCGCGCACACTTAACTACTAAATGGCATTCATGAGTTCTCTGTTGTTTTCGCTGCAATACCACTTTTTTTTAAATCCTCCGATTTATGGGATTAACTGTCCCTCAACTCATGACATTTTATTAATCTCTTTCCGTGCACAGCCTTTTTAGCTGATGTATGCTTAATAGTATCAACCGTCCAATCTGATAGTGATCTGATTCCAGCCTTGTGAGCAGGAATTGTTGTTGAATTGTTGTCTATTGAAACCTCTACCTCCAAATACTTACATGGCTTATATGTTATATGTTCTGGTCATATCTGCTATGTTATGTTATCTTATGTTATGAAAAAGTTACTCATCATTTCTTATGTATCCGGAGAAGTTGATCCAAAGCTTGTGTTCCTGTTCCACAGTATGTAACAACACTAATCAACTAAGAGTATAATAATATAAATTATTATTATTATTATTATTATTATTATTATTATTATTATTATTATATAAAATTGTGTTGTATATTAAACTGGGCCGAGAGCCACGTATCAACATTGCTACTCTGTTATTGTAGATTCAATACTAAGCTATTCAATTAATGCACAGGTTCATATATTCATGTTTGGTTGGAAAACAAAATGTAAATTAAAAAAATTGTATAATCAACAAAAAACTGTGCGACCCCCCCCTGCAGTACCTCTGCGGATCCCCTGTTGAAGACCTCTGTTCTATAGGATGGGGTTTCACTCAATTATCTGCCTATCACTCATTTTCTAGGAGGTCCGTCTTGAAAGAATGAATTTCTTGCGTAATCGCCTCGTTGTTCTGGGCCTGGTGTTGCTGGCCACGTTACTGCTGTACCTGCTGCTGCCATCCATTCGCCAGGGCAGCATGGAACCGTCTCTTGAGGCTCAAAGATTGGGCTTCATGTCCACTTCGCCTCCTCCTCTTCCAACCATCAATGTGTCTGTTCGCACTGGACAGCTTCCCGGAGACCCACCGCTGTTCTTTCGAGAGGCTTTACCTGTTGATGGGACTGGAAAACAGATCTTGCCGAGGTGAGCTGACAAAAGCAGAAACCTGCTCCGGACATTTCAGCTGACAATGTGCTGTCTTCTCTCAGCTATTCATTTCAAACCGGGGATCTAAGAGAGAGAACAAACCCTTCAGGACCTACAGCACCATGTTTGCCTGGTCTGTGCTTATGAATAAGTTGTTTGAAAACCAAAGTATTACTTTATGCAGGCTGCAGGTGGTTCTTCTTCACGGCCAGGCCTTCACCTCCAAAACCTGGGAGGAACTCGGCACAATGGCGCTCCTGGCTACAAATGGTTATCAAGCCCTGGCGATGGACCTGCCAGGTAAAAAGAAGCCTTATGGCAACTACTCAAAACTAATCATGTGACTGCAATCATATCACTATAAAGGGTAATTTTTATTAATAGTTATGGAAAACTCAAAAAATAAACGTCATACATTAAAACATAAAAAATCATTAAGCAATTGATATTGTCCAAAAAGAAACGGCACAAAGCCAGTATTCAATAAATCAATTGGTCTAAAATTAGCATTCAACACTTGACAATATTTAATACAGATACATACAGCATATTTCGGTTTGACTTAAAGACAGTACTGATGGTGCCTTTGGTTGAAAACCCCAAAATATATATAACTAGTATGCATTTAAAAATGGCTATCTTTTGTCTTTTGACAAATTCTCCCCTTTCTTCTAGGGTATGGAAAATCCCCAGACTCGGAGGCTCTCAAGACTGACCAGAATCGGGTGGACCTCCTTTCAAGGTTCATGGAGTCCTTGGGTGTCAGGGCAGCAGTGCTATTGAGCCCCTCCATGAGTGGACATTACTCCATCCCCTTCTTCATGAAGAACAACGCTCAGCTACATGGCTTCATTACTATAGCACCCGTCGGCACTCGAAGTTATACTCCACAGCAGTACCAAAATATTCAGGTGAGGGAGATAAACAATATGGCGATGTGAATGTGTCGATTCATGTATCAAAACTCATAGATATAAGGAATCTGTAATCTTTGTTTTATGTGAGTAAACAAACTGCTGTTCCGCATGACAAGAGGATTCACTTAATCGTTGTGCCTTAATTGGACATTCTCACTAACGAGACATGACCTGATGATCCCACTAGGGGGCACTAGAACATATAGATAAACTGTGAGGAAGCTGAATCATGAAAACATTGTTTCGTGAAACATTCTAAAACCCTCATTTTTCGAGGGATGCCATCACACGAGACCTTCAGTAGGCAACAAATATGTACAAATGAGAATCTGGAATGACAAATTAGCACTTGCTGGAAAAATGTATTGAATTATGTGAACACCTTTTTTTTTTACACTGGATTGTCTTCCTCTTTGACTTCTCACTCCAGACTCCCACTCTGATTGTGTTTGGAGCCCTGGACACAAATCTGGGTGCCCAGTCCCACAAGAACCTCATACAACTTCCACATCACTCTGTGCTCAAGTTAGAAGGAGCTCGCCATGCCTGCTACATGGACAAACCCAGAGAATTTCACCAGGGACTGATTGACTTCCTCAGCAAACTGAAATGAGATGTGTCGCTGCGGAAGACTGGGTAGACCGATGGAAACAAAAAAAAACAAACAAACAGTGGTTTAGTGTGGTTATGGTGTTGCAAAAAATGGCTTAGATCAGCATCTTTTTCAGATTATCACCTGGAGATGGTTGGCATGGGAAAGGGTTTTATTTAAAAAAAGGCATGTAAAATCGTGTAGTGACCATTAACACAACAATAGTAATATGTTTTCAATTTTCCATAGTGACATGAGACTAGTTCCGCTCAAGTTGAGTTGAAATGGCATCATACTTGCATAGTGGTGTGTTTTTAGCTTCATGTGTTTTTCGTCTCTCTCTGCATGTAAAAACATGGAACGTAATTTGTGTGTGTTCAGTTACCATTTCTGTAGGTGACGTGTAAATATGCAAAGTAGCAGGTGCCTGCCAAAAAGCTTCTGTTTGCTTTTCCTTTGATAAATAGGTTTGGAAATTAAACTCTCAACAGAAAACCACTCCAGCCTCCCTGCAAACACATAAAAGCAAACACAGTACTTTAAACAAAGTTTAAAAGATTATGGAGGAAAAGTAGCTCTCATTTATTTGTAAAATGATGATGAAGTTATATGTAATATATTTGCAATAAGATTGGACAATCATGCGGAAAACAAACAAAAGTTTATGTGCATAGCTAAAAATAAAAACAGAGATTGTGTGTTTTGGATTTTTTCATTGGGAATTGAAGTTCATTATTATGTAGTATGTCATGATTCTGTTTAGAACGTCACAATACTACTCAAGACTCAAGATCCACCTCAAGGGATATGTTAAAATGCCGCTCACATGTAAGCGGAAAAATAATAAGCATACATCCGGGGAAATGTCACAGTTATGATCAGCAGGACAGAGTCCGACACATATTTATGGATTGTCCTCTATATTAATAACCATAGACAGCGGCACTACAAATAAATAAAATAACACTAAACACCAGGGAAATATTACAGAAGAGTTCTGGTGATAGAGGGTCCAGGTAAGGAATTTTGTTTCTTAAAAAGTACAGGTATAGATAAGGTAATGGCATTTTGATCCACACTGCGGTCCAGAAGGTGGCGGTAATGCACCAAAAAGTTGTTTGCCAACCGTCAATAAACACGAAGGAGAAGAAGAAGGATCGCAGCCTCTGATCAGGCTCGCCAGGACTCTTATTTTGAAGGTCCCGCGTAGCCGCCGCAGGCAGACGCAGTTAACTGTCTGACTGGCAGACCCGCGTCGCAGGGTGAGTACCACCGACTCTTAACTCCAGATGAACTCCCTAGGTAATCGAACTGGCGACCTTTCCTCCACGTTCACAGCCGCCTGCTGTCCCTGGGTGTCGGCTTGGTGAGACGAGGAGTGGACGCGGCTGTGTTAAGACTAAGTTTCGTCATATAGTGACACACGTTAATTGTAGAGCTAGCTGTGTTGGCGTAGCCCCAGTGTTGGCGGTGTAGGTGTCACGGATCACAAGGACGTGACTTCTCTGCTGATCCAAAGACTAGATCGCGGTGTTGTGAGTGTACTCGTCGGATATGTGTGTGCGATGATTGTGTTTGTGTGTGTGTGTGTCATCGGCAGAGCAGTAGGGAAAACAAATCACGCCATGCTGCCGGACAAAGATGGGCCGGGTGCTGGAGGGGGACACGGCTCTCCTGAGGGACAGGAGTCCTCGGTCGGTCTGTTCAGAGAATACCTCCGGCTCAAAACTGTCCACCCCCAGCCCGACTACGGTGAGACGCACTCCGTCCAAAAGCACACTGCATCCCAGCCAGCCATGGCCTTCACACATGGCGCACGTGCATCGGTGGCATTAAGCTCCGTGGAAGCTGCCGCCGACGCTTGACGTGATCTAGCATTTGAACTCTGATTAAGTCACGGCGCCCAATTAAAACACAACTTTTGTTGATGCCGTTAGCGTAACCTTAGCCCAGTTCATGTCAAATGGCTGCTGGCATAACATGCCTACTGTGTCGTCTGAGACTGAAGGCTGTCAGACTCCAGGTCTTATCGTTATCGGTAAGACATTAAGTGCCCTGAAGTGCCCTGAAGAGAGACACATTTTAGAAGGTGCTGAGCAAGGCTCCCACTTCAGACCTTATTTACGACCCTCATCAGTAATGCATTTTAAAGATGTGGCACCCCAGTGGAATTCCAGCCTGAGGAGTTTATTACGTTTTCTGTTAAGGATGCCAACTTGTATATGGAATGAAGCCAGGTAGGGGGGCATCAATTCATCGGCCAAAGAATTGCTATCGGATAATTCGCCCCTTGTTTACAGCCGATCTGTCGCTAAGATAGTTTGCCAACATCTGGGATCGATGATCTGGAGACAGACTCGGACAGTAACGGCAACATACACACAGCTCCTTCAAAGAGTGCCGAATTGCCTTGAAACAAGAAAGCCAACGTAGGAGGGAACTTGCGGTGGGCTCGCGGCAATGCTGGAGGGACAGGTGTCATGAGAGCAACTGGAAATTCGGGCTACTCTGCACACTTTGCAGCTTCCATATACTGGCTCATAAAAAGCATAAAGGTTATTTAACCCCATGGCTATCATGATGCTTGTTTTCACCTTACCAAAGTCCAACTGTACCACCACACCTAACGACACTTATTTACAAGATGTCTGATGTATATTTAAACAGATTATTATTATTTATCTTATTTCATGTCTTTATTCATTTTTAGATGCTGCTCTTGGCTTCCTGGATAGGATAGCAGAGGAGCTACAGTTACCACTGAAAAAGTTGGAGGTGCGTCTCACAGATGATAGTTTAATCCATCCATTTCATGCTTTATGAACAGGGCAGAAAAGTACTCCATCTCTCGTTTCCTCTCTCCCTTCAGGTTTATCCGGGCAGAGTTCTGGCCATCATGACATGGGAAGGGACCAACCCCAGCCTGAAATCGATTTTACTGAATTCCCACACGGATGTGGTACCCGTTTACCAGGTATCACATCTGTCTCTGTGAACAATGTTAAAATCAACATTTTTTTCTGTGATAGTAATGGGGGAAAAAAAAACTAGATTTGATATCAATCTCTTCTCCAGGAACATTGGAAATACGATGCTTTCAGTGCTTTCAAAGATGCAGAGGGCAACATTTATGCCCGGGGATCACAGGACATGAAATGTGTAACTATACAGTGGGTATAAGCTGCCTCGATAACTTGTTTCAATGGACAGGCTTTGTGCTCTATTTTTGTTGTGATTCTTGTCTTTTAATCCTCTTGAATGAGCATCACCCGTTTTTACACTCACTCTCCCAACCTGTCAGTTCGGATTCTTGGTCTTTTATCATATCATGTCATACCTCTGCGGTACCACTTCTATTTTCGCTCTAGGTACATCCAGGCAGTCAGAAGGCTGAAGGCAGAGGGGCGGAAACTGATGCGAACTGTCCACTTAATGTTTGTTCCTGGTAAGATCGTTCGTTTATTTCCCTGCCCTCCATTCCTGAGCCTCTACACACAGCTGGTGCGCAAACACGGACAGTTTCACTTATACTGCCTAACCAGACCTCTGCCGGAGCCGGATCAAATATGAACTTTTTTTTGTACAACTTGCACGTGTGAGTAAAAGGGCTAAAGGACATTTTCTATTTAGATTCACCCACTACAAACCATGTTATAAATGT
The DNA here is from genome assembly GCA_016785305.1 of Colistium nudipinnis. Classification (NCBI taxonomy): domain Eukaryota; kingdom Metazoa; phylum Chordata; class Actinopteri; order Pleuronectiformes; family Rhombosoleidae; genus Colistium; species Colistium nudipinnis. Next base: position 264,203 of record JAFBJU010006081.1, on the reverse strand, counting down.
CTTTATTACTGTGTATTTAAGTGCTTGTCGTTTTTTGTTTTTTTTGTTTTTTTCAATTGCCAAACAAATGATTGATTGACTCAATATTGCATAAGTGCTGCTCTGTCTTTTGAACTGAAATGGAGTGGAAACTGCACCATTGTTTAAAAAAAAAAAAAAGGACTAAAGGGATTTTCAATTTCAATCATTATTACCAGCTTTGGTGCACATCCCCACAGCTTTTATTAAGGTCATAATCTGTTCTTCAAAACGACGGACTTGATCCGCGTAAGTTAAACTTACTTGCCAGAAGAAACAATTTGTCAAAAATTAATACATGAATAAAACTATTATTCATTCATTTATTTTCCATAACCCCTTATTCTGTTATGGGGCCGTGGTTTTGTGGATTCAAGTAAAAGTATTATTACTAGACGAATACAATATAATCTGTATTGTCTTTTTTTCTAGATGAAGAAGTTGGAGGTCACAAGGGAATGGAATCATTTGTGAAGCACCCAGAGTTCAAAAAATTAAACATTGGCTTTGCCCTGGATGAAGGTAAATAAGTAACTGTCACATTGGCAAAAAAAAAAAGTTATTGAAAAACGAAAGGTCTATGACTCTTTTAGTAAGTTGAACCTGGTGTCAGATTGAATTGATCGGGTGTTGTACCCAGATATGTACAGTAGGTTGGGCCTAGGGTTAAAGCCAGATGACCATATATTAAAATCTCATCTAATCACACACTGCCAAATTGCCAATATTGCTATTAAGCTTTTGGGAGACGTCTGCTAATCTCTATGATGCCCTGCAGTTTGTGCTTTTTATACCTATTATGTTAATGATGTTTTTGCCTATGTGTTTTCTAGGTCTGGCTAATCCTGGCGAGGCGTTCACTGTGTTTTTTGGAGAAAGGAATCCCTGGTGTGAGTATGGGGTGTGTGTGTGTGCGTGCGTGCGTGCGTGCATGGGTGCGTGCGTAATGCAAGGGCATGCAAACATCTGTTCAGATTCCTTTTACATTCACCGTTAGTTGTGTTTTACATTTTGAAGGATGATGGAGTCTGTCGGCCTTTTCAGGGATCACGGTCCACTGCCCAGGAAGTCCAGGCCATGGTTCAAGGTTTGTGGAGAACACCGCTGCTGAGAAGCTGGTAAGTGTCAGTGGCACATCCCCAGTTAAAGTAACGCACTGCGACTATTGGACAATACCAACTTCAAATCATGTTTATGGTGCTTTAACATGTTCTGGCGAGAGAAGAGCCTCTGCACCCTGAAAGCCCGTCCTTGCTTGTATTGAGCATGGCGGGGTGTAAAATCTCATGTGAGAATTGCGTAACTGAGGGATAGTCTTTGGTTTGATCTGCCAGAAACACTGCAAATTACAGAAAATCGTAAAAAAAAAACAGCCATATTTTATACTTTGTAAGAAACCTTTGAAACTATCAACAAATATTAATGTTTGGTGTGTGGACCAGCAGCTCTTCTGATTAAAAAAAGCCGGCAATCATGCAGCATTCAATCTTTTTTCAGTCCAGCACAGTCCAAGCTCAAGTGGTTGATAGGCGTTTGGTTTCTGTACATCAAAAATGCTTGACTACCTGAGCTCAGAGCTCAACACAATTATTTACCGTTTGTGGCTGCAGAGATGGATAGCAAAAGCAACACATCTGGATGGGCAAAAGTTATAAAGCAAAAGTTGCTTTGATCAAACTGCTGGAATCCCTAATACATTAGATTACTGTGTCGTTGACTGCATTGTCTTTTCCTTTGTAGCGCCATGTCATAAACTCTTTCCTAGACTTCAGACAGAAGGAGAAACACAGGTGAGTGTACACTATATGCATATTAGACGACATAAATGTTTTTTTAAAGCTAATATGAAATATTATCTCAGAGGTTTGCGAGTCCATCGCCAAGTTTATATGAAAAAAATCTAAATCATATATTGGGTTGTGTTGGGCTTTGACCTGGGGGTGATTTTTTTACTTTAATAATAATCTTCTATGGCGGAAACTGTAATAATTATTCATGCTGAAAACGAAACAGGAAATGTGGGGTGGCTCATCAGCCATTATGTGTGGTTTTTGTTCAGTGCCCCAATTGATATGAGCAACAACAGTGAATGACTAATTAGTCCTTGTGTAATTCGAGCCTCAGATCTGGTGTAAATGTCTTTGGGTACAAATCAAGGTAGACATTTAGTGTTGCTCTTTCAATAAATGTTATTCTGCTTTAGATCTGCAGCACAACTGCATTGTAATCGCGTGCGTGCGTGTGTGTGTGAAATGCAGGCTGAATACCAGTGAGTGTTTCACGCTGGGTGATGTCACCACAGTGAACATGACAATGGTCAATGGTGGCGTGGCCTACAACGTCATCCCCGCTGAAATGGACGTCAGCTTCGACCTCCGAATACCACCCACAGTAAATCTACAGGTGTGTCGACGTCTGCCGACTGGCGTTTTGTTGCTCATGTGGCCTGGCGCCCATCTGGTCTGCTGGCAGATGGCTCCCAGCCCCGTGTTAACTCTACACTAACTTCTGACGTATTATTCCTGGGCCAGGAGTTTGAGGGGCAGATCCAACAGTGGTGTAAGGAAGCCGGAGAAGATGTCACTTATAAATTTGCCCAGGTCGGTTGCGTTCAAACTCAACACTCTTCGCTACACGTCTTCTGTCGGATTAAAGTCTTAAAAATAAACCTGCTATTCTTTGCAGAAACATATGAACCAGAATGTGACCTCCACTGAGGAGAATGATCCTTGGTGGAGCGCCTTCAGTGCCACCTGCGAGGCAATGTGAGTACGCTGCGCGCATCAATACATGCAATGCTCTGGCTTTTACCTGAACGGATCAGTTTTGAATGGACAAATAATGAAAACATGTTCTCTTGTGTTGACACGTTTCGCTAAGAAGATAAATATATTGTGAAAATTAAATGTCGTCTATCTAGAGACTTGTGTTGATCTTTCTCATCATGGAAAGTGCTGGCAGGGCACTGGGGAGCGCTTCATCCCAGCACTTCCTCAAAAAAGGGCTACGTGTGGGCTGAGTTTCTATGACAACAATAACTTGACAACGTATCGCCACCATCATTGCATCTTGGGACTATTTCTATCTTTGAAATTGTAAATCTCACCAGGGGCGCCAATTGTAGCATCCTTGCCCCCGTACTTGTTAAGGATGAGCTCATCAATGCTCAGGTCTACAATTAAAACAAAAAAAAAAAACCCCACCACGCTCAGCAGCAACAATGGATGTGCTGCAGATCTGCTGCGACAAATTGGCTTTTCTGTCTTTGTTGTGATAGTTTCTGTCTGTCAAACGGTGCCATCGGCTCAGGATGGACTGACACAGCCAGAATGACACAATGATATTGTCATTGCAATGCAATCACATTTTAAGTACAAACCTTAAAGTGCCTTTTAAAAGAAAAGACACTTTATTATTATTATAATAATAATAATATATAAGAATTTCAGACCTAAAAGCAACTTAAATCATTCCCATTCACGGGTATCGCATGGAGCAAAAGGTTTTTGCTGTATTTAGTGTATTTTTGTGTGTACGGCCCTGGCATAAAAACGGTTTGTTATTCTGTTTGCTCTGGTTTTTAACGTCCTAAAGCGTCTGCCCTAGGGCAGCAATTGAAAGTTGCTTGCCTACTTAAGATATATTTATTCGAAGAGTCTTCACATCTTGGCTGCAAATGCTCACCCAGCTCCCCAAATCGGCGTTTGTTAGTCAGAAAGCACTTTTGTGGGTACCCTGCCTACAAATACTGGGCTTTTTTTGTATCCTCGGTTTCCTGCTGTAAATGTGTAGGATGCTCTTGGTCATATCTGACTCGGGTCGTTTCAGGACATTTATCAGAAAGGGTTTAACCTAACTGTACGAAAACTCTAAACTTACTAAAGGGCTGTTTTGAGTGTCTGTCCCTGCATAATCCAACTTTCGCGCCACCCATCTCCTCTTTAGGAATATGACTCTGGAAAAAGAGATATTCCCCGCTGCAACAGACAGCCGATTCATTCGGGCGGTGAGTACAAGTACAGGATGAGTTTACAGTGACACAATCAGGAAGCACCTTTATGCTACACGCATGACATTTCCTGAACTGTGTTGTGTGAATCTAGGTGGGTATACCTGCCATTGGCTTCTCCCCCATGAACCGGACACCAATCCTGCTGCACGATCACAATGAGTATCTGAATGAGCAAGTCTTCCTGAAAGGCATCGGCATATACGAGAAGCTCATCCCAGCTCTTGCCAGCGTTGCTGCCCTTCCTGGTGAGGCTTAGGCCAGCCTTCATTTCTAATCCTCTCTAAAACATATTTCACTGATGATCTGAATATTTCACTTGAAATTTTTTTTGCATAGATGACCAAAGAATAATATCATGAAGTCAAACTGAGCACGTAGCCTTCGGTATTATTATTATTATTATTATTATTATTATTTTTTTTTTATGATTCTCAGGTTAGCCACAGTAATCTTGAACCATATCCATTGTGAGGATTGTTGATCGAGTGTGCTTGTGTGTCTGAAGTCTTAAAAAAGTGTTGCCTGACACAACAAAAGTGTGACTTTGATTGATAAGCTCATACATTTAAGTTCAATTACATTTTTAACTTTGTTCATTTAACTTGGTTTTACAGAGATAGAGTTGTATTTAATAAACTGGAATTAAATAAATGTATTTGTTCAGCACTTTCATTGTTGCGTTGTTTTTCACATGGGATTTTTTGATGTGTATGATGAATGAGAGGTTGGATTAGAGCTGTGGAGGGGCCTATTTCGACAGGCGAAAGGGTTAAGCCACACGAGCTGTGGAGGGGGCATGTAATACAATTTACTATAAATACATCGGCGACATTTAGAGCCCGTGCGCAGTGCAACTTTAATTTAGAACAGAGCGTATCCCATTCAGTGCAGCGAGTTCAGCCTACACACCCCACTAAGTTTCATTAATATGACCTGAATGCCTTTAAGCAGTTAACAGCTGTTACAAGGGCATAGATGGAAAATTACATAAATGCCCTAAAGGAAGCAAAGAGGCTAAATGAATTGGGAAAAAAAAAAACATTTTAGTCACACATGACTCTATGAAGGATGTGCCCGTCTGTCAGATCGCCACTTGGGACCTGACTTCAATATTTATCCACAGCAATGGAATGGATTGTCATAAATAAAACTATACACAATATTTGTTTGTGTTGACTGTGCAATTTTACAGAGTTGGTAGCCTTGCCGTATTTTATTGTCATAGCATTTTAGCCTATATTCCAGTTTAAAACCAAGAAAAAGGCCAATGTGTGAAATCACTGCTTGGCCAGCCTGGCATATCCTGTAAACAAGAAATGATTCACTCCCCTCAACTCACAGAAAATTAAATGGAGAATACTCCTAAAGGAGGATGTTATGAAATGTTGGTGCAATAAGGGAAAGAAGAAAAAAAACGTATGATTTGTGAGGCTGTTTACATGAGTTAAAGGTCAGCCTCATCTATAGTTCAGCTCCCTTTGGATTTGTCGCCCAATTAACAGTGTGTGGTTCTCCGAGGGGGACTGGCAGGAAGACTGAGCAGCCAGTAATTAGTCTTCGCTCTCCCCAGGACATGACAGCAGTATTAGCACATTGGGCCGTCAGGGACGCGACTAAAAGCAGAGCCCACATCCTTCCTCCCAGAGAGAGTAGGAATAGGTGCAGTCACCCTGTCGGATCGGCTGTCGAACATCTTTAATGCCTTGCTGCAGCGGCACATAATGCAGCTTCTGGTAAACATTTCATCCAAGAAATGTTCCCTCTTCTGCTATTTCAGTAAAGCTTTTCAAGATTTGGATACTGTTACGCTGCAGCTATGTCTTCCTGTATTAAGGATAAAGCTAGTATTTTATTGGCCTGTTATTTCTTACGAGGTAAAAATCCCTCGACAGTTTAACCTCGCACTCTCTCCCGGGTCAAAGGCCAAGGTGAGCCGGGGAACGAAGTCTAAGTCAAGGAGACCTGAGCACGGGGTTGACAAAAATATATTAAATATTCAATTACTGGACTGATTTATATCCCTAATGCTTGTGAGCCATGAAACGAATCACACCTCGATTTACTGTCTAGACATACATGTGTAGCCAAAGTGCAATTATCTATGCACCCACGAACCACTCCCCGTACCGTTTTCTTTGAAGTTCTGTTGTACATCTACCACTTCTCAGTGAGTAATCTCATTTCCTCTCCTGCTTATGGCGAGGGCTGTTCATATTCATAGATGTTTCAGTGTATGAATAAACATGAACCCTTCAAATATTCCAGCTGGCATGTCACTGGTGGTAATTACAGACAAACCCTCTCGTAATCGTCACACGATTCTCTTCAAAGTGGGTGATGATTGTATACTCTGTCCAAGATCACACTTAAGTGATCACGGTACCATGGTCCCTATATTTCGTTTGGTATTGTTAGTCTTGTTACACAAATCCACGTGGTTTAGGATATTTGTAATAATTGTGTCTGCCAATCATTTGAATATAAGTATCAACTAGTAAATGCACAATCGTGGTCATAAGCACAGTCACTGTAGGGACACGTGAGTGCTGTTGGTGGTGGATGTTTGTTATGTTGTGTTTTTGTTTTTTATCTGATACACTGATACACATTTCCATTGGCCGTTTTATTTTGGGGATTCATCAGATTCTTCTTCTCCTTTATTTTCAATCTGTGGAGAAAATTCTTCAATTCTGCACCAAGTCTTATACCTGTACATTCCCTTCTCACTTTTTGTGTGCAAGAAGGCGTACACCCACGCATAAAGACGTCTGAAATGTGACAGGACGCTATGTGCTTATCACATCGAAAATATGAAGCAAAATGGAAGCAATTTTATCTGAAACTAGGTAAACAGGTAGGGCCTGGTGAGAAAAATGCAGGCGTGGGGCAGACAAGCTTGGGGGGGGGGGGGAATATGCCGAAGACAACCCCCACGTGGCTCTGCAGAGATAAATAAAGCCCAACTAGATTCGTCTGCTGCGCCTCTGTTGCCTGGTGAGCGTGAACGCGCCTGGCTCCACGGGGCTGCTGGTGAGCGGGGTCGTGGACGCGCCGGCCTGTGATGGTGCTGCCGCTGCCGCTGCCTGTGTGTGTGTGTGTGTGTATCTGTGGGAGCGGGAGGAGAGACGCTGCAGTGTCGTGGCAGCCGCATCCCAACATCTCCCAGCGTCCGCGATGCCTCCACGGCCGACGGCCGCCGCCTCCGCCGCACCGACGCCGATGAGAGCGACGTGAACCCGCGGGGACAGCGAGTGAGCCGGACGTCCACGCCTCACCCCGCAGGGGGCTTCATCCACGCACCGCGAGCCCGTGACGGGAATCTTGAATGGAAAATGGCGATAGGCAGAAGGTCCTGCAGCATCGTCTGCCTCGTATCTATCCAGATCATCTTGATTTTCAGCGGATCGTGGCCTGGCGCAGCGGCTCTGACGTTCCCTCAGCAATACACGTAAGCGCAATGGTCATTGTGATTGAAAACGTCGCGGGGAACAGATGGGTGGCAACTTTGGGTTCGTCCACTCAGCTCTGGTGTCGAGAGACACTTCAGTCAATCCAGTTTTATTTCCTGCTGTTATGTCATTTGACAGTATCGGCGATTGCATCGATGTCCACGCTGGGTTTGCTCTGTAAAAATGTAGTCCACAGCAAGAAGGGGGCATGCGGTACACTAGAACGATATGCAGGTCTTTTGCACGGATGCCGTATTATTCCATTTTTTATTGCAGTCATAAACAAGTTCTATGACTGCTCCAGTCATAGATTTTAAACAAGGAATAAGGGTAGGAAGAATACATTTTAGGGTTTGGATATTAGGTCACCATCTTTATTATTCATTGATGAGTTCTAGCCTTAATATTCCCAAAAGTAAACACCATTGAGCCAGTCCAGTCGTTTTAAAACTGAAAAGGGTTATTTTCCGAGTTCCCTCTGCTCTTCTTGGAAACCACGACCAGATGTTTCCTCACGTGCTTTCAGTTAAAGAGCAAAACAGTTTCGTTTGATGAAACACACTCCTACCCTACAACCCAAGTCAACAAACAGCTGCTAGAAATGCTGCATACTCAGTAATACATTGCATCAAATGAGGAGGTGTTCTCTGCCGAGAATCCCCGCATTCGAACAGTTTAATTTATTTTTCCAATCAACCATGTTCTGAGCTCTCCATTCTTAACCTTTAACCCGTTACGGTTAAGTACAGCTGATGCTCAATGTGAGACCACAGCAATCTGGGCCCGACTCCAGGCTCTGCAATCAGGCTGCTCTGGAGGGAGGAACAGGCCAGATGGTCCACGCATCTTCGGGGCACACAGTGAGGGATTTCTGGCCAATCACAACTGGTGATTCGAGATGTATTTACCAATTAGAAATGGGGTCTATAAATCCGGGAGGTGTGTGTATGTGTATGAGTGCTTTTATGATGAATTGGGTTATTTCAAGTAGGGTATAGCTGCTGTTTTCTCCTCCTCCTCCGCCTCCTCCTCCTTGCTGCTGATTTTTCTGCTGAGTGCTCTGAAACAACTACATAGCCCTCTGCCCTAGGTCTCTTCATGTAAGATAAATGAAGCAGAATTGCTACGCTGAAGAACAGCATCTCATTCCAATGAAGAATGAATACTGCAGCAGTGAGGATTTATTCCCCTTCTCCCTCTCTCACTTCGCCCTTTTCACTCCTGCCCTCTCTGTCCTGACTTAGTATGTCTCCTGCTTTCTGTCTCCATCTACAGATAGATAGATAGATAGACAGATAGACAGATAGACAGATAGAAGGATGGACGGATGGATGGATGGATGGATGGATGGATGGATGGATGGATGGATGGATGGATGGATAGATAGATAGATAGATAGATAGATAGATGGATGGATGGATGGATGGGTGGATGGATGGATGGATGGATGGGTGGATAGATAGATAGATTGTTTTCTCATATATAAAGTGTAAATAATAAATTAATTGTATAAAGTGCAGCATGGGGGGTTGTACAGAGGAAGAAAGAAAACTGGTTATGTTCCCAATCATGCAAAATGCATCACAGTTTAACCAAAAATATGACATAGTCCGTCATGCCCAGTAAAGTTCATTCTCTGTGTAGCCAGAAACCTTTGAAGTAACATTAGAGAAACACACAACTAGAAACAGCTTAGGTTTTTGATACTGTTGGTTTGAATAAGATTATCCTTAAATTGCCTATTTTCCATTTCCAATGGAGTGGAAGATGGAGTCTGAGAACCACTGCATTAATCAGTGAGTAGAAATGGGCAGATAGAAGGGAGAATTCATTGCATTTAAATGTATTTTTTTGTTTGTGCAAAACCGAAATGTAATCAATTCGAAGTCAATTATGTTAAGTTTGTTATTTTAGTGTAGCTTAAGTTTTGTCATTTCACTTCTTGTTTTACTTTGTTGCATGTCTTCCCTCTCCTGTCTGGTGAGGCTTCCTGTCCCTTTTCTGTCCTTTTCCCGCCACTGTGATTGTTAGCCCCTCCCCCATTTGATTCACCTGTTCATCGATCCACTTCCTGTATATATACCGTTGTTTTGCTGCCAGCTCGCCTTGTGTGTATGCTAAACGTTCGGGCGTTCCTCATAGTCATGTTCACCTTTTGTTCCATGGATTATTCTTATAGTCAGGTAGTATTTGTTAAAGTGTATTTTTTAAACACTGCTGTTTAAGTAAGTTAGTGTTTTTTGAACGTCGCATGTTGCAGTGTTCGCAGTGCTTTACACTGTCAACTCGTGCTTTTGGGTTCACGCATGCGTACAAACGTAACACTAATCCTTGCGTCGTGGCATGTTGCCAGTCATTTCGCCAGTTATCTGCAAGGTGATCACGTCGTTTGAAATATAACTGCTGTCATGAAGTCCGTGTGAGACGCGGACGTATTACGCGCGTGCACCGACGCGCACGCATGCGCAGCGAGTGAGCGTTTACGGCAATGTGCAATTCCAAGCAGAGTCGCGGACCCACTCATGATCTGGATTAGTGCGCGTTTCCGCTAAACAGGTGAGTGTAGGAGACTCTGTGGAGGGACCCGTTCCCATTGCACGTGTGCACAGGTGCGCGCACACAGGCGCAGTGGTCTAAAAGCAGGTGTGCTCGGGCGTCGGATGCGGTTGATGCGTTGCCTTCCACCTTGATGCAGTGCCATGCGTTCGGACCAACACGGTTGGCCAAAGTTGGTCTGGAGCCAGTGACACAGTGCGAAGTTAGTCACACGCGCCTCCTGCTCTCGCTGCTGCTGTAAGTGAATATGGGTCACGTCGTGTGGAGCTTCTCTCGCGACCGTCCCATGGGTGTGCCAGTATAGCGGAGGACTTCTAGTAGCACAAGTGCGCTCTGTTATTCTGCGCTGCTGCATCGCTGCACTGTGATACAGAGTTCCGTGCCGATACCCCTTAGGGCTGGAGATGAGGACAAACGGAGCTGTCCATTTATTTATTTTTTAGGATCCATAGAGCCACGCCACTTATTATGGCTAAAATGTAACTCGGGAATCAGTATGTTTACCATTAAACATTTGTGCAGTTGCAAATGATTGGTGTATGGATGAAGGCTATGGTGATGAATGCTTATAGACACATTGTAGGGAATGGTGCAAAGAGTGGCGCTGCCCTTTTGAGAGCAGTCCTCGCTGTTGCTGCATCTATTGCCTCCAACATAAAATAATTGTACTTCTTAACAGTGCAGTGCTTGTTGACAACACTTTGTCAGGCATTTGATCACATTTTGAACGGTCTTTTAGAGTAATACCCCTGAGGGTGCTTACAAAGCTTACATCTTTGTTTGCAAAAACCAAGAACACATTCTACTTTCTATTTTAGCAGTGATGAAGGTCTCACATTCTACAAGTGTGCTCCATTTGTCATCTTGAGAGTTAAAATTAAATGTTTCACTTCCCCAAACATTTAATTCATCCGTTTGGCCAGAATGAAAAGCAGGATCCCCTCTACGGCCAATTAATAAAGGCCGACGTAGTGAAAGGATGCGGGGGAGCAAAGGGAATCAAGTCTTGTTGTGTATACAACCATTCAGTGAGCCTCAGTGTCTTGGAGACAAGGTTGTAAAATAACGAAACATTATACTAAAAGATTTCATATAATCTTTAGGGAGTGTTTTGTATTAAGCAGTAAGCAGTCTTGCTCTATGGGCATTCTGCATTATGCTGCTTGTGCGTTGTGTGTTGCAAGTCTATCATGACTTTTGTACATGAAGATAATGACAATACAGTCTACAATGTATCCTGCGACGAAATCGTAGTAGTAGTAGTAAATTCGAAATATTTGATTGTTCCAGTTGGGTGTAAATCAAATTGGCCAAGGTCAAAACGGGTCAAAAAAAAATCTTTGTTGTTGTTTTTTCCCTGGCAACATTCGTATCTGCAGTTTAATTCGAACAAGAGAACACTCTCTAAATATCCATCATGATTACCCTTCCATGGCCCTTTTCTGCTTGTTTTTTTTGTCTGATACTTCATATACAAAAAATAATTAAATTGATAATGAAAGAAAATTGACTAAATCCAACATTTGTTTTTGCAGGTCTGAATGTAAAAGTGTGTCAAAGCATGGTATACTCACGGCTTATCAGTAATTGTTGCAATTACATTGGCTTGTTTTATTTTAAATGAAAGCATCGGCATAGCTCTTGGTTAGCTCTGAGCTTTTATCTTTATGGTTTGAATGCACTTATTGTAAGTTGCTTAGGACAAAAGTGTCAGCCAAATAAAATGATATTGATCACAGTTTGAATTGGGAATTTTTTGATTCGGCATTTCAGCAGCCCTTAATTGATCCGTGCATGCCCCGTCCGCTTTCAAAGGGGCACGCGGAAGGAGGTGTGCGTGGGATGGAATTAGCTGCTGTAGCCACATGTGCTGATGCAGTGCTGGAGGATGTAATTTATGTGTTGGCGTTTTATTTAACAGAGAGATTGGTGGGAGTAGCTATGCTGTTGGAATCGTATTCATTAGATAACCACGTATCCACATCTTTTCTCGCCCACGGAACTTTGTGTGTTGGAGCTGGCGGCCCTCCATCATCAGGTGCAGCGGTGGTTGCCGATATTCAGTGGTGTCTCTGCTGCTGCCTTTGAGGCATTTGCAATACGACCACTCTGTTTCCCCAGCGCAGTCTGGGGATTTTTTCTGGCGTTCTCATGAAGTGTATGGTTGGGTTCGAGCAGTGGATGTTGCTATATTGCAAGGTTAAATGTAGGTCAAAAATAGGTGGGGGGGGGGGGGAACTGTGTAAAATAGTGATTATTATAGATGATTATCCATTTTGCAGGCTAAAGTATAACTGGGTGAAGAATAGGTCACATTAAGGTTTTATTTGTCGCTCATGTGGAAACTGGACACTTGAATTGCTCCTTCAACTCGTATTATTTGGGACAGTGTTAAATATTATGCGAATATTTATCTCAGTAACAAAAAATAACTTTGACTCCGTGCCACTAAATAGCAAGCAAGCCATTCACGCCCACAATGTGCAAATTCCTCATTCAAAGCTCGGTAGTACTGCAGAATGTGTGATGCAGTATGTGTAGATCTGGGAAACAAGGTAAACAAATAATACATGGTGATTTCAAAGTGTTTTTTTTTCTTTTACACAATGTGATAGATCATCATTTTCCCATGTTCCCATAATATTTTTTTTTCGAAATGAAAGTAATAACGTCAAAATAATGTCAAAATTTACATCATTTCAACAGGTAAACAGGAAAAACAGGAACTTTCCTCCTCCAGTGGCAAACACTCATTTAAAAAATAAAATTCAACACAAAGTTATGTTGTATTGGTTGTAGCATTCTGGCAAAACGTGCCACTGTAATGTACTGCAAAACATTTAAGTCAAGGAAAGCTGTGGGTGGATTTTCTAAAGGGTCAACGCCACATCTTCTGGTAAGGAACTGCTAACACAATGTAGACTAGGACATACAAAAACAGTGCAACCTTCATTTTGCTGCGGTTCATTGTATGAGGAGCAGCTTCACAAAAACATCATATCTCTAAGCCATATATTTTCGGCTTTCTGACTAAAAGGGAGACAGTTGCTGCTTTTCACAAATATTTACCTACCCAGATATTTAATATTAGGTTGTAATCATAAGGGATTTTCCAGCTGTAGAGCCACATGTACAGTATATACTGTATCTCTTTACTACTGTCATTACTCTTTCTACTTAGGTCTCTGGGAATGCTCTTTTGTTTATTTTGTCTCATTATTAGGAGGCACTGTTGAGGTACTTAAATTACATAGAGAGATCTTGGCTGTCGCAGTGGATTTGAAAAGCTATTTATGTGCTTCATTTGATTTTTCTTTACTTTGGCAATATCTTCTCACTGATCAGTTAGCTTAGGTGGCCGTGATTAAGGTCACAAGGTTTACGCTCATCTTTAGAAACAGAGGTTGTAAAAGCTTGTTTTGTGTTTCTATCATTGAATATGGAACTGTATAAATAAGTAAAGATGTAACGTTTTTATTTAATGAAACACATTTACATAACTTGTGTTGCGACCCATGCAATGGTGAAAGCGGTTTTCATTACAGCATCGCTGCATACTTCTGGGAAATGCACACACACACACACACACACACACACACACACACACACACACACTCACTCTTATCTTGTTCATTTGTTGTTGTGTGACAGGCATCCTCTGATTGTTTATCCACAGGATAATGCACTGGGCCAGGCGTATCGAGCAGGAGATTGACAGAGTCTTTCAACAAATCACTGGAGCTCAGCAGTTGAAAGGGGTGAGTGTGTAGCTTTCTTTTTATTTTTTATATATATATATATAGTATACAGGTCTCACTCATCATAGTGCTGCATTAACCCTGCACTATGACTCTGCACCAAGCGGTCAATGGTCAAAATAGCTGTATTTCCACTACGTTTGAGAGCTGAAGCTAAATTGTTGCATAAAAATTGGAACAGTTCTCTATTACAGTTGTTTCTCCGGGACGCAATGTTTTATTTTTCCCAGGACAGACATAAAATCTCACCTATGGTGTTTACGTTTAAGAATTTTTAGAATCGTTGCTCTTCCTTTTCCAATTCCACAGGCACTTTGCTTGCTATTCTGAATTATTATCAAAGCCGGAACATATGCCTAATGAGGTTTTGAATTAATGAATTTTGACTGCCCTGCATTTCATAAATACTTAGTTGGACATTTCAAAAGCTGATCGTATGATGCCTGTGTTATAAGTTAATAGTAAAACGGATCATTTGTCACTATTTTCATGCCCGTGGCAGCGCTCTCAATTAAAAGTGAGTCAATGTTTACATCTAGTGCATTACGTTTTACATTGCATACAGTAAGGTTATTTGACTCCTGCAGCTCTGCAGTAATTTGACGCTCTTATAAAACATTTTTTTTTATTAAAAGTTCTCAATTTCAATAAATGATGTGGTTTCTGACAGGAAATTGTTTCTCGAAAGCGATTATTCTGTTGGAGGATGAAAGGATTAGAGGATAAGGCTGGTGATATATATGTCACACTGTTGCCAAATCTCATTAAACCAGCTAACGCCGTGTTAGTCTGTCTCGGTACCGTCTGTGTCTCTGGGCTTCGACTCCATTGGTTTCAGCAAGAATTACTCAAAACGTGGGGAAATAACCGTACTTACGATTTAAATGCAAATCCTCAATGCGGTGAGTACCACAAAAGAAATCCGGTTTATTTGCGTTGTATCATAGAAACCGGGAAGGGACTTCTAAAAAGACACATGAAAGGGAGAAAATGATGTGTAAGTTGCAGATGAATTGATAGTGGAATCCTTTATTTGTAAGTAACGTGGAGATTATCCAAACAATTATTTCATGTTTTTACTTCAACAATAAGCTGGATTTATAATATTATGTGTGTCAAATGAGTTGTAAAGGTTATTTAGCCACATGTGGCTGGTCACAGGTGGCTGGGAGGAAGGGGTTGTCCCTGAAAAGGCTCACGCCAAAAAAATAGGACCAAAGACCATCTGCAGGGGGCAAGAGTGCCCTGCTCCCGGAAGATGTGTGGGGGCGTTCCCTCGGCACGTGTCCTCTCTGTTTGTGTCCCAGCAGAGCAGATGGTCAGCCCGCAGCATGCAGTACAGCCATAATGTGCAACTCACTTGTTCAGTCAATCCTCACTAATCCGCCCGGACACTCTGGATATGTGGTATTGTTGAGAAATTGTTCTACGCCCGTCTGGAACATTTCGCGCAGTATTCCCTGCTCGAGAAAAATGCCTGGAATTGAAAGTGAGCTGTCATGGCCGATGAAAGGGCAGATTTTACATGTGCAGACGAGATTTTGATGGCACTCTGATGGACTCTGGATTTCTGACTTGAAACGTTGAAGAGATACTGTTCCGGTGACACAGTTTATCCCCCTATAGTAGAACGATAATAGCTGGAGCGAAACTCTCGCCGATAAAGTGCTGCAGGAGGCGGTCCTAAATACCTGGAAATAAGCACCAACAAAATGTTGGCTCTCTTGTGCAGGTTGCCTGCCTTGTTGTCGTGTCTCACGGCAAACGTATACCTATGGTATGTTGGCGTTCTCAGTTTTGTACTTATTTGGTAAATAACCAAAGATTTGGAGAAGTATTCATTTTGACCTGCTGATTGTTCTGAAAGAAATTAAGCGGTCACAAAAGATGTTCAAAGTCATCACGAGAGGACCATCAATGTGTGGACTAAATAGCCTTGTGAGCCATCCTACAGTTGTGAGATTATCAGTCTGGACCAAAGCAGTGGACAGAGCTCATGCAGCATGTCTAATTAAAACTTAAAAAAGGATTATCATACCACATAACACATTTTCTGGTCCTATTTCTTAGTCCTCCTTTATTTTGTGTGTGTTTTTTTTTTGTTAGAGGCAGCACACGCTATAATTAATTCAAGTTTTGACAACGCTATGTCCATCCTCACTAGAACATCTTGATCCCGAATATATTATACACAGGACGCCGTTTAGAGACGCACTGCACGCAGTTCACAAAAACACCCCGTTATGGCGTGTTCCCATCTGCGCAGCGTGGGCCAGTAAAGCATCTGGCCAGTACGCAACTTGAGGGATGTCTGTGAGTTCATTCCAGGAAGTCTATTTATACGTTTGGTGCTGTCAAATGGCGTGTATCTAGGTTTGCCAAATCCCACAGAACACCTAGTGAAGGGAGACGGCAGGCGTCAAAGTCCCCCTCGTGTATCTGATGATGACAAAAAAGTAAATAACTTCCATGCACTCAATATTCACTCCAATTGTGATTCCTCAGTTAATACTATCCCACAAGACAACAGACGCTGTGTGTGATGAGATGACACGAAAGGGGCTATATTTGGATTTGGAATGAACACAGAAAAGACAACAACTGACTGTTCCCTTGTGTCTGCATTTAAATATATATATAACAAAACAAAAAAAAGGCTCTTCTCCTGCAAACTGATTGACTTTGAATTGTTATTCTGTTTTGCTTTCAGGAATGGGTTGGGATTTTCAAGATTCACATTTCCCTCTGGTTTTGTCACTATAGCTATTTCTAATATACATTTGAAAGCTATTGTTTTCACATATCGCATTCCACCACACAGTCCCTGCCCGTAACGAGCAACTGCATGAACAATAATCGAGTTTATTCTGCCAAGTCAGCAGAGACAAAAAAAAAAAAAGAAAGAGCCAAAGGTAACAAATTGTCAATAGAAAACATGTAAGCTCAGCAGAAAGACGTTGCAGGTTGTGCAGCCAGTATTGCTCTCCCATTTTTAACATTGTACGTTATACATTTATAGATATACAATGAAGAAAGACGGCGGTTTAGTCTGGTGAAGAATCAGCCTCGGAAGATTGTGGAGAAGGTGGCTTCAGACATAGAGAACCTCCTGGCGAAGAAGCGCAAAGCCCTTGATGTAATGTAACACCATCTGCCGTGCTATTGTGTGTGCCTGCACATTTTTTTTAATGTTTTGTCTAATTGCAATTGTTTATTTTTCCATATTTTTGTTTTTTAGATCTCACGCCAAACTAAAAGGTGTTGTGTTCAGTGATAAAGTAAATCAATAACATAATGTTTAATCTTTGAAGTTTCTTTTACGATATATTTGCACAGTGATTGTACTAGAAACCAATTCTGTGGCTCTATCTAAATGACAATTAGAATGTAAAATGAACATGCTTAGCAATTTTGACATTTTAACCAATTTCCCAGGAGTTTAGGTGTTGCACTGACATTTTTGGAAGCACATTTCGGCAACCGCAATGCTTCAGAGCGCACAACTGAATTTCACAAAACACAACATCAGTGTGTTCTACCCTGAAGACGGGTCATTAAAACGTTTTATCTGTTTTTAACATTTAGAGGTTAGCCAGAGAAGCAGAGCGACTCCAGCGAGAGCACCTATGGCAGGATGGAATCAAGGTAAATCTGTTATGTTATCCTTCTATTATAGAGCCCAGGCAATCCTGGACTTTTTAGGCCAGCGTTTGCCTGTCATTGTCTCTGTCGGTGTGTGTTTTTTTTGTTTTTTTTTTACTCTCCCCGTCTGTGGCACAGTGTTGACTATTTCGAAGATGTTTCTTCAACACAAGTCTTTTGAGGACTTCAAATGAACGTTGGTTTTGCAATCTTTCATGCATCGTTGTTGTTGTTTAATGTTTGCTATTATAGTGTCATCATCGTGTCCATAATTATTTCTAACAAACAGTATGCAGTATTGACTGACACGTTTACTTTGGTTATGCCTGTACCCATGTTTTCCGGGGGAGTGTTTTATTTCTTTGCCAGGAACAATCCTTTTTGTAATGATGTGTGTCTGCTTTTCTTATTCTGTATTTTAGAATGATTTAAAAACTAATTTATTGATTTATTGATTTAAAAACTAATGGAAAAAGAGCAAAGATAAACGTTATCTCCCATAGAGGATTTCTTTTTTCTACCGTCAAGTAGAAAATGTCTTATGAAAATGTCAAACCACATGGGTATGTCTCTAAATGGGACCACCTGAGAATGAAATAACATTTTCTAGCTGTAAGCGGGGCAGATCAGCTGTGTGAAATGACAGACGACGGAGTTCACACAGCTGTGCAGTTCTGTCGAGTCCTACACACACACACACACACACACACACACACACACACACACACTGGCGTTCCGCTTTTCCGCTCGGCCTGCTTCATTTGGCCGACAAAAAGAGACGGAGGTTAACCCCATCGTCTCGCATGGCCTCTCGCTTACTTCTCGTCATTTCTGTCAAGACCTCACTGGTGCTTTTGCATGTTTTACCTCATTCACTGGAACACAGTGAATGAGGTAACATACAATTAATACATTACATTCAGATATCTACAATTCAATGGACATAAGGCCAAATCCAATCTGCGGGGAAAGGTTGTATATGATATGATAAAATGCAGCACAGCTACTAAATGTTCATTGTTGCGATGTTTTGTTGTCAATCGATGTTTCCAAGGCAGAGACGGAACTTGCGATCCAAATTCTTGTCATTAGAAACAAATTACTCTTTTAAATAGATTGCCGTGCTTCTCCTGTAAGTATTTTGAGTCCCCGCAAAAACGAACAGATGGCGATGCTCTGCCCAGGCCTCACAACCTGTACCCTGATTCATAATGTGACTTGTGCGCTGACGAGGGAACAACGAACATTTGGTGGCTACAGCTTTGCAAATGAGATTTGCTGCTTTTATGTATGCTGTGTCATTATTATGCGTGTCCAGCGACCAAACTACATGGTACACTACCGTTTGTGATCATGCAGGCATCTGGGACGCTGTTATTCTTCACAGTATGAACGTCATACCGGCATCACGTGTGTGGAGCAGATGATCTGTTTTGATTTCAGAGCACCTTTAAAAAATGAGCATACTATTGAGGTTTCCCTGTAATTGTTTTGGCACAATACTTCAAGTTCAAACAGATGTGAAGTACGAGTACACGAACGTGCTTTTATATTTTCAAGGGCTTATTAATGAGCCATTTGGCTCAGTTGGGATGAAACAGATTTTTCTTAATAACCCAAGTTATTACATATTAGAAACTTCATAGCCTAATTATTTTTATTTGATAACATTTTGTACGTACAAAAATGAATTAATAGATCAATACTGCTGACGGGACTCTTTCTAGACCTTGTTAAATAGACCAACATAGTGACAAAGCTTAGTTACATGGTCTATCTTTCATAGAACAACACAATATTTTGTGTCTACAGTATTTTCATATTCGTTTGCATTTGTCTGCATCTGTTTTTCGTCCAGGAGCTGGACATGGCCTACTATGATTCCAAGGCAGAGCTGGATTATGTGAGTAGCTGACAAATGACCTGTTCTTTATTGTACAAGTCTTGAGGCGTTTGAATACAATAAATCACGTTTGTCTCCATGCCTTTCATAGTAAACGTGGTAGAAATGCATTTTTTAAACGGCAGTGCCATTTAAGGCAATTGAAATGTATGTGAAATGTTTTTTTGTCGTGGTAGTATTCGATGGATGGCGAGGGGGAGGTGGAAAATCCTTCCCATATCAAACTGGAGTTTGTGTATGATCCCAACTTCAAAAACAATGTCAACTACTCTTATACAGCTGTTCAGATTCCCACAGATATTTATAAAGGAGGTAAGGGGGATCTCTTTTCTTTTTCATTGCATTTTGTGACGATAAAAAGTACTTGCGACTCATTTTAACTCATTCTCCTGTGTCTATTACTCTGCTCCCACATCAGCTCCAGTCATTCTGAATGAGCTGAACTGGACACAGGCCCTGGAGAAAGTCTTCATGGAGAATAGTCGGGAGGATCCGTCATTGCTGTGGCAAGCGTTTGGAAGTGCGACGGGAGTCACCCGATACTATCCAGGTAGGATTTATGTGGAATGTAAAGAGTGAATGTTGTTTGTCATTTTGATGGGGGATTTAAGGCTAACTTATATTTGTGTAAACATCACAAGGGAGTTCTTTTCTTTTACAGCTACACCGTGGAAAGCCCCTGATAAAATCGACCTGTACGATGTCAGGAGGAGGCCCTGGTACAGTGTGCTGCTGCCGCTGCTGCTGCTGTATTATTATTCTACCTTGGCCTTTGACGTGTGAGTCGACATTTTGTAACCGCTTTTTTCCCATTTGTTACAGGTACATCCAGGGCGCTTCATCCCCTAAAGACATGGTCATCCTTGTCGATGTGTAAGTATTCATGAATGTTTCAGAAAGTTAACTTAGGCATTCCCTTGGGTTTTAGTTATTAGCTTGTATTTTAACGTAGAAATGATTTACTTTATATCCATCGGTGTGGATCTTGTACTAGTGTGTGTTTCCCTCCAAACCAATTAAGGTACAAAACTTTCTCTTTTTGTATTTGTAAAAGATAAATGCTGTAGCAGCATCATCGCTTTCCTAGTCCCAAAGCTCCGCCATACATGAGAAAGAGACTAAGCTGAAATTGTATGGTAGTGGGGGGGAAAAAAAGTGCACCTGGCACTGACTCTGCACCTAAATGAGCTGAGAGTGCAGCTTATGCTGTTCTTCGTGTGCAGACAGTCTAAAGGTTGAGTTTAAGGTGATTCAGACACCAGCACAAAATGGGCTATAGGGGTTTTTATGGAGGAAAAACATCATGAAGATGATGCAGTTTGAATTTCACTTTATTTATTCGTTTAAATTGTTTTTCCTGGCTTGATGTAGTAAACAAGGAAAAAAAAAACACCTAGCCGTCACATAATTGCAAACTGCCATTATTAAAATTCCGTTTTTGTCTGGATTTAACAATTGAGATAAAATGTTACGTAAGTGCTGGTGGGTGGATTGAATTTCAGGTGGGCAGTCATGCTTATTTCCCCGTGTTCATGATTATCTAAGAGTCTGGCTGCAGCTTCGTATTCAACGTTAGAGTGGTATCAGTATTCCCATCAAATTCTTCAGCAGGAAGAAAGAAATGCGTGTTTCCCTAAATGTCAGCAATGTTCATCGAGCCTAAAGATTGGTCCCGCCAAGTTCCTCCATCCTGTTCCTGCGGTGGAACAGAGAGCACCGAGCACTTTGATTGACAGTCACGCTCGAGGGCAGCTGTCTGTTGTTGTCGCTGTACTGCTGCTGCTCATCGTGGGGATAAAAGGCCCTTCATCGGCGTCATTTGCAAGGTTACAGGGCAAATCTTACCACTCTGTGTGTAATCGGGCACGTAGAACGCTATTGTTGTCGGTGTGCAGTACATCATTACTCTTATAATGGGAAATATCTTTGACCAGGTTTGCCTTAATCCCTTTGTTTGAGCATGGCGTTGTGATGATGCTTGTGTGTTCCCCTCAGGAGCGGCAGTGTCAGCGGACTCACCCTAAAGCTGATCAAAGCGTCAGTGATGGAAATGCTCGACACTTTGTCCGACGACGACTACGTCAACGTGGCCAGGGTAGGCCTCAGCTGTCATGATCAAGGATTCTCACTTTAGGCCTTTATCCAAACTGCTATTTCGTTATTTTCTAGCCTTTCGTTATTTGCCTCAGGTCTGTTGTGATGCGGCGCTCTACGAATAGAATTGAATTGGATTGAATTGAATTTGCCTCCGCTGTGTTCCAGTTCAACGAGAAGGCTGAGGCTGTGGTCCCTTGCTTCAAACACCTCGTCCAGGCCAACGTAAGAAACAAAAAGATCTTCAAGGACGCAGTGCAGCAGATGCAGGCTAAAGGCACCACTGACTACAAGTCGGGATTCCATTTTGCCTTCAACCAGCTGTTGAATGTAAGGGACATTTTATTTGAAGTGTGTCAGATCCCAGAATTGTGCGTATTGTTTTACTCTCTTCTACGCGCTAATTTGTTTTGTTTTTTTCCCCAGAAAACAAATGTCCCCAGGGCTCACTGCAATAAAATAATCATGCTGTTTACCGATGGAGGAGAAGACCGAGCTCAGGACGTCTTCATGCAATACAACTGGCCCAACAAAACGGTTGGTTTTCTTCTGATGAGTTCACGTCTCAGTGACGTCCCGCATTAGTCCCGCGTTTTTAATGTGCTCTGTTTGTTGCCCCAAGGTTCGAGTGTTCACCTTTTCTGTGGGTCAACACAACTACGATGTCACGCCCTTGCAATGGATAGCGTGCACCAATAAAGGTGAGATGCTCCTGCTTGGTTACCCAACTGGTTATATATGCATTTCTGTGCTTGCCAACTGATTCATAAATGTTCACTTTCTGCTGCTCAGTATGTGCTGGTTTTGTATTTCGTTGGATTAGATGAATTGGTGTTTAAGTTGAGATTTATGTATTACTGTTTCTAAAAAGCGTATCCTAATTATTGACCATCTGATCGAATGCTCTTGGCTGAACTCTACAAATGCAGGTTCCTGAGTGCTATTCCTCAATTTAACTTCCTGTCTGTGGTATTACAGTGGCTGAGTCACCACTCAATTAACATGTACTCAAATCTGGAATATTCATGAGCACGCTCTCTCTCTCTCTGTTTGTCTATTTTTTCCTCTGCTGCTTGCCAGGTTACTATTTTGAGATCCGTTCCATCTGCGCTATAAGGATAAACACCCAGGTGGGTTTGTCTAGTGCCTCTGACACGGCTGATCCCACTTCATTGTTTCTCCTTGTGGAGTTCATCGTTTTCCATTGATTTTGCACAGTTTGCCTGTGGCCTCATTTGGTTTGTTTTTGCGACGTCAAAGTTGGTCACGTAACTCTTTTTGTTTTGCCAGGAGTACCTGGACGTGCTGGGGCGTCCCATGGTGCTGGCAGGCAGCGAGGCTAAGCAGGTTCAGTGGACCAATGTGTATCAGGATGCTTTGGTAAGTCCCCGTGAACACCATTGCTTATGTTGCGTCCAACATACATTGAAGATACTCGACATAAACTCATTTACACTGAACAGCTGATCATTTACACGCTTTGGGATTTGTCTCTGGCGTCTGTAGGGTCTTGGCATGGTGGTAACGGGAACTTTGCCTGTATTTAATCTCACCATGGATGGAAACTCGCAGGTAACTAAACTGTTTATGACTGGTCAGGCTGAGCGCTTGTACATGTATGAAATCATCACAGAATGCCAAAAGTGTTACCTTGCAGAGATTATTGCAATATTTGATGAATATGTATATAGGAAAGGTGATCAATGAATCAGAATTTATTTGCATAGCCCATATTGGCAAATCACTATTTGCCAAGAAAAAGATTTATTATTATAGCAATTTCTTTTTTGCTGGGCTAAAATGGCCAACTTAGTGTATTTCATAAATACATTTTACAGCCATTCCTGTCATATCTGTCTAAATGTAATTCTACTCTTGTCTCAGAATCAGCTGATATTGGGTGTCATGGGCGTCGACGTGCATCTTGACGAGATAAAGCGACTGACACCGCGGTACAATGTATGTACATAAACGTAAACACTATCGTTATTCACAATTTACTTCATCGAAAGTAGTACAAGACAACACACACACACAGAATATAGTCATTTGTCTCTTTTTTTCTTTTTTTTGTGTGTCCTACAGCTCGGAGCCAATGGTTACATATTTGCCATCGATCCGAATGGCTATCTCCTCCTACATCCTAATCTTAAACCAAAGGTGATCCTTACTTAACCTGGCAAAATCATTTTTCAGACTGGGGATAGTTATTTCGAGAAGGAGGGTGGGACAGGTGGATTTCATATTTCGGTTTCATGCAAAGATAGACTGCACTCTCCATGTTATTAGACCCATTTTACGTTACATTTTTTGTAATGGGCATGTCACTTTTTCGTTCTCAAATCCGTTCAGCTTGTGAACCTCCCTGAACCGGTGACCCTGGACTTCCTGGACGCAGAGGTGGAGGACAACAATAAAGAGGAGGTGAGCACCTGGTGCCAAGTGGGACTAAAGTGCAAGTCATATGCAAATGAACAACATTATCATCCTCAGGATACTCTGCCTACTAGTCGTGAGAAAGTAACCCAGGTCCCGCACAGCGTGTTGGCCAAGTGTTTGTAACGCAACTTTTGGTTGGTTGTGCTCCAGATCCGACGACAAATGATTGATGGAAGACCAGGTGAAATGCAGGTCAAAACTCTGATCAAGTCGGTGGACGAGGCAAGTACATCTTTGCAATCCGGAATCTGCTGGCATCTAGTGGTGAATTTGCATAGGGCCGACAGAGGTCTTTAGACGACATTAAAAGCACCACGTGCCCTTTCTCGAGACAAGTGTTCGGTTTGTCCGTTGTCGGCCCCTAATCTATTCAAGTTTAGTAGCAGGTTCCAAACCTAGACATTTGAGTTTAGTTATCACTACATCTGTCTCAGATAGTCCATTATAATTAGGAAAAAAATGAATGTCACGCCCTTTTGAAAAGAAAAAAAACACAAAATGTCTCCTGCATTTCTTACATTGTATCTATTGACTGAATATTTCTGAAATGTCTCCTTTAATGTAGCATTACATTGATGAGGTGTTCAGGGGCTACACTTGGACTCCTATCAACGGTACAGATTACAGGTGAGTAGCCACAATGTTTTGAATCATAAATGAAAACCCCCGCTCGATGCGGTCTGGTCAGTATTGCGCACAGGGGCCGATTCCCCTATAAGACCCATCCCGTCTCTTGTCTCCTCACGTACGTCTCCTCCTGCTGGGACGCTACCACCTGCAGTCTCGGTTTGGTACTACCCCCCTACAATGAGTTCTACATCCAGGCAGACCTGAGCGATGTGATGCTGCAGCTTCAGTGTGAGTACCAAGAAGACAGAGCTTCTTTCCGTTTATCTTTTCATATGCTGGGGGATGTCCCGTCTTATAACTCTAGAATGCCTGTACTCCGATCGGGCAAACACACTTGTTCACTTGTTCCCCCTTACTATTGTTTGTTTCTCTCAATGACATTTCACCAATGGTCTCAATGGAAACAATGCAGATTTGACCAAAAACTCATTTAATTACATTCCTTTGCTCTTCGCTTCATGTCAAAGGATTCTCAGGAAACATGGATGCAAACTCCAACTTGACTGGTTGGTGGAGGCATACAATCCTGAGATGGTTATTTTAATTAGAAAGAAGTAACCCGCACAATAGAGGAGAATAAAAAAAAACAAAAAAACAACACCTCGTATTGTCTTTGTGTTACAGATATGCAGTCTCTGCTGCCCAGCTCCTTTGAATCATCAGGACACGTGTTTCTGGCTCCGAGGTGCTTGTGATTCCTCCTCCTCTCTCTCTCTCTCTCCATATCACAACTCTCTGTCTGTATGCAAAGGGACTATAAATATTTTATTCATGTTCTCTCTTTGCAGGGAATACTGCAAGCGTCTCCACCTTTCCGACAACAACACGCAGTTTTTGCAGAACTTCCTCTCTCTCATGCTGGATATTTCTCCAGAGTCTGATGAGTGTCAGTTACCTGTGCTTTGACAATTTTTTATACCTGCCGTTCCTCTGCCACACTGCACATACGCCAATCAGACTATTGCCTCTTTGTCTCAGGTGACCAAGGCCTCATCCACAACCTGATTCTGGATTCAAGGATTATTGGGCAGCTGGCCTCTCGTGTATGGAAGAACAAGGACCTGAATTCGTGAGTGCACTTGTATGCGTTTATAAATAAAAATCACCTTTTAAGCAAAGTCGGATAATGCAAAACAAAGGTTGCTCAGCCAAAGTTGACATTTACAGGTACGGCTTCCTGGCTGTATTTGCATCTACGGACGGAGGAATAACACGAGTTTACCCCAACATGTCAGTAAGATTGAACACAGATATTGCCTCTCTTTTTTTCTTTTTTTTTCCGTTAGATGATGAATGATTTACATTTTTTTGTGTACAGAGCTGCTGAGTTATGGCAGGAGGATCCTGAACCCTATAATTCCAATTACTACAGACGGAGCCTGGACAACAGAGGTTACATGTTCAGAGCACCTCCCAGATCCTGTGAGTAACTGAGCTAATGCATGATATTGTACCAGTCGTCGGATTGTCAATGTATTATCTCGACCTTGAGACGAGTATAAGGTACCCACGAGATTTATCATAACTTTCAACCATATCTCAGTCGTCATTAGCACATGGAGCGAAGTGATGACCGAAGTGTGAAACGTCATTCCCCAGCTTTGAAATAAAACCACTGGTTACAGTGTCTGTCCACACTCAGTCCTGGGCAAGTTGAACCCAAATTTGAAATGAGCAGTCCCACCTCCTCTCAAGGTCACAAATGACCATGGCTGCAAAGTGATGGTTTGCTTCAGGCGAAAATAATCACCAGAAAATGAGAAATTCAGCGTTACGATATCTGGGATATCAGACTGTAAGCTGTCGTGAGCTATTTTAATCACATGTTCTGTGTATGGACAGCCTCGGAGGACCCTGTAGGTGCTGAAAATGGCACAGTCGGAATTCTGGTTAGTTCAGCCGTAGAGGTCAATCTAGGAGGCAAACTGCTCAAACCTGCAGGTAAGGAAAGGACTTTAATCCCAACTTGATTTTGTGTATTGTGCGATATGGGAAACCCAGCATCATTGGCTTTGTCAGAATACAATGTTGTTGTTTTTTTTGCCTCCTGATTCTCTCCGGCACTGCTCCTCCCAGTGGTTGGCGTGAAGCTGGATTTGGAAGCGTGGGTGGACAAGTTTAAGATCCTGGCCAGCAACGTGTCAGACAGTCGACAGGGCTCGCACAAGGTTCTTTACTATTTGACGGTTTACAATCATTAATCACCCGAATGAATCTGAATTTGCTTTATTAAAAGCAATATTTTACATTTTGGTCAACAGTGTGGACCATCCAGAAGTTGTGAGATGGATTGTGAAGTGAACACTGATGTAAGATTCTTCTAAAAACATTCATATACTATATGTACGTGTTAAATTAAAAGGGGTTTTCAGTTCTGCATATTTGTTATCTTACTAATAATGACATGTCCACTATTAGTTCGTTTTTTTTTTTTTTTCTTTTTCTTCAGTACAAAGCTCTGATTCAGACTGTATGCGTCTATTGTTTGTAGGACCTCCTCTGCTATCTCATTGATGATGGTGGGTTCCTGGTTATGTCCAATCAGAGAGATCACTGGAAAAAGGTACTTGGTCTAGTACTATGCTCACCTGCGTGAATTATATTTATTATAGTGTATAATAATGATGATGATTAATGATAATATTAATAAAAGGGTTTATTAATATGCATTATCTACATAGTGAACCTTATATATGTATTGATGAGGTATCGGTATTCATTAAATATAATGACACCCACATCTAGTTGGTGTGTCAGTAAGATAGAAGTCAACCCTGTTAAATATTGTTTTTGGAACTTCAGTATAACCTACAGCGTAGTAAATCTGTGTCCGTAAGCCGTCGTTTGACGTCGTGATGTAGCTGCCTTTGCCTTCTTGCCCTCCGTCACAGATTGGCCTTTTCTTTGGCGACGTGGACCCTTACCTGATGCACGCGCTCTACAACAACTCCATTTTCAACCGCCGCCAGTCCTTTCACTACCAGTCTGCATGTGAACCTGTCAACAGCAGCCAAACCGGCGCCGCGCACAAAAGCATCTTCGTGGTAAGAACCGCCCTGCGCATTCCGGATTATGGGTCAGTTCAATGCGGTCGCTTTCATCTCAACCTCCGATCTGTTTCCGCAGCCGTCCATTGCTGACATCCTCAGCTTGGCCTGGTGGACGTCCACAGTAGCGTGGTGAGACTTAACTGCAAATCCAATGCCACCGGGAGTATGCAAATTGCCCCTTTGAAACAATCGTAAACATCTCCGCTCTTGTACACGTGACACGAGAAAGCCATGTTTTTTTTCCACCTTCAATGCTCTTCTCTCTTTAGCTTGGTGGCGTGGTGGTCGTGACATGTGTTTATCGTTAAGTATGTCCATACGTTTTTTTTTTAACAAGGTGCGATGTGACCACTTTTTCAGGTCTATGCTCCAGCAGCTACTGTACGGACTGGCCTACAACAGCTGGCTTTACCAAGGTTAGACATAAGGGTAATCTCTGTGTGTCAAAAATATTCAGATGACCCGAGGTATTTCATTTACTTTTCCACGTGAAAGGCCGAATTTCTGTGCGTGTTCACCTTTTAGACGAGGCTCTCGTTGAGGGGTTCGAGATCAGGGAAAGCAGCTGTGTGACCATCCAAAGCCAGTTCTACTTCACAAACACCACCAACTCCTACAGCGTGCTGCAGGACTGTGGAAACTGCTCACGGTGCGTTTCCTGCAGCGTCGGCAAAAATGCGCTTGCGGTGCGGCTGTGCTCTCAGACTTGCGCGGTCGGCCTAATACCCGTCACCTATCCTCTCCTCTTATAGGCTGTTCCACGCAAAGCGGATCGACAACACCAACCTGCTCTTTGTGGTGGCTGAGACTCTGCCGTGCAGCTCCTGCGAGATAGAGAGGCTCACCCAGGTCAGGACAGAGTGTATCCTTTCTGTGCCCGCACGCCCACTGGTACTTTCATTTCTGCCTGCGGGAGGAGGAGGAAAGCTCGCCCGCCGCGTTGCCGGCCTTAACTGAA
Organism: Colistium nudipinnis; assembly: GCA_016785305.1. Taxonomy (NCBI): domain Eukaryota; kingdom Metazoa; phylum Chordata; class Actinopteri; order Pleuronectiformes; family Rhombosoleidae; genus Colistium; species Colistium nudipinnis. The sequence goes on along the minus strand of JAFBJU010006081.1, from coordinate 235,694 downwards.
AACAAACAGTTCAAGAGGAGAATCCATGTGAGGTGCTGAGTAACGCACGCTATCGCAAAGGCCCCACTTCCTGCTTTGACTACAGTGCCTTAGTAAGTAGAAATATATATATACACACGAGGCATTATACTCTCAGGCCTGGCTAAAATAGTGCCGTCTAATACTTCAGTCCCCCAGGAAAGCCCCACATCGTGAAGGTTATAAGTCGAGGTTTGGATCTGTTTTACGAGGTGTCCGCTCATTGAGTTGAAGCTGAATATCAAGTTATTAATCTGGTTATTATTTACTTCTGAGCCTAACTTATCTGGATTTGTATTCTACATCTCTTCGCAGGAAAACGCGTCAGAGTGTGGACGGGGTCAATATCTGCAGTCCTCCGTACGGGTCGTTCTCTTGGTCCAGCTTGTCCTGAGTCTCTTTCACCTCTGACACGTGCAAACACTCAGACATGTTTCGTCTCTTCGGGTTAAGGCTCCGATCTACTGAAGGTGAGATCAGACGGCAAGTGCGAAATTCATTTTTGGTCGACAAAAAACGGCACACGTCGCGCTGTGCCAGGGTGATAAGAAATTACCCGGATCAGCTCTTAGTGTTTCTTGCCTTATTGCTTATGCTTTTGTTGGTGTTTCGGGGCTTCAGTGCAAAACAAGTGGCAAAGAATGTGTTGAATGTGCATGCGACATTAACTAGGACGTGCATGTTTGACATTTTTGGATACAGTCTTAGTCATATCAACAGTCAACCGAGAAGTCGGGGACGCATCCGAAATGCACTCTCACCAGGCCAGTATATAAAACCAACCAGCTGGAACAGGTCGAATGTGGTTCCAACAATACAGAAAACCTGAAAATGCACATGACGAGACATTGTCCCAATACCGTACTGTACAAATACAATGACACAAGTAACAGTAAAAAAAAAAATAAATAAATAAATACGTTAGATATTTCCTAATTTTTATTTCGAGAGTACTCTATATGTTTATCAGTGTTATATTGCTTAATTATGCTTTATATCAACGTGTTCTTATTACTTGCAAACTACTGTATCATTGACCGAGTGATAGGTTTTCTGTTTAGAATTGTAAAACGAATACAGTGACCTACAACTAAGTAGCGGACAATTGTTGTGGAGGAAAAACTCAACCTCCGCAATTTCACGCAGACGCAGCCATGAAGATGCTCTGCGCAGTTTCCTTGCAATCGTTTACAAGCTTGGCTCAAAGCCGGGACCCAATTACAATAGCGGCGCTCCGCGGCTCTTTTTGTGGTCGGAACACACGTTACCTTTAAATGGCACAAAGTGGAAATACTGAAGTACAAGCAACTACTAGGCCGCCCGAAATACAGCGCTAGGACGAAAGGTCTGCATCCAAATACAACGACAGCGCTTGGCTTGGAAAAACAACGGCTGCTTCGTTTAAATTTTTTTTTAATAAAAAATGCGTCATTGTATAGTATGGTTGAACACCAGTGAATACGGTGTTTACACAACTGCCAATCCCACACTGTGTAAACCACACACATATGAAGCGAACCGCTGTAGCATGAATGTGTCGACGAATAGGCTGAATTGGCTGCCGGCTGAGGTTTGGACCTTCGTTTTTTTTTTTTTTTTTTTTTTTTTTTTTACAGCTGCTGCTTATTGCAAGTTTTGCTTTTTGTTGGCTTTAAAAAAAAAAAAAAAAAGGAAAAAAGATCTGCACCCGTTTCCTTTGGCCGGTCGTGTCATGTAGCGTCTCTTACGGGGCCTGCACTTACGGCTGTTACACGATATTAGATCCGGGCCTTAATCTCACATTCACTTCAGTGTCTTTCAATCCAACCCCTGATCCCTGCCAAGACGGTTTCCGCATTACAAATCACACCTGACACGACCCGCAATGATTTCCCACTGCCATCTCAACAATCCTGAGTCTTTCCAGCCATCAGGTTTTTTCCATAGACTTTACATGGTTTAGAAGAGATCCCCTCCCCCCGTTCACATTTTTCCCAGGAACACCGGTGACAACCGAGACAACGCATGTGAAATGACGAGAATTTTTGACACACATCAGTGATGATGAACCGCGGTGTTTTTTCATTGTGATACAAAGGTCGTGCAAGTTGAGGTCTGTTTTTTCATGAGACGCTTCAACAGGCACTCGACGTGATCTTTGAGTGCTTCCATTGAACCAAGAAGTTCTTAAAACATGTAAAAACAACTGAAGACCAAACTCATTCGTCATTCATTGATTTTGTGGTAGTTTTGACGTCGCTCTGTGTCCCCCCCACTGACTACAATATTTGAAAACATGTGTGCGAGTGCACGGTTTTTAGAAATCGGAATGGAACGTTTACATGCAGTGTTATCTCTTTAGTCCTTTTGTTGGCCAACATTGTTTTTCCCAATATGTCGTTTGACTGATAGGAAGCTTGTTGTCCCTGTTTTTGTTTTGTTTTTGTATTTATAAATCTTGTATCTTTTAACACTTTTTGTCAAATATGAATTGATGCACTTGCGTATGCTTCTGTATGGGGTATAGGTTCCGGACAGCTTTCAGTGTTAATATATTATTAGTGTGTGTGTGTAATGCTTTTTGATGCTCGGTCGAAACACCCCCAACCACCCCCCCCCCCCCCCCCCCACCCCGAATTGAAATTGATCATTCTCCGCGGCCAATTATGTCCCTATTATTATGTGCTTCCCATCATGACGGCGCTATCTGATTCGTGACGCTCAAGTTTTCTTGCGTCAAAAGACGTTGTTGTGAAATGTGAAAAGTGATGCTTAATGTCAAACGCTGCACATGGATCCTTCTGCCAAGTGGGAATCCAACATCCAGGCGGAAGTTACTCCGAGAAAGTATACATGTTTGAATGTCAGCGCAGTTAAGTTTAAAGGCTGACCGTGGTGGAGGTTTAAAGATCACAGTACCTCCGTCACTGATGCACGAGGAGTTGCGCAGGGTAAAATCCCGAAAACATTTTCTCACGGTATCAGCTTCCGGCTCCTGAATAACTGGCTCCCGCAGATTTTTTGTTTTTTTTCTTAAAAAAATAAGAAAAAAAAATGCTTTTTAGACAAAACATTTGTTTTGTCTAAAAAACTCCTCTTCTGCCTGGTGTTCCACCCTGCAGTGCCTTGTTGCACTCGTTTCGGATGGCAAGGAACATTTGGATTTTAGCTGCGGATATCCGTTCTGCCGGCCGTGTAAAAGACATTTGAATCTCGTGGTCCAACTCTTTACTGGACTTCTCGGTCAGTGGGGGGGGGGGTGGGGGCCCCTTCGTCAGTTTTTGAAGCACTTTTCTAAGAGCACAACGGAAGTGTTGTTGAGCGGCTGGCCTCCCCTCCCGCCTTCTCATGGACACAACAAACCCTGCTGCCCTCCTGCTTGGTGTCGTTTATCTCTTCACTGGGGTTCAGCCTTGAATCGAAGCACACGGACGCCCGTCCATATTTTTCATCGATTTCTACGTCGGCCCGTTTGCGCCCTGTAGTCTCCGTTGGAAGCCCGGTTGGAAACGCGTACTTTTCCAGCCATGGCTGACTGAAGCGAGTGAATGTTTATGTGCAGTATTCCTCCGGTTGTGCGGTCTCTGCAGCACCCAGCATGTTGGGGCACAAGCGATAAAAGCTCGACTCCCTTTGTGCATCTCGAGCGAAAACATGGCTCACAGCGACGAAAAGGACAACAACAACAACAGAGCTGTGTACACTGAGACCCGTGGTATTCTCTTAAGGTCTCATTGTGTTCTCCAAGCAACACTGTTGAACACTTAAGAAAAGACCGCGTGGAACACTCTACGGCCTTCAATATGTTACTGCTGTTGAGGTCAGTGTTGTGCTTTCGTTTGAACTTACCGGTGTTTATTTGCATGATATTTTGAACAATTTGCCATTTGTGTGTACCTAGCCTGATGGATAATTTACATTCCTGTTCACATCCGGCTCTTCAGCGCTGCGGGGAGGAGGCGACGGCGTCCTCTGATGTTTGAGGTGCTCGGGCCTCAGAGGTCTTCGCCGTGGGTTGAGGAATGAGGCTGAAAGTTTGACTTCAGTGAAGCCTATAACTACTGTGGGTCTTTGCATTTTAGGTGTTATGCTGCAAGTTGAAGCACAGAGAGGTTCAGAGTTACGAGCAAAATACTGCCTGATCGAACTGTTCCTTATGAAAACTATCTCCAAGTGACATACAAACTGATGATGTTTTTTTGTTTTTTTTAAAGGCTATATAATAACCAAACAAGGCAGTGGCATGTGTAGGAATGCCCTTTTATTGATGAACTTTGTTAATGAAATTGATTCAAGTGTTGCTGATTTAAATTGTGTAGCCTTTTTGTTTATTGGTCTGTTTTTTGGGGGTGTTTCCTTTTCTTTTTTTTGAATAATGGCGTTTGTGTTGGCCGAGAAGGGAACCGAATGTGATTGAGGCTTGTGTGCGCAGTTTACAGGAGAAAGATATATATTTACGGTACGTCTGTTATTTGCTTCACTCAATATCAAAAGATGAGAATGTTGATGTTTTCGCCGCAACTTTGCTTTTCAATCTGCCGATGTCGTCATTTCCCCCGGGACAGTTTCCTCTCTTTGTGCCAGTCTCCCAACGCCGCCTCATTTTTGTACAGACAGCAGTCGGCGAAGGATAAAGGTAAACTTTGTAAAGATTTTGTCGGTCACATTGCAAAATGGTCCATTAGATGTTTATATCTTTGGTGATTAAAATGCTATTGATATTTTTCACTTCAGCTTTGAATCGTTATCGTTCTTCTCGGTTTTCCCCTCTAATCGGCTTAGTGATTAAGGAGACAGCGAGGGTCTTTGTGCAATTCGTTTCACACATCCCTCTATGACTCTCTATAATTAGAATGATAGACAAAATCATTTCCCAGAGAAATGTTTGCCTCCTCTTTTTTTTTTTTTTTGAAAATGCACCCTTTCGAAGTCCAAACGATTCTCATCTCCAATCGAGGCATTTCATCTTTTGGCCGGAGAATTTGGCCGGAAAGACGATAGTTCCCCAGCTCCTTCCACACAGAGTCGCGTGTCTGGACACGGTCTGTGCGATTTGTTGGCTTCCGCCACTCAACAAACCAACAGTGGTTGGCTTCAAGAGAAACACGCCGCGTGATTTAGCCATGATGTCAGAGCGTCAGTGTTTGGCATTGCCGTTTGTCTTTTTTTTATTTCACGGCATCAAGTGAGGTATAAACGGCAGCGCTCGGAGGCTCGCCTCTCACAAGCTGAACACGAAAGTCGGCGAGGAAATGACGATGCGATAAAGCAGCCCCGAGGAGAGACGAGGTTTGATGCCCCCTTTGGGTTAAAACAGCTTCTGTTGGAATTTCATTTTCAAATAAATAGACTGGTAGTTTCAAAAATCCTTAAATAACCGTATTATGTTTCTTGTTTTGTTTTTTGTTTTTTTACTTTTTTTTTTCTAAAAGCATTTATGCATATTGTAAATTGTGAATAGTGTTAAGTAGTTTGTAAAATACGTGACAATAACCTAAACTTACAATGATATACTTACGAAGCGATCAACCTTATTTACTGTCAGTAATCTGAGATACTATATGTTATTGATAATATTGTTTTTTGGGGGGTTCTCTCTCTCGTTACATGATTTATTTGTGATAACTTTTTTTTTTTTTTTTTTTTTTTCCCCAACATGTGTCCAACGGAGCCTGATTAGAAACTGTGTGGAGCTCCCCTGGGGGGGAAATGCCTCCTCTACAAAATACTCCTAACATGTTCAACTGTTTCCTGTGTGTCCAGTGTGGAGTCCTCTATCCACAAGTGCACTTCTATAAAGAAGTGTCTGACTCACATGGTGCCAAAGATTCATGAGGAAACAGGTGCAATGAGATTAGGGGTGGGAGAACGGCAGCTGTCATTTGTCACAATGTTAATTAAATGACTCGACCAAAAAGAAACACAGCGCCGGTTGTTTTGCCCCTGAGGGATTGTGCGGGTTCTATGTTTGTATCTGTACGTGTTGCCATCAGGAGGGCAGGGTCAGTGATGTAAGAAGCTAAAAAGGCTTCATCTCTACAGTAAACCCACCGGCCTCTATACAATATTGGTTAACGTTAATTACTAAATTTGCACTACCGAATCACTAAAAATGTCAAATGGGTCCTTATTTTATTCCTCATTCTAAGCGAGGGTGGTCACACAGCAGTTCACACAACATACTATACTATGTCGTTTTTTTGGAAAATTTTGGACAACATGCTGTACTGTGTTGTTTTTTTTGTTTTTTGTTAAATTTGATAGACCTGATTTACTTTGTCGTTTTTCAAGTTTTTTTTTCCAACCTACCATATTTTTGATTTGTTTGCATTGCCCTCGTTGCTACGCATGTTTCAACTGTTTTTAAGATGTTTTACTTTTTTTGAAATTTTTGGACGACATGCTATACTATGTTGTTTTTGGTCAATTTTTTCACTTGTTTTCAGCTCAGTCATATATTTGAGCGTTTGCATGGTTTTATGCATCTTATGACGTTTTTGGTGAAATTTTAAACAACATACATTTTCCACACTTTTTTCACCTCAGTCATAGATTTGAGCATTTTCTATGTTTTGAAGTTGTTTTCATTTTTTGACTTTTTTGGGCGACATGCTATACTATGACGTTTTTGGTGAAATTTTTTACAATATACACTTTTTTTTTCACACTTTTTTTCACCTCAGTCATATTTGAGCGTTCTGCATGTTTTATGCATGTTTTTATTTTTTTTTCATTTTTAGTATAGTATAGTATAGCATGTTGTCCAAAAATGAAAAAAACTTCAAAACATGAATAAAAACATGCGAAACACTCAAATATATGACTCTAGTAAAGAAAAGTAAAAAACTGAAATAAATAAATATATGTTGTCATAAAATTCACCAAAAACGTCATACTATAGCATGTCGTCCAAAAATGTCAAAAAATTAAAAAAACTTAAAAACATGCATAAAAACATGCAAAACGCTCAAATATATGACTGTGGTGAAGAAAAGTGAAAAAGTTGAAAAATAAATATTTTAGAATGTCATAAAAAATGTCACCAAAAACGTCATAGTATAGCATGTCGTCCATAAATGTCAAAAAAGTCAAAAATTAAAAAAACTTCAAAACATAAATAAAAAATTGCAAAACGCTCAAATATGACTGTGGTGAAGAAAAGTGTGAAAAAAAAATGTATGTTGTGAAAAATTTCACCGAAAACGTCATAATATAGCATGTCGTCCAAAAATGTCTAAAAAGTCAAAAAAATAAAAAAAACTTCAAAACATGAATAAAAACATGCGAAACACTCAAATATATGACTCTAGTAAAGAAAAGTAAAAAACTGAAATAAATAAATATATGTTGTCATAAAATTCACCAAAAACGTCATACTATAGCATGTCGTCCAAAAATGTCAAAAAATTAAAAAAACTTAAAAACATGCATAAAAACATGCAAAACGCTTAAAGTTATAACTATGGTGAAGAAAAGTGAAAAATATAAAAATATATATATATTTAGTATGTTGTGAAAAATTTCACCAAAAACGTCATTATATAACATGTCGTCCAAAAATGTCTAAAAAGTCAAAAAATTAAAAAACTTCAAAACATGCATAAAAACATGCAGTATGTAAAATATATGACTGAGGTGAAAAAAAGTGTGAATAAAATAAAATAAATATGTTGTCAAAAATTTCACCGAAACGTCATAGTATTGCATTTCGTCCAAAAATGTCAAAAAATGAAAAAAACTTGCAAAACACTCAAATATATGACTGTGGTGAAGAAAAGTGAAAAATATATGTTTTTTTAATTATTAAGTATGATGTCAAAAATGTCACCAAAAACGTCATAGTCGTCATGAAGTGGATGCAGAACGCTCAAATATATGACTGAGGTGAAAAAAAAAGTGTGGAAAAAAAAATTATGTCAAAAATTTCAGCATAGCATGTCGTCCAAAAATGTCGAAAAAGTCAAAAAATTAAAAAAACTCACAAACATGCATAAAAACATGCAAAACACTCAAATATATGAAGAAAAGTGAAAAATATGTTTTTTTAATTATTAAGTATGATGTCAAAAATTTCACCAAAAACATCATAGTCGTCATGTCGTCCAAAAATGTCAAAAATGTCAAAAATGTCAAAAATGTCAAAAAAAGCAAAAAAGTCATAAAGGTCAAAAAATGAAAAAAAATATAAAAACATGCATAAAAACATGCAAAAAACTCAAATATATGACTGTGGTGAAGAAAAGTGAAAAATATATATTTTTTTAATTATTAAGTATGATGTCAAAAATGTCACCAAAAATGTCATAGTCGTCATGTCGTCCAAAAATGTCAAAAAAGCAAAAAATGAAAAAAACTTCAAAACATAAATAAAAACTTGCAAAACGCTCAAATATATGATTAAGGTGAAAAAAAGTGTGAAAAAAAAAAATGTGGTCAAAAATGTCACCAAAAATGTCATAGTATAGCATGTCGTCCGAAAATGTCAAAAAAGTCAAAAAAAAAATAAAAAACTTAAAAACAACACATTTGAGTTCAAAACACTCAAATATATGACTGTGGTGAAGAAAAGTGAAAAATGTATCTTTTTTAATTATTAAGTATGATATCAAAAATTTCACCAAAAACGTCATAGTCGTCATGTCGTCCAAAAATGTCAAAAATGTCAAAAAAGCAAAAAAAAAGCCAAAAAGTCAAAAAAGTCCAAAAATGAAAAAAACTTCAAAACATGCATAAAAACATGCAGAACACTCAAATATATGACTGAGGTGTAAAAAGTGTAAAAAAAAAAAATGATTTTGTCAAAAATTTCATCAAAAACGTCATAGTATAGTATGTCGTCCAAAAATGTCCAAAAATGAAAAAAAAACTTCAAAACATAAATAAAAACTTGCAAGACGCTCAAATATATGATTGAGGTGAAAAAAAGTGTGAAAAAAAAATATATGTGGTCAAAAATGTCACCAAAAATTGTCATAGTATAGCATGTCGTCCAAAAATGTCAAAAAAGTCAAAAAATTAAAAAAAACATGCATAAAAACAAGCAGAACGCTCAAATATATGACTGTGGTGAAGAAAAGTGTGGAAAAAAATGTATGTGGTCAAAAATGTCACCAAAAATGTCATAGTATAGCATGTCGTCCGAAAATGTCAAAAAAGTCAAAAAAAAAATAAAAAACTTAAAAACAACACATTTGAGTGCAAAACACTCAAATATATGACTGTGGTGAAGAAAAGTGAAAAATGTATCTTTTTTAATCATTAAGTATGATATCAAAAATTTCACCAAAAACGTCATAGTCGTCATGTCGTCCAAAAATGTCAAAAATGTCAAAAAAGCAAAAAAAAAGCCAAAAAGTCAAAAAAGTCCAAAAATGAAAAAAACTTCAAAACATGCATAAAAACATGCAGAACACTCAAATATATGACTGAGGTGTAAAAAGTGTAAAAAAAAAAAAATTATATTGTCAAAAATTTAATCAAAAACGTCATAGTATAGTATGTCGTCCAAAAATGTCAAAAAATGAAAAAAAAACTTCAAAACATAAATAAAAACTTGCAAGACGCTCAAATATATGATTGAGGTGAAAAAAAGTGTGAAAAAAAATATATGTGGTCAAAAATGTCACCAAAAATTGTCATAGTATAGCATGTCGTCCAAAAATGTCAAAAAAGTCAAAAAATTAAAAAAAACATGCATAAAAACAAGCAGAACGCTCAAATATATGATTCAAAACATAAATAAAAACATGTATAACTCTCAAAAATTACTGTGGTGAAGAAAAGTGAAAAAAAAAATTGTATGTTGTCAAAAATTTCACCAAAAACGTCATAGTATAGCATGTCGTCCAAAAATTTGAAAAATGAAAAAAATGAAAAAAACTTCAAAACATGCTTAAAAATGTGAAGAACGCTCAAATATATGACTGAGGTGAGAAAAAAAGTGTGGAAAAAAATATATGTTAAAAATTTCAGTATAGCATGTCGTCCAAAAATGTCAGGTCAAAAAATTAAAAAAACTTCAAAACATAAATAAAAACATGTATAACTCTCAAAAATTACTGTGGTGAAGAAAAGTGAAAAAAAAAATTGTATGTTGTCAAAAATTTCACCAAAAACGTCATAGTATAGCATGTCGTCCAAAATGTCAAAAAAGTCAAAAAATAGAAAAAGACTTAAAAACATGCAGAACGCTAAAATATATGACTGAGGTGTAAAAAGTGTGAAAAAAAAAAATATATATATTGTCAAAAATTTCATCAAAAACGTCATAGTATAGAATGTTGTCCAAAAATGGCAAAAAATTGAAAAAAAAATAAAAACATAAATAAAAACTTGCAAAACGCTCAAATATATGACCGAGGTCAAAAAAAGTGTAAAAAAAAAAAATGATGTCAAAATTTTCACCAAAATCGTCATAGTAAATTTTAAAAAACTTAAAAACATGCAGAACGCTCAAATATATGACTGTAGTGAAGAAAAGTGTGAAAAAAAATTGATGTTGTGAAAAATTTCACCAAACACGTCATAGTATAGCATGTCGTCCAAAAATTTCAAAAGTGTCAAAAAAGCAAAAAAAAGCCAAAAAGTAAAACAAATTAAAAAACTTCAAAACATGCATAAAACCATTCAAACGCTCAAATATATGACTGAGGTGTAAAAAGTGAGAAAAAAAATTATAGTGTTAAAAATGTCATCAAAAACGTCATAGTATAGTCCAAAAATATCGAAAAAGTCAAAAAATGAAAACAAATTAAAAACATGCATAAAAACAAGCAGAACGCTCAAATATATGACTGTGGTGAAGAAAAGTGTGGAAAAAAAATGGATATTGTGAAAAATTTCACCAAAAACGTCATAGTATAGCATGTCTTCCAAAAATGTCAAAAAAGTAAAAAAAATAAAAAAACTTCAAAACATGCAGAACGCTCAAATATATGACTGAGGTGAAAAAAAAGTGTGGAAAAAAAATGATGTTAAAAATTTCAGTATAGCATGTCATCCAAAAATGTCAAAAAAGTCAAAAAATTTAAAAAACTTAAAAACGTGCATAAAATCATGCAAAACCCTCAAATATATGACTGAGATGTAAAAAGTGTAAAAACAAAATGATATTGTCAAAAATGTCATCAAAAACGTCATAGTATAGTATGTCGTCCAAAAATGTCAAAAAATTAAAAAAAACTTCAAAACATAAATAAAAACAAAAAAAACGCTCAAATATATGACTGAGGTCCAAAAAATTGTGAAAAAAAAATTATGATGTATTATGTTTTTATGTATTTATGTATTAAATTTCACCACAATTGTCATAGTAAAGCATGTCGTCCAAAAATGTCAAAAAATTAAAAAAACTTAAAAACATGCATAAAAACAAGCAGAACGCTCAAATATATGACTGTGGTGAAGAAAAGTGTGAAAAAAAAATGGATATTGTGAAAAATTTCACCAAAAACGTCATAGTATAGCATGTCTTCCAAAAATGTCAAAAAATTAAAAAAACTTAAAAACATGCATAAAAACAAGCAGAACGCTCAAATATATGACTAAGGTGTAAAAAGTGTGAAAAAAAAAATATATATATATATTTTCAAAAATTTCATCAAAAACGTCATAGTATAGAATGTTGTCCAAAAATGGCAAAAAATTAAAAAAAAACATCAAAATATAAATAAAAACTTGCAAAACGCTCAAATATATGACCGAGGTCAAAAGAAGTGTAAAAAAAAAAAATTATGTTGTCAAAATTTTCACCAAAATCGTCATAGTATAGCTTGTCGTCCAAAAAAAAATCAAAAAAAGTCAAAAAAAGTCAAAAAAAGTCAAAAAATTTAAAAAACTTAAAAACATGTAGAACGCACAAATATATGACTGTAGTGAAGAAAAGTGTGAAAAAAATGGATGTTGTGAAAAATTTCACCAAAAACGTCATAGTATAGCATGTCGTCCAAAAATGTCAAAAATGTCAAAAAAAAGCCAAAACATTTAAAAAACTTAAAAACAAGCAGAACGCTCAAATATGACTATGGTGAAGAAAAGTGTGAAAAAAAAATGGATATTGTGAAAAATTTCACCAAAAACGTCATAGTATAGCATGTCGTCCAAAAATGTCAAAAAAGTAAAAAAATGTAAAAAACTTTGAAACATGCAGAACGCTCAAATATATGACTGAGGTGAAAAAAAAGTGTGGAAAAAAAATAATTACGTTAAAAATGTCAGTATAGCATGTTGTCCAAAAATGTCAGGTCAAAAAATGAAAAAAAAATCAAAACATAAATAAAAACATGTATAACTCTCAAAAATATCTGTGGTGAAGAAAAGTGAAAAAAACATTTTTTGTATGTTGTCAAAAATTTCACCAAAAATTGTCATAGTATAGCATGTCGTCCAAAAATGTCAAATAGGTCAAAAAAAAGCAAAAAAAAGTCAAAAAAACATTTTTTGTATGTTGTCAAAAATTTCACCAAAATTGTCAAAGTATAGCATGTCATTCAAAAATTTCAAAAATTTCAAAAAATTAAAAAAACTTAAAAACATGCATAAAAACATGCAAAACACTCAAATATATGACTGTGGTGAAGAAAAGTGAAAAATATATATATTTTTAATTATTAAGTATGATATCAAAAATTTCACCAAAAACGTCATAGCCGTCATGTCGTCCAAAAATGTCAAAAATGTCAAAAATGTCAAAAAATGAAAAAAAAAATCAAAACATGCATAAAAACATGCATAATGCTCAAATATATAACTGAGGTGTAAAAAGTGTAAAAAAAAAATGATATTGTCAAAAATTTCATCAAAAACATCATAGTATAGTATGTCGTCCAAAAATGTCAAAAAAGCAAAAAAATGCCAAAAAGTCAAAAAATGAAAAAAACTTCAAAACATGCAGAACGCTCAAATATATGACTGTGGTGAAGAAAAGTGAAAAATATTTAAAAAAATAAAAAAATGTATGTTGTGAAAAATTTCACCAAAAACGTCATAGTGTAGCATGTCGTCCAAAAATGAAAAAAAACTTCAAAACATGCATAAAAACATGCAGAACGCTCAAATATATGACTGCGGTGAAGAAAAGTTAAAAATATTTAAAAAATAATTTATTTAGTTTGATGTCTAAAATTTAACCAAAAACGTCATAGTATAGCATGTCGTCCAAAAATGTCAAAAAAGTAAATAAATGAAAAAAATGAAAAAAAACATGCAGAACGTCAAATATATGACTGAGGTGAAGAAAAGTGTGAAAAAAAAAATGGTTGTGAAAAATTTCACCAAAAACGTCATAGTGTAGCATGTCGTCCAAAAATGAAAAAAAACTTCAAAACATGCATAAAAACATGCAGAACGCTCAAATATATGACTGCGGTGAAGAAAAGTGAAAAATATTTAAAAAATAATTTATTTAGTATGATGTCTAAAATTTAACCAAAAACGTCATAGTATAGCATGTCGTCCAAAAATGTCAAAAAAGTAAATAAATGAAAAAAAAACATGCAGAACGTCAAATATATGACTGAGGTGAAGAAAAGCGTGAAAAAAAAAATGGATGTGAAAAATTTCACCAAAAACGTCATAGTATAGTATGTTGTCCAAAAATTTCAAAAAAGTCAAAAAAAAAAAATCAAAACATGGAAAGTGCTCAGATATATGATTGTGGTAAACAAAAGTGAAAAAGTGGAAAAATAAATATTTTAGTATGTCATCAAAAATTTCACCAAAACGTCATAGTATAGCATGACGTCCAAAAAAGTAAAAAAAAGTAAAAAAAATAAAAATAAAAAATAAAAAAATAAAAACATGCAAAATGCTCAAATATGAGTGAGGTGAAGAAAAGTTAAAAATAATTAGCATTCCGTCGAAAATTTGATGTCCAAAAAAACGTTAAAAGGAAACATTTAAAAAAATGACAAAACATGCATAAAAACATGCAAAATGCTCAAATATGACTGGGGTGAAGAAAAGTTAAAAATGTATTTGTAAATGTGACCCAAAACGCCAAAAATATATGACAAAGGTGAAAACATTTGAAAAAAGTGAAAAAAATAATATTTTAGTATGTCGTCTAAAAAATTCAAAAATAGTTAAAGACACTTGAAACATGCATGGCAATGTCAGAAATAATATTAGGGAGGAGAAAAAAAGTTGAAAAAAATGATAAACGCCACAGTATAGTACGTCATCCAAGAAAGTGAAAAAGATTAAAGAATTCAAAAATTGTCGCCCAAATTTTGACAAAAGTCATAGTATAGTTTATCAACGCAAAAGTCAAAACATTTCTAAAACGTCAAAAGATGCATTTAAACATAAGAAACATGTTATTATATGAATGAGGTGAAGAAATGTTTAAAATTTTAGATTTAAGAATCAACAAAAGAAAATAAAGAATGGTAATGAAACCACCTGTTTCCTGATTCAGACAATGAGCCAACAAAGGCATTTCTTTTCAAAAAAACACCAGAAATCAAGGAATCACTCAACAGAAACTTAATTGGTATAACATAGATAAAATGCTGCATTTCATTAAATGGAATTCTGTTCAAAGGAAACTCACATGTCACAGACTCAAGTCAAACTACTTGGAAGGCATGGTGAGGCTTCCACATGCTCCCTTGTACTCCGTTGAATAGCACTGCCTCAGGTGAGCTGGATGGTATTTATAGGCTCTTGGCTCCGCCCATTAAGGAAGGGAATGGCAAGTAAGAGTGGGTGGTGACTTTCCATGCAGGGAAATTACGGCAGGAAGTCATCATTCCATGGTCTTCATAATGAACTTTTGAAGTATTTTTCTATAAATGACTTTCTTGATTTTTAAGGCAAAGTACAACTTTTAAATGACATGTTTTGACCCTTTTCTCAAGAACATTTTAAAATAAAATGTGTGTTTTCATTCTTGACATTTGTGATGACCAGGCACATAAATTGCACTAGTTTTTCTTTTCCTTAACAAAGACGCATACAGACAGGAGAAATGTAATATATATTTATTGAACTTTCAACTACAATATGTTTTGAGAACATTTGAAGGAAAAATCATATTTTATGACTCTCACATGTATTTCTCAAGGACGTTGCCGATTATTCTTCAGCATCCTTTGCCTAAAAAAGATATAAAAAAAAGGTAATGTAGGAAAAATTAAATTAAAAGGGTCATCTGTTAGAAAACTGAATTAGTACACCGATATCATCATGTCTCTCTTGACCTCTTCACAAACAGTTTTGTGTGTAACTTACTTTTCCGATTTCCCGACTCTTTGCCCTCAGCTTGTTGACCTGAGACTCGGCGATGTCGGCCCGCTCCTGAGCCTCCTCCATCTCATGCTGTACTTTTCTGTACCTGGACAGGTGAGTGTTGGCCTGCTCCTCCTGTGAAAAAAATAAAATAAATTTGTACCGAGTGTACTGTTTTCATCTTTAATTTAACTGGGAATGAATGTAACCCTGTTTCTGACTCACAGCTTCCTCAGCCTGTCTCTTGTAGGCCTTGACTTTCAGCTGCAGCTTGTCCACAAGATCCTGAAGTCTGTTGACATTCTTCTTGTCCTCTTCAGTCTGCATTAACAACAGCTCATTAACAAAATGTTTTTAGATGCGTCTCTGTCTAAGGAATGAACCAATCAACAAGAACGACCTGATAGGTGAGCTCCTTCACTCTTCTCTCATATTTCCTAACACCCTTGATAGCCTCCGCTCCTCGTCTCTGCTCGCCTTCAACTTCAGCCTCAAGTTCGCGCACCTGAAATATAAAATGTCGTTTTTTTTCCAGCTATTTCAAAGTGAAAAAAATAATAAATAAGTTGAGATTCATTCAGCCAGCAAAGTCATCTTTACCCGGGCCTCCAGTTTCTGGAGCTGCTTCTTGCCTCCCTTCATGGCCAGATTCTCGGCTTCATCAAGGCGGTGCTGCAGGTCCTTCACTGTCACCTCCAGGTTCTTCTTCATCCTCTCCAAATGAGAGCTGGTGTCCTGCTCCTTCTTCAGCTCTTCCGCCATCATGGCAGCCTGTGACAAGGCAACCACGAATAAAGACGTCGGTCCAATACCAGAAAGAAAAGAAGAACTAACGCTGAACCGGAAAGTGCTCCAAGAGCATATCCTCCCACAATAACTTTAAAACCCTATCTCACAATATAAAAATGAAAAAAAACTATGTCAACCCCTTAATCGTATTTACTCAAAGATGTTATGGGTTGTTATTTTAGTCATGCCCCACCCCTCCATAAAATTTGACAAACAGACGAAACAAAAAGTGAAAAACATAATGCCCTCGGCATTAGTTCATTATTTTCACTCACATCAGTGATGGCCTTCTTGGCCTTTTCTTCAGCATTTCTTGCTTCCTGAACAGAATCTTCTACTTCACCTTGGATCTGGACCAGGTCAGCCTCCAACTTCTTCTTGGTGTTGATGAGGCTGGTGTTCTGAACAAACAATAAAACATTTTTCATGAATGATGTGATGTACCGATCATTTTCGGTTGCCAGATGATTCACATGGCTTGAATCTTTGTTTACCTGAGAGTGCAGCAGTCCCACTCGCTCGCTGGCATCATCAGCTCTTCCGCCATCATGGCAGCCTGTGACAAGGCAACCACGAATAAAGACGTCGGTCCAATACCAGAAAGAAAAGAAGAACTAACGCTGAACCGGAAAGTGCTCCAAGAGCATATCCTCCCACAATAACTTTAAAACCCTATCTCACAATATAAAAATGAAAAAAAACTATGTCAACCCCTTAATCGTATTTACTCAAAGATGTTATGGGTTGTTATTTTAGTCATGCCCCACCCCTCCATTTTCACTCACATCAGTGATGGCCTTCTTGGCCTTTTCTTCAGCATTTCTTGCTTCCTGAACAGAATCTTCTACTTCACCTTGGATCTGGACCAGGTCAGCCTCCAACTTCTTCTTGGTGTTGATGAGGCTGGTGTTCTGAACAAACAATAAAACATTTTTCATGAATGATGTGATGTACCGATCATTTTCGGTTGCCAGATGATTCACATGGCTTGAATCTTTGTTTACCTGAGAGTGCAGCAGTCCCACTCGCTCGCTGGCATCAATCAGCTCCTGCTCAGCCATTTTGCGTCCTCTCTCTGTCTGCTCCAGTGCGACTCTCAGCTCCTCGATCTCGGCCAGCATCAGGTTGTTCCTGCGCTCCACCATGGCAACCTGCTCCTTCATGTCCTCCTGACTCCTGATGGCTTCATCAAGGTGCAGTTGGGCATCCTATTTGGTAAAACAGTGATGGCCTTAATAACAGAAATATTTAGGACTTTTCGAAATAGAAGACGCGTGGCCACAGATCCTCCAGAAGAGATGCATCATACCTTCAGCTGTCCCTGCACATTTCTCAGCTGTTTCTGGGCCTCAGCAGCCTGGCGGTTGGCGTGGCTCAGCTGAATCTCCATCTCATTGAGGTCTCCCTCCATCTTCTTCTTTATTCTCATGGCGTCATTCCTGCTCCTGACCTCAGCATCCAAAGTGCTCTGCATGGAGTCCATCACCCTCTGGCTGTTCCTCTTGATCTGCTCGATCTCCTCGTCCTTCTCGGCGAGTTTTCGGTCAATTTCACTCTTGACTTGGGTGAGTTCCAGCTGAACACGCATGATCTTGGATTCCTCATGCTCCAGAGTAGCCTGTGAACAAGTGTGGGGCACAGAATAGTTCCTAAGCTTAAATAACACAAGCTGAGCCACAGCGAAAAAAAAGAAAACTGAAGAATTTGAAATGACCCGACACAGTTGTGCTCTAGGGTCAAATAGAGGCAGGATTACAAACCCCGCTATGCACTTTTTCTTTTTGCAATAGCTTAGATTAAGTATCTAAAAGTCCCATTGGTTTAGAATTGTATAGGTGTACATTGTTTTTATTGTATTTCTTTCCTGTTTGTACAGTGGCTTAATGTTAGTGAAGGTGATTCTACTGTCACTGCAACGCTAAGCTCCAATGATGGATATAATCATCCAGTTTTACCTCTGCCTCCTCCAGTGCGGTCTGGATCTCAGTTTTCTCACTTTCCACCGTCTTCTTTCCCTTCTCAAGCTCATGAATGGTCTTGCCAGTCTCACCAAGCTGTTCGCTCAGGTCTGAGATCTCCTCTGTTGGACCCGATATATGAAGTAGTCATTAAAAAAACAAAACAAACAGGCAATGCGTAACGTAATAAATTCATTTCAACATGTATATATTTAGTTTTTTCTTCTTACGTTGCATATTGCCTGGGGGAAAGAGAATGAATTGTCTTACGTTGCAGGTTCTTGTTCTCCCTCTTCAGTGTCTCCAGATGGTCCAGAGATTCTTCATAGGAGTTCTTCAATTTGAAAAGCTCAGTGCTCATAGACCGGGCCTCCTTCTGCGCTCCCTCCAGCTCCGACTGGCTCTCCTCATACTTCTGCTTCCACTCGGCGAGAACCTGAACAGAAAACAAACAAAGTGGATGTTTTTTTACTTCACTTCATTTGACCAGTCAAAACCCCAAGTGTGCACTAGAATAAATCCAACCTTGTCAAAGTTTCTCTGCTTCTTGTCCAGGTTAGCAGCCAGAGCATTAGCTCGCTCCACGTCGATCATCAGGTCTTCCACCTCACCCTGCAGCCTCTGCTTGGTCTTTTCCAGGGAGGCACATTTGGCGTTCACGGCCTCGATGGATTCCTCTGCATCCTGGAGACGCTGGGCGAGCTTTTTCCTGTTCAAATACATCATGGGTGAGTATTATGCTCAGCTCAGCGGAACCCGTGCCATTTCAGGGCCGCCCATTACTTAGCCTCCTCCAGCTCCTCGGTGCGCTGAATGGCGTCGGTCTCGTATTTGGTTCTCCACGTAGCCACCTCGCTGTTGGCCTTGGACATGCCTCTCTGCAGCTCAGCCTTGGCCTCCTGCTCCTCCTCATACTGCTCCCTGAGCAGGTCGCAGTCGTGGCGGGAGGACTGCACAGCGTGAGCCAGGGCGTTCTTGGCCTGTAATGCCAATTAAAACCTGGTGAATATTTGAAAGCGGTCGACCAGGTGACCATGTCTGTGATTATCTGTTTTCTGTTACCTTAACTTCCTCCTCTATTTGTCTCTTCAGCTCCTCAACCTGCTGGCTAAAGGCCTGCTTGGCCCTTGTCAGTTGGGAAATGAGAGCTTCTTTCTCCTCCAGCTGACGCACAATTTCACCTGATCAAAGGTCCAAGATATGAACTCCATGTACACAAGACAACAACTAGAGCAAAAGAACATCTGAAAAATATATTCAACTGATAACGTGGACATCACAAAAATTGAGATCCATACCATTCTCAGTTTGAAGTCTTGCTTTTTGTGCACTGAAGTCGTTCAGCTGGCGAACATTCTCATCATTCTTGGATTTAAGCTCACTGAGTTGATCTTCCAGTGTCCTACACAACTTTTCAAGATTTGACTGATAAAAGAAAAACATGCATTAGTAAAAATTATTTTTTTTGGTCCCTGTATAAAATTGCTGCACGCCCACCTTTGATTTGGCAAAAGTCTCCATATTGCTGCTGAGGTCATCGATCTCCATCTTGAATTCACTTTTCTCTTTCTCCAGCTTCTGCTTGACCCTCTGGAGGTTATCGATCTGTTCTCCCAGCTCTGCCACACTGTCGGCCTGCTTCTTGCGCAGGGCCGCCGCGGTAGCCTCGTGCTGCAGGGTGGACTCTTCCAGATCACGACGCAGCTTCTGGAACTCGGCCTCGCGCTTCTTGTTCATCTCAATCTGAGCTGAAGTTGCGCCTCCGGCTTCCTCGAGCCTCTCGCTGATCTCTTCAAGTTCCCGGGAGAGATCGGACCTCTGCTTCTCCACTTTGGCCCGAGCGGCCCTCTCGGCCTCAATCTCCTCCTCCAGCTCCTCAATACGAGCCTGGAACACAAAGGGTTAAATGGAATCATTCAAAACATTTGAATGCTCTCTTGCTTTTGTGTCCCACACCACACGTTCATTGTAATACCTGAAGTTCCTTGATCTTTTTCTGCAGCTGAATTCCAAGAGTCTGTTCATCCTCAATCTTACCGAGGAGCTGGCTTATCTCAAAGTCTTTCCTGGAGGGGGAAGGGAATCATTTGGTGGACTGCAGTTGTGCTTCTGTGCAAACTCCATTGATTTCCTTATTGTAAGAGTATAGATGAAACTTTGTTCTTACTTCTTGTTTTTCTCCTCGGATTGCTGCTTGTCATTCTCCAGATCCATTATGGATTCCTGGGCCAGTTTCAGGTCTCCTTCCAGCTTCCTTTTCGCTCTCTCAAGGTCCATACGAAGCTTCTTTTCTTGCTCCAGGGAACCTTCCAGCTGTCAAGCAAAGAGGTGTATAATTACATTAAAATAGAAGTATGAGGATGGACATGCTTCCATAGGTGGATTACATACATCATCCACTTGCTGCTCCAGCTTGGTCTTGGCCTTCGTCAGAGTGTTGACTTTGTCTTCCTCTGCCTGCAGATCATCGAGCGTCTGCTGATGGGCCTCTTGGAGGGCTTTCTTCTCTTTGGACAACTTTGCAATGGTTTCGTCTTGAGAAGCCATTTCTTCAACCAGGTTTTTAACCTGATGGGTTTGAGTAAATCCGGTCATTTGATATTCACTCAAAGTATACTGCAACGTCACACAGCTGAATAAACGGAATTCATGACTGTCACCTTGTTCTCAGTTGCATGTTTCTCCTTTTCCACCTTGGCCAGAGTGAGCTCCAAGTCATCGATGTCTTTCTTCAACTCCGAGCACTCGTCCTCCAGCTTCCTCTTCTTTGCGGTCAACTCGGCGTTCATTTCCTCCTCATCCTCCAGTCTCTCAGATGTCTCCTTGACTTTGGCCTCGAGCTGGATCTTTGCCTTAATGAGCCCCTCGCACCTTTCCTCGGCATCGGAAAGGTTTTCTCCTTCCTAGATTACATTGGATTGCAATTATATAAAACATTTATTTAACTGTCAACATCTCGAGAGTGCCAAGTATCCTCTATAAATGATATGTAGTATATATTCTACTCAACGCACAGACTGCACTTGCAACAAGAGGTCATTCTTCTCCTGCAGGAGAGAAACCATCTTCTCCTCCAGTTCTTTCTTCTTGGACAGAGCCTTTGCTAGATCCTCTTTGGTCTTTTCGAAGTCCTCTTTCATGTGGGCCATCTCTTTCTCAGTCTCCGCACTCTTCAGGAGAGGCTTAATCTTGAAGTACAGCTTCATCCATGGCCAGGTTTTGACATTCATGAAGGAGCGGATGTTGTACTGAATAGAGTAAACCGCTTCCCTGAGAACAACGCAATGGAGATCATTATATAGATTCTTTCTGAAGGTTGTTAGGAGTTTGTAAGACATGGGAACTGTGTTTAAAACAATTAAAAACATTTACTCAAAATATTATGCTAGATGTCAACAGTACCTGCGCTCCATCATTTTGACAAACTCTTTCCTCATGAGGTAACCTCTGCAGAGAGCCTGGGTCATTGTGACCAGCTGAGCCAGTTTCTCATCACGCATCTCCTCCAGAGTTCCCAGCAGACCGGCTTTGAAGAAAACCTGAAAGTCAACAATTACAGTCATTTATTTTAACAGTGACTTATCAAGCAAAGGTGACTAATGATGACTGTCAACAGGGGATAATTTCTAACTCTACCTTGGTGTGGCCAAACTTATACTGAGTGTGGTCAACTTCGATAGAGCCCAAGAGTTTCTCTGAGGCCTTCTTGTTGTCAATGAACTGTCCCTCAGGGATGACGCTGGCATTCAATACTTTGTATCTGATTGGAGTGAAATTGAGCATTATAGATCATTTGATTAGGTATCCATCAACAAAATATGATTTAATTAATAATTACCTCTGCTTGAAGTCACCATAGTTGATTCTGCTGGGGAAACCTTTCCTGCAGATCCTGATACCTTCCAGTACGCCGTTACACCTCAGCTGGTGGATGACCAGGAAGTTCTCCATCAAACCTTAAAGACAGCTTAAATTCAGTTTTGCTGTATGTGATTATAATGACAACGCATAGATGAATATTGGTAGTGGGATCACCTGGAGTCTTCGATTCATTTGGAATCAAACAACGCACAAAATGAGGATGAGTGCTCCTCAGGTTGGTCATCAGCTTGCCTAAGTTCTCCTGAAATATGGAAAACAATGTCTATTATTACTTAATACAAAAACACAAGTCCTGTTTTCCCTGAATGGTACCTTCTGCAATATTTAAGAATCTAGTGGTTTCTTATTGTATTGCAGGTAGTTGTCATACTTACCCTGAACAGGGCAGATACTGTCTGAAAAGAGCCGCCCTTCTTCTTGCCAGCCTTTTTCTGAGTGCCACCCTCAGCTGTGACATTGAGATAAAAAATAAAATGATTGACATGAGCAAACTGAAAACATTTAAACTCACATCTAAGATACAAATGAACCATTGTGTTTCATAGCGCAATGACACCACCAGGAAACACCGCAAATGTACTGCGTACTTTAAAACATGGTCCTCACCATCTGCCGCATTATGAGTGGCGTAGAGGAGAGCCAGCAGTTTGACGGAAGACTTCTGGTAGAGCTGCACCACCGAGTCGTTCAGTGGGTCCTTGTTCTTGTCCAGCCAGCCATTTATGTTGTAATCCACAGTGCCAGCATAGTGCACGAGAGAGAAGTGGGCCTCAGCCTTGCCTTTGGCAGGTTTGGGCTTTTCAAAGGATTTGTTTTTACCAAGATGCTGGTCGTACAGTTTGTTCTTGAAAGTCATGTCCGATGCCTTGGGGAACATGCACTCCTCTTCAAGGATGGAGAAGATGCCCATTGGCTGTGAAGAGGGAACCCGTTACTTACAACAAAACCTTCCAAATCATCATACTTTTTTTTCTTTTGGCATATAAAACACGTGTCCTACCTTCTCAATGAGCTCAATGCAGGCAGCCAAATCCATACCAAAGTCAATGAACTCCCATTCAATTCCCTCTTTCTTGTACTCCTCTTGCTCCAGGACAAACATGTGGTGGTTGAAAAACTGTTGCAGTTTCTCATTGGTGAAGTTGATGCACAGCTGCTCCAAGCTGTTGAACTAAAGAAAGGAAGCACCCTTAATTAAGTCAGCACGGGCATTAATAAGTACAACTCCCTGATCATTGAACTGTTTGAATACGGTAGTTATTCAACTGAAGCTATTTAATATGATGTACTATCGGTCCAACATACTCACATCAAAGATCTCAAACCCAGCGATATCCAGCACACCGATGAAATAGCT
Source organism: Colistium nudipinnis (assembly GCA_016785305.1). Classification (NCBI taxonomy): domain Eukaryota; kingdom Metazoa; phylum Chordata; class Actinopteri; order Pleuronectiformes; family Rhombosoleidae; genus Colistium; species Colistium nudipinnis. Next base: position 212,483 of record JAFBJU010006081.1, on the reverse strand, counting down.
TCTTGGCTGCTTGGTGTCCAGCATCTCATTGATTCTGACGACCATCCACAGGAACATTTTCTCATAGACAGACTTGCAGAGAGCCATGACGGAATTGTTGACCTTATTTTACAAATAAAGAGTACCACATCAACATTAATGATATGTTCAAAAATTGCTAAAAAAAAATTGTTTTTTTTTTTTTATGTGAAGGTTACTTTTGTATCCTATCTCCTCTTACCTGAGGGACAGTTTGACCTTTGGTCACAAACTCATTCCCAACCTTCACTCTGGGGTAGCATAGGGCTTTGAGCACATCCGCCGAGTTCAGACCCATGAGGTAGGCGATCTTATCAGCAACTAGAAGAAGACACATCACCCAACGGCTCCGGTAAATCATCAATGTTGCACAGATTTCAGCTACAACTGAAACGTGTGTGTGTGTGTGTGTGTGTCTCAGAGCTCCCTACCCTCAGTGCCGTCAGGCTCAGCCTGCTCTTCACGCTGCTTCTGCTTGAACTTCAGGGTCCCGTGATGTATCACAGCTCCAGTCAGCTTGTAAATGCACGCTTTCTCTTCGAGATTGAAGCCCAGGATGTCAATGGCAGTCTGTGATTCAAAGAGAACCAAGGTTTGTGTTATTGTTGGGACAAAACACTCACTGCTGCCACCGGGTTCCACACACCTTTAGCATCTTTTAAACAATTCCAATACGTCTTACCACGTTTTAACGGAACACACAGCCTGTTCGTTATAAAAATCCAAATAGCATAATGATAATATTTTATAATATTATGAATTATGAATCCACAATCAACATTTTAGAATAAAAGAAGAAATTCAATCATCGCATGAAAAATTATTTGTCTAAACTAAAATTCAGGTACAATCTCCTATATCTATTATCTTCTATAATACAAATCCCGACTGGATTTGTTGTATAAGCATTAAAACATCTTCTAATCTTTTTCATATTTTAGGCAACAAACTTAAAAAAAAAATTTAACCATTAAAGGCCTGATTTGTTCTCGCAACAAATGCAAACATCGCAGCGAAGGGTTCCTTACGTCCGTGGCAATGAATTCTTCAATGTCATTGATGCTCTTGACGGTGATTTCACCCTGACTGATCATAGGATAGTCGTATGGATTTGTGGTGATCAGCAGAGCCTCTGAGGAAATAAAAAAAACAATATATATAAAATCCAACAGAACACAGGCAGTATTGCTTGATTGGATAGAGTGATGCCATCATTCACTCGTCTCACACCTATGAGCTCGGGTTTGTGGCCTGTCATTAGCTGATAGAAGATGTGGTAGCTCCTCTCAGCAGAGAGTTGGAAGGTCACGCGGGACTTCTCCAGCAGATCTGTTCATTGCACAGTAAGACAGCGGTCAGTTGTGTACAAGTGGACGTGGACTAACCATTAAAGGCCTGATTTGTTCTCGCAACAAATGCAAACATCGCAGCGAAGGGTTCCTTACATCCGTGGCAATGAATTCTTCAATGTCATTGATGCTCTTGACGGTGATTTCACCCTGACTGATCATAGGATAGTCGTATGGATTTGTGGTGATCAGCAGAGCCTCTGAGGAAATAAAAAAAACAATATATATAAAATCCAACAGAACACAGGCAGTATTGCTTGATTGGATAGAGTGATGCCATCATTCACTCGTCTCACACCTATGAGCTCGGGTTTGTGGCCTGTCATTAGCTGATAGAAGATGTGGTAGCTCCTCTCAGCAGAGAGTTGGAAGGTCACGCGGGACTTCTCCAGCAGATCTGTTCATTGCACAGTAAGACAGCGGTCAGTTGTGTACAAGTGGACGTGGACACACACAAAGTGAGGTGCATTTGCCACGGACTTACATGTCTCAATGTCTGCTGACGCCAGCTTCCCAGTGGTTCCGAAATGGATTCTGATGAATTTACCCTATTGAAAACAAGACTCCGAATTAGAACTGTGACTTCTTTCTAAATTAGTATTGTGTAATAGGGGTAAACAAAAACTTACAAAGCGGGACGAGTTGTCATTCCTCACTGTCTTGGCATTACCATAAGCCTCCAGCAGTGGGTTGGCTGCAATGATTTGATCCTCCAGTGACCCCTTCATTCATAGAGAAAAAAAATCATAATAATGATCGAAGATCCAATTTTTTCGGTTAACACTTTTTACACGAAGAAAGAAAGTGAAAGAAAGTACTAATTTACCTGTATTTTTCCTTGCTCCAGCTTTTTGCCTCCGGCCACTGCGATTGTCGCAAAGTACTGGATGACACGTTTGGTGTTGACAGTCTTTCCGGCACCGGATTCTCCACTTGAAGCATAAGAGCAGGTCAGTTAGCACCGCACTCAACTTTTAAGCACAAGTTAAAAAAAAACTCATACTGAGAGAAGCACCCGTCCAAAGGATTGTACTGATTGTACTTATTTGGGATTCGTTTGTGAAACTTACGTGATAAGGATAGACTGATTTTCACGATCTGTAAAAAAAAAAAAAAAAAAGAGAGAAATGTCATGTCGCTGCTTTTAGTCCATCATTGAGGCAAATTAAAACCGTCTCAGATTAACAGAGAACTAGATGCACAAAATCTACAAGCGTGATAGACAGTTTTAGACATTCGCAAAATGCAACGCTTCGGCACACATACACACCAGTGAGCATGAACTGATAGGCATTATCAGAGATGGAGAAGATGTGGGGTGGAGCCTCAATCCTCTTTTTCCCTCTGTATCCTGCAACGACCTTTGAATCATACACCGGGAGCCACTTGTAGGGGTTCACCGTGACGCAGAAGAGCCCGGAGTAGGTCTGTGGACACAAGGCGGATCGTTACACACACACACACATCGCGCACACACACGTGCCTGTTGTCCTCTTTAAGTATTTCATCCAATCATGTGACAGATTACATTAAAACAAGAATGTCCAATACAGTGTCCAGACTGTTGCTTATGCCACAATTACTAAACAGTGTCTTAGCTCTTTTTTAAGTGGATGAAATAAACCAAATTTGAAAAATGGATACATGGATACATACATGTATCCACATACATGTCCTTTGCTGCATTTACAGTATTTAAAGTCTTTAAAGCAAAACAATCCACAGTTCATTGCTGAAACGTTAATAGTTTAAATGGTGGACAAACATCTGCATACATGTGTGCAGTTGGTGCCATGAAAGAAGTGGCCCTGCAAAAACTCACGTAGATCATCCATGCTGCATAACGCTCTTTGAGGTTATAGAGCACAGAGGGCTCGCTGAGGTGGGTCATCATGGCCATGTCCTCAATCTTATCGTACTTTGGAGGGTTCATGGGGAAGATTTCGGTGTCTTTGACAGTGATGGTCTGGCACAGAGACAGAAAAGACGTAGGATGTTCAGGCGTGTCAGTGGACAGGCTGAGGTGGTCACAATTCAGACAAGTCGAGAGGTTAAGTTTGGTCAAAACTAACGAATGCATATCCTATCTGAAATAAGCTCAAATTAAATGAAATCAACTGATAAGCTTTTGCCCATAAGGCTGGACATAAGACAAGAGAGTACATCATCCATGCACTGTTGGCACTCAGTGCAATATTTAGCACCCCCTGAAGCCACAGTGCAGGTGTATATTAAGAAACATTCAGGCAGCAATTTTCACTATGAAACGAGGATATGTGAACTATAATGGTAATGATATATATATTTGTTTTATCCCAGTGTCATCACTCTCACCTTTCCACATTGCGTGTCCACCGTGGCTTTGCCTCCTTCTTTCTTAACAAGCTTGCCCTTGAGGTACATTTCGGCGGGCTCAGTCACAAAGTAGGCCGTTTTGGCTTCAAAGGGAGTGTTCTGAGCTTCGATTCGCTCTCTTTCCGGCTTCCGGAGGTAAACGGCCGCCGGGCCAAAACACTCCATTTCAGCATCCCCCATGATGACCGTTTGCTGCAAGTCAGCAAACACAAGACAGCATTCAGTTATCTCATTCCTTCTTTCCATCATTGCTGGATATTTGCATGAGTGACTATGGCTTAGTAGTCAACGAAATGCCCTTAATGTTAAAGTGAATGTTACACTTCAAGAACAGTGAAAGTAAAAAAAAAAGCTAAATTAATCAAAAACAGACGCACACTACATTTCATTTAATATGTGCTGATGCAATTACTTTTTAAACGTGTTTTTTTTTTTCCTTGTTGGAAAGTGTCAGATATTGAGTAATGAAATTAAAAATACAGTAACAGAAACAGGAAAAGTGTGTGTGTGCTCCTTTGAGGAAAAAAAAATACAAATAAATTGGTGTGAGATGTGCACAAAAGAGGCTGTTAATTAGACAACAAGACATCAGTTAAATATTAATATACCAAAATATGACATACACACTCAATTATGAATCAAAATGCCATGAGACTAAATGAAACAGTGATAAGAGAAAGGACATACCTTCTTCCCTCCGCTTCAATCAACAGAGTATGGTTGTCAGATGAGGCTGGAAAAAACAAACAAAAAAAGATAATTGAAATAAATCACTTCAATTAAGATTTAGATATTTCAAATAAACCTATTGGACACCCTGGTATAGAGACAATTAAGTTCAGTATTCACTTTGCGTTGTCTGGCAGCAAGTGATCATGCCCTACATTGTTCATTGAGCTGCTGGCTTTCGTCCTCCTAAAAAAAGACTCACTCACCTTGACTGGTGGCCTGTCAGTCCTTGGAGGGAGAGGTCCAGCCTTCCGTCTTATATAGAGAGATCAGTGTACACTCAGGAGGAATGTCTTGCTTTATTTGGTCATGTCGATTTATGGTATATGCTTGAGTATTTTCTGCGGCACCATTTTCTGTCACAGATCAACAGGCTGTTTATCACAGTTAGAAACCCCTGTCACTTTTCCCTCTCTGGGTCACTTGGATACATTTTAGACAATGGTGGGAATGCAAATGGGAAACATAACAGAGGCTGTTGTTTGAATGACAGAAATGATAATAGTTAATTTGTGCGTATAAATAGAGAAGGCTCTGTGGAGGGGTGCCATCATCAGATGTAATCCACTTCACTAAATCGAAACTGACTTAAACAAGAGTTTGCATGGGAGATTTTCCATCAGTCATTCATGAGAACATTCTTTTTTTTTTTTTTTTGGAAATACAAAACAATAACCTCCTTATAGGGGCTGCAGTGTAGGGGCGAGACAAAGACCCGAACAAATGTATCTGTTTGTCTCAACGGACTATCTATTTTACCAAGTGCTGGCAAATTAGAAGGAGCGTCTTAAAAGATAAAGGCAATTACAATGCATCATTCTTTTAACCTTGTTTCAATATTGTTCTGGCAGCGTATCAGTTTCTGAGGTTCAGACATTGTTTTGGTCTTTAAGATAATCCCTTTAATGCACCTTGGCACTGTACACGATCTGAGTATAGCCATGGAGAAGATCTCATGTGTCACTGTAACCCTAACCCTATTCTGCCGCAGAAGCCTTGCAAGTCTTTCCTGTGACAAAGAAACAGATTTGGATCGAACAGTTGCTAATCTAAGAACCCGCGAGGACGATGATACCTCGTGAAAGCTGGGACAATTGCCGAGGCCGGTTTTATGAAATCCCAAACTTAATTCGATTTGTTCTGCGGGGGACATCAGCAAGCGGAACAATATCCATATTTATAGCACTGTAATTTCCTCTCTGTGGGAGGTGATTATGTATGACGTTTGGTGAAATTGTGACATACAGTATCCAGCATCCAGTGAAAAATGACCTGTCAAACTAATTGTGGTGGCATTTGCTTTGACGTACGCATGCGCGTGCGCACGCACACACACGTACATGCGCGCGCACACACGCACACACAAACACAAATACTGTAACATGCTGAATGAAATGAAAATATTGTAACAACCTCGTATACAAAAAGATCGAAATCTTAATCTAACTGCCTAAGGTGAAAATCTTGAAACCCAGACTGTGTTTTGGTAAATGTCATGGGATTAATTCATTAAATGGATTATCACACTGAAAGTGTGATAATGTTGGTAATGCTGATAATGTTGAGTGAGAACTAAATAGCATGGGAAAAATCATTGAATTATCACATCTGCATTATGCAAAACTAGGACCACACCCATTCAGCCCTCGTTAGCTCAATGAAAAAATGTATTCGCTGTTTACAACAGAATATGACGTGCACATATACAGTATGTGTCTCATGAATTCTTATATGTGGTTAAAAATGTAACCGTGTTCACATTTGGAATTTCTGCAATTACTCTGATATCATTTAGCAGCCATACTGCTTACCTTTGTACGTATTACTTTTGAAGAAGTATCTATGGTTTTAAGTGTTCTTGTGTTGCATTTCTTCCTGTTGGTTTGCATGCTTTGTTTAAATGTGCCATTACCATGTCACGCATATTAGACTTTGTCCATATTAAACCGCATAACTCTCCTAAACATTAATGTGTACATTGTCAAAGGAGTACATGTGTTTTTGTTGTGACTTAGGTCGTGTGATCGACACAGATCTGGACACAGTGATCACATTTTATGCTTCATGCATCAAAGTGTTGATGTCCACCAGTCCACACATTCATTTCAAATAAACCCTGTTAAAAGAAAAATCATTAGTTTTTAAAACCATGTTTATACTCTCTAACATTAGTCTACATGATTTGAACAGACGTGTCTCGGGCGACGCTGCATCAGATTTCCATTTATCACCTACTGACAGGGCTTTAACAAGGTCTAAGGTTTGGTTTATTTGACCCACAGCTGGTTTGAAAAGTTCACACCTACAGAATGCAAAATATTTTGTGATCCGCTGCGTGGCTCGGATTTTTGTTGTGGTTTAAAATGGTGTGTTAATCCTCTAAATCAGACCGATGACAGATGTGTTGACCCTAACAGGGTTGTCTGGCTGGGTCCAGACAAGGTCAAAGGGCTTCAGCTTTCTAGGGACGACCCTGAAATCGGATATTTTGAGCAATGTGCCCCGCATCCGACAGAACTACTCCATACCCACAAAAAGGGAATTTGAAATACTTATAAGTACATTGAAATCTTTTTTGACAAGATGAATTCATTTCTAGTTGGCTCTGAACTGGAAACTTGACTATCACAATAATAAATGAAAAATGAGATACTTTGAATAAACAAACCCATTACAACATTTACAACTTTAAATCTACACTTAACCAAAGTTTACATGTTTTAATTACCACATTTTCAATAAAATCCCTTTGGGGAAAAAAAGGAACATTCACTTTCCCCCCCTCATATTTTCCGGCGTATCAGGTTGCGTGCCCACATTTCTGACAGTCAGACAGTCAATGGGGAGGGGGGCTCAGATACTGACCCCCCTCAAGTCAAAGGTTTAAACACACAGAGCTTTCTCCTTAGCTTGACGTGCCGCTGTTGACGAGTCAACTGTTTGATATCTTTGACCTCCATACATCACCTACTTTAGTGGTACTTGAAACCTTCGGTTTCGTTAAGTGCCCCGTCCTTTTTACCCTTGTAAATTCTAAAAATCGGTGGTTACAGTGGTATTGTGCGATGTGAAATCCACAGCGAACAGGTGATCGGAGTCGTGTCTCCAGGTTTTTCGAGGCAGGCGCTTGTGTTGTCTCGAGGGTAGGGTTATATTTTTAAACCCTTTCTTTACATGGTCTTGTTGTACTGAGTGTCCTGACAGATGAACTGTAGACAAGGCCAGGCTCGCAGCCTGACCTTCTTCTGAGACAAGTGTTTGTTCCCCATAGGCATCAAGGAAGGGATCATATTATATGATGTGTAGTAGTTTGCATTCTTTCCTTGGTGAAAGAAGACACTGAACTGTCAAAGATGGGGAGAGGGCAGTAGGAGCTAAATACCGAGGACTTGGCACGCTACAAAACAGGCCTATATATCCAATAAAAATGTGTTACTTGATCTCTTATGCTTCTGGGTGTGCTTATTTGGAAGAAATACAAATATAGATGTCACCTCAGTAATGTTCTTAGAGCTCAGCCATTTGTCACCGGTTCAAGTCTTATTGTGGAACAACCTTTGATATAAAACACTCACTTTCTTTGTGGCCATAGACAAGAGGTCCCTTTTATTGATTCTAAGTCAAATATAAAATTATGAACGTTTTTAGATTTGCTTCATGTTACTCTGTGCATGTGCTATGTCAGATCTCAAAGTAATAATAGGATGAAAATAGAATAAATAAAGGAAATTATGAATTGATGATATATACTATATTAAGTGGTCAGATACGGGATATAGTGTGATGTATCAATATGTCATTTAGGTCATTTTCCAGTTAATCTCTGGATATATATAGTGATGCATTTAAAAAAAATCCAAAGTTGAATTGATTTATAAGATTATATTTGGCTTATGAAGTCATGTCAATGCCAAAACACATCAAGATACTGCTTCACATTTCTACAAACACCCTGTCAATCTAGTAATCATAGGGCAGCACACTTACTGAATTGCTGAATCAAGAAACCGGATTAAAACAGTTAACATCCTTTTATAGACGTAGCTATTAAGGACTAAAATAGAAGGATTAAAGTAAAGTAAAAGAAAATAACCGTTTGATTAAAATACAATCTACAGGAGCAACGTTTGTTTTTGAGCAACCTTCATTGTAAACGATCATTGTTATTAACTTCCTTTTCATTATCATGAAGTACGGTAATAAGTAATGAGTCTGGCACTTGTGATGAAGTTAATAGTAAATCATTCGAAAGACTAGAGTGTACTTTTACTTCCTCCAGCCTGTGAAGATGCTTTCCATGTGACGCACATCAAGTACAATGAGGGTTTAGGTCATGTAAGTTCCCGTTAGACTGGCTGTTCTGTGGATAGCCAAAGACTGGATTTCTTTTTGATTTACTTAGCTATTCGGAAAAGATGAATGTCCAATGAGCTGATTTATAGTGAGCGTTAACTTCCAGTGAGACATATAACTGCTTAGGCTGGACCATAAGCAGAATTATCAGCCAACCATGTGTTGCGGTTCATAATATGTCTATTTTCATCCCAGGAGTCCCAACACGACATGGGGCAATGCATGTGTTGAAGCACATAGAGAAACTGTGAGGTCGCGCACACTGTCAGTAACATTATCACCACATGGAAACGATTGGCAGTTGTTGTAACCTAAAGGACTTTTACATGATAACAGGCGACAGTTGACAACCCCATCGCTTTGAATGACGAAGCTACAATGCGTATATCCCGCTTGCTGTCTAGTGTTAGAATTTGTTTTTCAAGATTTATGTTCCTATGCTAAATATTTCAGATGTTTGTTTTGTATGATATCGGAAGTACTTTATTGTCATGGATAAATAGCCAATATGTGTTTAAACTATAAATAATAGAGTATGTTCATTATTGATATACAGTTTTTGAGATTTGGGTTATTTGCGTAATCACGCAGCTGCTGTAAATAAGTAGTTGTTGTTGTTCTCTTTCATATTATTGAACATTTTATTATTTTTAATGAAATAATCCAGATAAAAATAATGTTAAACAATCACCTTAACTTCGCAAAAAAAGGGTCAAACTGTTGGTCAAATAAGCAAGTGTGAAAAAGACAGTCGATTGTTTGCAGGTTTATTTCTCGTTACGCACTCAACAAAAAGATCATATTGTATGATTCCTGGTGCTGTGCCTCGTCTAGTCTGACGCTCATTCTTCGGCCTCTTTTCCCTTTGAATAAATAAAGAGACAGTGAGATGTTACTAGTTGGACGGGCCACCGACATTGACACAATAATGCCACTGGAGATCATCATTGAGGCAACGAGTGCAGTCAAGCCAGAAGGAACGACATTGAGACGAAATATACCCTGACGACATCCCGACTCTTTGCCCTCAGCTTGTTGACCTGAGACTCGGCGATGTCGGCCCGCTCCTGAGCCTCCTCCATCTCATGCTGCACCTTCCTGTACCTGGACAGGTGAGTGTTGGCCTGCTCCTCCTGTGAGGAGGTTGCCAGTTGTATGAGTTCAAGGAAAAAAACACTCACGCACACACACTGGGGAACTCCTGCCGTAGCATGCTGTAAAAAGGTCACGCTTGTTGCATGCGCCCAATATTTCACACTCACAGCTTCCTCGGACTGCCGCTTGTAGGATTTCATTTTGACCTGCAGCTTGTCCACCAGATCCTGAAGTCGGGCGACATTCTTTTTGTCCTCCTCGGTCTACAGATACACAGCACAGTCGCGAGTCTAATTTCATCCTTTCAGGGATTCCTCGAGAAAAAAAAACACTTGCGAGCGCACGGCACTTCCATAGCCTTCCACAGTCAGGCCTTGAAGACAAGACACTGGCCTATTCTCTTTTTCACCCATTGCATAGTGTCTTAAGGGGATCCGTCAGGGCCTGTCCGTTCAGTTGTGTGTGAGTGCACCTCCGAGAGTTCCTCATAATTCCAATTCTCCTTGGTGAAAACGTGCGAGACCTCTTTGCAAATGTCCCTCGTGAAGTACTGCATAAGCACACAACTGTAGGAATGCAGAGAGAGAGTGCTTTTATATATATATATATATAAATATACATACAAATGGTGATTCCTGCCTTCTCTGGGTTTGAAACGCAATTTACATACATTAAGTCTTCATAAACACAAACTATAGAACTCTATAAGGATTTCAAACGACTGTAACGAGTAACTTCCCAGTGTAAGCTCATTTTCAGGTGTTCGATTATAAGAGTGGTTTTCTTTACCTGGTAAGTCAGCTCCTTCACTCTGCGCTCATATTTACGGACGCCTTTCACAGCCTCGGCGCCACGCCTCTGCTCCGCCTCGACTTCAGTCTCCAGCTCTCGGACCTTGATGACAAACACACGCAGGTTTCATCAGCGTCCAGTCAGCGGAAGTCAAACGATGAAACCCTGGTGGGTTTCTTAGGGCAAAACTAATATCGAATATAAGAGTACATAGACGGTTGTGATCGTTCTTATTCGGGGATGTTCATATGGACGGGAGTGTGTGCGTTCTTCATCGCCGGTGGATGATGAAAAGATGCTGAAATAAAGGCTAAACACCATCATTTTTCGCTTTATTTTAAAAAGCACATGGTTACGGAGCCAAAACAAACAAGACAAGGTTGTATGTCGTAGACTTACCCGGGCCTCCAGTTTCTGGAGCTGCTTCTTGCCTCCCTTCATGGCCAGATTCTCGGCTTCATCAAGGCGGTGCTGCAGGTCCTTCACTGTCACCTCCAGGTTCTTCTTCATCCTCTCCAAATGAGAGCTGGTGTCCTGCTCCTTCTTCAGCTCCTCCGCCATCATGGCAGCCTGTGACACGGCAACCACGGATAAAGACATCGGTCCAATACCGGATAGAAGTAGAACAACCACACTAGATCTTTGTGACTCACATCAGTGATGGCCTTCTTGGCTTTTTCTTCAGCATTCCTTGCCTCCTGAACAGAATCTTCTACTTCACCTTGGATCTGAATAAGGTCGGCCTCCAACTTCTTCTTGGTGTTGATGAGATTTGAGTTCTAATAGCACAGAGGGGGAGTGAGATCTTCTGCTTCTTTTTACATCGACAAAACTCCACAAAATAGCGCGGCTACACTGCCGGGTAGAGAGTACCTGAGAGTGCAGCAGTCCCACTCGCTCGCTGGCATCAATCAGCTCCTGCTCAGCCATTTTGCGTCCTCTCTCCGTCTGCTCCAGCGCGACCCTCAGCTCCTCGATCTCGGCCAGCATCAGGTTGTTCCTGCGCTCCACCATGGAAACCTGCTCCTTCATGTCCTCCTGACTCCTGATGGCTTCATCAAGGTGCAGCTGGGCATCCTGAAATCAACAGCAAGTTCCTCAGTTTACACGTGTCCGAGTCATGCAGCTGTGTTTTGATGCAGATGTACGTGTTTGTGCGTGTTTCAGGCCCCCAACCTTGAACTGTCCCTGCACATTCCTCAGCTGTTTCTGGGCCTCAGCAGCCTGGCGGTTGGCGTGGCTCAGCTGAATCTCGATCTCATTGAGGTCTCCCTCCATCTTCTTCTTGACCCTCATGGCGTCATTCCTGCTCCTGATCTCGGCGTCCAACGTGCTCTGCATGGTCTCCATCACCCTCTGGCTGTTCCTCTTGATCTGCTCGATCTCCTCGTCCTTCTCGGCGAGTTTTCGGTCGACCTCATTCTTGACTTGGGTGAGTTCCAGCTGAACGCGCAGAATCTTGGACTCCTCGTGCTCCAGGGTAGCCTACGAAAATGAAATGGATTCGTACTTTTAAGAATCGTAGTATTGGTGGATTTTTCTGTGTTTCCCCATTCCAAATATTCCATTTTATTACCTCTGCCTCCTCAAGGGCAGATTGAATTTCTGCCTTCTCAGACTCCGATGTCTTTTTCCCCTTCTCCAGTTCATGAATTGTCTTTCCTGACTCACCAATACATTCAGACAAATCAGCGATTTCCTCTGTTTGAAAAAAGGAAGAACATCAAATGTTACATAACTGTTTACTAACCTATACAATTTAAAGTCGTATTTGTTTCCGGACGTTTTATGAATAAAATAATGTATCTTACATTTATTCCACATGAGCTGTAAAGTTACTTAAGGTGTTACTCTATCTTAAGCTTAACAGACACAATATTTTATTATGGATCAACTTTTGATCAACTCTTTTTCTTCTAAATGTAAACGATGACATGAAGGAGTGGTTGTCTTACGTTGCAGGTTCTTGTTCTCCCTCTTCAGCGTCTCCAGATGGTCCAGAGCTTCTTCATAGGAGTTTTTCATTTTAAAAAGCTCAGTGCTCATAGACCGGGCCTCCTTCTGCGCTCCCTCCAGCTCCGCCTGGCTCTCCTCATACTTCTGCTTCCACTCGGCGAGAACCTAAAGATAATATCAATAAGCGTTTTCCCCCCCTTTATGTTTAACGGTCAAAGTCGTGCATTAAAACTTCTCTAAACCTTGTCAAAGTTTCTCTGCTTCTTGTCCAGGATAGACGCCAGAGCATTGGCTCGCTCCACGTCGATCATCAGGTCCTCCACCTCACCCTGCAGCCTCTGCTTGGTCTTTTCCAGAGAGGCACATTTGGCGTTCACGGCCTCGATGGATTCCTCTGCATCCTGGAGACGCTGGGCGAGCTTTTTCCTGTTCAAACACATCGTGGGTGAGTTTTATGCTCAGCTCAGCGGAACCTGTGCCATTTCAGGGCCGCCCATTACTTAGCCTCCTCCAGCTCCTCGGTGCGCTGAATGGCGTCGGTCTCGTATTTGGTTCTCCACGTAGCCACCTCGCTGTTGGCCTTGGACATGCCTCTCTGCAGCTCAGCCTTGGCCTCCTGCTCCTCCTCATACTGCTCCCTGAGCAGGTCGCAGTCGTGGCGGGAGGACTGCACAGCGTGAGCCAGGGCGTTCTTGGCCTAATGAGGACATAATGCAAATAAAACGTTGAAAAAGTTCCCATTACTGAAATCCGGGCATTTCAGCTGCACTCAACCAGGGAATAATGTCGCACCTTGATTTCTTCTTCAAGGTGCCTTTTGAGCTCCTCAATCTGATGAATATAAGCCTGTTTGCCCCTCGTGAGCTGCGAAACAAAAGACTCCTTTTCCTCCAACTGACGGCCAAATTCCCCTGATTAGAGTCAAGCAAGAGTAGTTTTTTTGTTAGCATCACACATGAAATCATGTTTTGTGTGTGTGTGTGTGTGTGTTTTTTTTAGATGTTCACTCACCATTTTCCGTCATCAGCCTGGATTTATGAACATTCATGTCATTTAACTGACGCACATGCTCATCATTCTTGGTCTTTAGTTCACTGAGTTGATCCTCAAGAGAACGGCACATTTTCTCCAGGTTACCCTGCAGACATAAATCAACCGGGCATTGAAGAAGCAAGTCCGACAAAGTCCAGGTAATAAAACTAGTATACCAATAATAACTGTCATCGTTTTTAATTTGATGAAAAGAATCATGAGTAAAAGCATACCTTTGATTTTGCAATGTACTCCATATTGCTGCTGAGGTCATCGATCTCCATCTTGTATTCACTTTTCTCTTTCTCCAGCTTCTGCTTGACCCTCTGGAGGTTATCGATCTGTTCTCCCAGCTCCGCCACACTGTCGGCCTGCTTCTTGCGCAGGGCCGCCGCGGTAGCCTCGTGCTGCAGGGTGGACTCTTCCAGATCGCGACGCAGCTTCTGGAACTCGGCCTCGCGCTTCTTGTTCATCTCAATCTGAACGGACGTGGCGCCTCCGGATTCCTCGAGCCTCTCGCTGATCTCTTCAAGTTCCCGGGAGAGATCGGACCTCTGCTTCTCCACCTTGGCCCGAGCGGCCCTCTCAGCCTCAATCTCCTCCTCCAGCTCCTCAATACGAGCCTGTGATGCAAAAAACACAGACAGTCATGCTTACGTGTCCTGTTTACTAAGCCCTTCGACAAATGCTGATTATTTTTGATCAACGACGCACTTGTAGTATTAGTGTGAAAATATTTGACAATCTCATTTCTGACATTACAGAGGGATTCCCAAAAATCAGCTGTGACAGACAATCATGGGACACTGTTATTGCCCGAAACAATCAAAATCCAAAGTTTCATTTGCAAACTCCCAAAAAATGTTCAACATTACCTGCAGTTCCTTGATTTTCTTGTGAAGCTGAACACTGAGAGCCTGTTCATCTTCTATCTTGCCGAGGAGCTGGCCCATCTCAAAGTCTCTCCTTTAATGGCAAGAAATATATATATATATATATATCATTAGATGTTCAATCATTTTGGGAGTGGTGTGGGTCTGACGTTGAGCTCTCATTGTTACATACTTCTTTATTTTCTCATCAGATTGCTGCTTGTCATTCTCCAGATCCATTATGGATTCGTGGGCCAGTTTCAGGTCTCCTTCCAGTTTCCTTTTCGCTCTCTCAAGATCCGAACGGAGCTTCTTTTCTTGCTCCAGGGAACCTTCCAGCTGTCAAGCAAAGAGGTGTATAATTACATTAAAATAGAAGTATGAGGATGAACATGCTTCCATAGGTGGATTACATACATCATCCACTTGCTGCTCCAGCTTGGTCTTGGCCTTGGTCAGAGTGTTGACTTTGTCTTCCTCTGCCTGCAGATCATCGAGCGTCTGCTGATGGGCCTCTTGGAGGGCTTTCTTCTCTTTGGACAACCTTGCAACGGTCTCGTCTTGAGAGGCCATCTCTTCAACCAAGTTTTTAACCTGATGGGTTTGAGTAAATCCAGTCATTTGATATTTGCTCAAAGTATACTGCAACGTCACACAGTTGAATAAATGGAATTCAAGACTGTCACCTTGTTCTCAGTTGCATGTTTCTCCTTTTCCACCTTGGCCAGAGTGAGCTCCAAGTCATCGATGTCTTTCTTCAACTCCGAGCACTCGTCCTCCAGCTTCCTCTTCTTTGCGGTCAACTCGGCGTTCATCTCCTCCTCATCCTCCAGTCTCTCAGATGCCTCCTTGACCTTGGCCTCGAGCTGGATCTTTGCCTTAATGAGCCCCTCGCACCTTTCCTCGGCATCGGAAAGGGTTTCCCCTTCCTAGATCACACAGAAATGCAATTATAAATAGCATTTATTCAACCGATAATTGAACCAAGAGTGCCAAATATCCTCTTTCTACTCAACTCACAGACTGAATTTGCAGCTCCAAGTCATTCTTCTCCTGCAGGAGAGAAACCATCTTCTCCTCCAGTTCTTTCTTCTTGGACAGAGCCTTTGCCAGTTCCTCTTTGGTCTTTTCAAAGTCCTCTTTCATCTGGGCCATCTCTTTCTCAGTCTCCGCACTCTTCAGGAGAGGCTTTATTCTAAAGTACAGCTTCATCCATGGCCAGGTTTTGACATTCATGAAGGAGCGGATGTTGTACTGAATAGAGTAAATCGACTCCCTGGAGGTACAAGAGACACAGGAAAAACGTTTCTTTTGCTTTTACAAAAAACACATCGAAGACAACAGTACAGCTGGTGAAACAATGTCTTATTGTAAAATCCTCCTAACTTTGAGTAGAGAAATTCAACTTAAAGGGCTTAAAATACAATATTGCACATACAATATTGTTAGATATTGATCCGATGACCGAGTCTCGGGGAAGAATTTCTGGTCAATAAAGAAATAAACCTTAAGTAGTGCCCCCAGAATCTGACCAAACCTTACGATCACGGAAAAACCACCTCAGAATGACCCCGTGCTGATCTCTCAGAAATTAAAGTTGGGAGGTAGATATTCATAGTGGTTTCCCTACGCTGTGATAAAAAACATTTCTTGTTTGACCTTGTTCTCACCTCCTCTCCATCATTTTGACAAATTCTCTCCTCATCAGGGAACCTCTGCAGAGAGCCTGGGTCATTGTGACCAGCTCAACCAGTTTCTCATCTCGCATCTCCTCAAGAACACCCAGCAGTCCGGCTTTGAAGAAGACCTGTGCATAGATGGCGTTGACTGATTTTTTTGTTTGTTTTTTTTTCCCCGTTTCAAGCTTTATATTAATGTGATTATATATATATATATATATATATATATATATATATATAAAAAGTCTTCTTATTTACCTTAGTATGACCAAATCTGTACTGGGATTTGTCCACACTTATGGATTGCAGCAGTTTTTCTGAAGCCTTCTTGTTGTCAATGAACTGTCCATCTGGGATGACGCTAGCATTCAAAACTTTGTATCTGCAACGAAATCCTTGAATCAGATCATCTACAGAGCACAATCGTGTGGTCCACAACAGTTGCACAAATAGCCGCCATACCTCTGCTTGAAGTCAGCATAGAGGATTCTGCTGGGGAAACCTTTCCTGCAGATCCTGATACCTTCCAGTACGCCGTTACACCTCAGCTGGTGGATGACCAGGAAGTTCTCCATCAGACCTGTAGAATGTTGTTGAATAAATAAGTCCGCTAAAAGATGGTGTTGCAGGATAACAGATAACAGTCGACCTTTATCAGTAACAGTAATGACACCCGGTGTCATCAACATGAAGCTCCCGGGCATCAACTGGGTTTGTCACAGCGGCTGTGGGACTGACAGACTAATCATACAGAGGGTTATGGATTTCAATAGAATGTCTGCGAGTTTCAGGTTCATGCAGATGTTAAATTAAATAACGGCATGTAGTACGGTCTCACTGGAACCCTTACGAGGAGACGAGAGTTGCGTGAACCTTTGTTGGTCATAGTTAGATTTTGGGACCCACCTGGTGTTTTGGATTCGTTGGGAATCAAACAGCGCACAAAATGTGGGTGAGTGCTCCTCAGGTTGGTCATCAGCTTCCCCAAGTTTTCCTGGCAAAGGATAGAACTTTTACGTATTTATTTCAATTGCTTAGCCAAAACACCATCGAATTGACAGCATGGAACCTTCAGATGACCCCAAACAGAGACTTAACTTGGACCAGCCATGTTAATGGTCAACATCTTAATCTGCAGCAATGTGCAATTAGGGAAGAAAGATTGTGAGGATTTAAGATGTACAAAAGCACACCAAACTTCTCACATATGTATCATATCGACACTTCTTCTCCTTGGATTTTATTGTTATAATTTCCAACCATCACAGCGACCTGAGCACTGTTTACACCAGATCCTACAATTGACACAAGTAGTGAAAAGTAAAAATAATAAATAAAAAAAATCACCCTAAAGAGAGCCGACACAGTCTGGAAGGAACCACCCTTCTTCTTGCCCCCACCCTTCTTTCCACCTTTAGCATCTGTTAAAACAAAAAAGAAAAAATTATCATTCTCATTCTGCATTTTTTGGAAAACATGGTAATCCTGTCCTGTGAACACTAAACTAAAAATGAACGACGATATTCAGTGGAAACGACTATGCTACATAAAACACATTCTCGCACAAAGTTAGTCAATTTAAATACAGAAAAAAAAACACTACCGTCTCCATTATGAGTGGCGTAGAGGAGAGCCAGCAGTTTGACTGAAGACTTCTGGTAGAGCTGCACCACCGAGTCGTTCAGTGGGTCCTTGTTCTTGTCCAGCCAGCCATTTACGTTGTAATCCACAGTGCCAGCATAGTGCACGAGAGAGAAATGGGCCTCAGCCTTGCCTTTGGCAGGTTTTGGTTTCTGGAAGGGGGCACTTTTGCCAAGATGCTGGTCGTACAGTTTGTTCTTGAAGGTGACGTCCGATGCCTTGGGGAACATGCACTCCTCTTCAAGGATGGAGAAGATGCCCATTGGCTGTGAGGAGGGAACCCGTTACTTACAACAAAACCTTCCAAATCATCATACTTTTTTTTCTTTTGGCATATAAAACACGTGTCCTACCTTCTCAATGAGCTCAATGCAGGCAGCCAAATCCATACCAAAGTCAATGAACTCCCATTCAATTCCCTCTTTCTTGTACTCCTCTTGCTCCAGGACAAACATGTGGTGGTTGAAAAACTGTTGCAGTTTCTCATTGGTGAAGTTGATGCACAGCTGCTCCAAGCTGTTGAACTAGAAATAAAGCAGAAGATACAGGGCTTAGCTGGTATTGTGTCGGTTCACTTGGTACTACAAAAGTGCAGGTGCAGTTTTACTCACATCAAAGATCTCAAACCCAGCGATATCCAGCACACCGATGAAAAAGTTTCTTGGCTGCCTGGTGTCCAGCATCTCATTGATTCTGACGACCATCCACAGGAACATTTTCTCATAGACAGACTTGGAGAGAGCCATGACGGAATTATGCACCTAAAGATTGAAGCATTTGTTAGCATGTTGGTTATGCAAGACAAGTGGTATTCATTCATATACAGTGTATATATATATATATATGTATGTATGTGTGTGTGTGTGTGGGTGTGTGTGTGTGTGTGTGTGTGTGTGGTGGTACAAAAGAATAAGATCAGATGATCAACAAGATGTTCACAGACAAATATCCTGATGTAAATTACCTGTGGCACAGTTTGACCTTTAACCACCATTTCGTTGCCGACCTTGACTCTTGGGTAACACAGCGCCTTGAGCATATCGGCAGAGTTCAGGCCCATAAGGTAAGCGATTTTGTCAGCCACTAATCAAAAACAGAAAACCAAAAATATTACAAAACAATGCAGCCAAAGGTGATTGGTGGGGATGTGACCGATAATAATATTAAACAAAAGGAAAAAAACAAGACACGCATGCTGCACTGCTTAAGTGGATAAGTGTCACGGTGACAGCAGGGGCTTAGCGGAGTAGCTCAGATCGCTGACATTGCCAAATCACCGAGCCAGGCGAGATCCAGCATGCTCTGGGTCTGGCCAAAAGGGCCTCTTGCCAGTCGGATGGGCCCAAAAACAACGGGGAGACGTCTATATATAAGTTGGCCAAAGCAATTCAACTGGGTCCTTTCAACGCAAAGGACCAAACAAGTCCAAATCCTGACAAGGAATGAATCCAGGGAAAATGTACGACGTCGAAGGAATTGAAATCCGTTTATTACCCTCGGTGCCGTCAGGCTCAGCCTGCTCTTCACGCTGCTTCTGCTTGAACTTCAGGTTCCCATGATGCATCACAGCTCCAGTCAGCTTGTAAATGCCCATCTTCTCCTCCGCGGTAAAACCCAGGATGTCAATGGCAGTCTGCGGGAGGGGGGGGGGGGGGGGCCCACGG
>JAFBJU010006081.1:0-192939 GCA_016785305.1 Colistium nudipinnis | reverse complement strand
GGGGGGGGGGGGGGGGGGGGGGCACACATGACATAGTTTCACTTTTTAACCTTTCAAATCCTCAAATGTTTCAGTGTGGACATTCTGTGAGCCGACTCACGTCGGTGGCTATGAATTCTTCAACGTCATCGATGCTCTTCACAGTGATTTCCCCCTGGCTGATCATGGGATAGTCGAAAGGGTTGGTGGTGATGAGAAGAGCCTCTGAAAAACATCCACGCATTTCATTATAGTATAGAAGTTTTTTTAAAGCAAGTATGAATGCATTGATATAGGCCATTTAAATGAAATTGTTCACCTAGGAGCTCGGGTTTGTGGCCTGTCATTAGCTGATAGAAGATGTGGTAACTCCTCTCAGCAGAGAGTTGGAAGGTCACGCGGGACTTCTCCAGCAGATCTGATAAGACAAGGCGACAAGGGTTTTTTGCAGTTTGCAGTTCTCATATGAACCCCTTCTGGAAAATGATGAGGGGCGGGACACCTACATGTTTCAATGTCGGCCGAAGCCAACTTTCCAGTGGATCCAAAATGAATTCTGATGAATTTACCCTTCAGAAGAAAGAAGTTATCCGTGAGCAGCGACACCGCAACTGCACGGCATAAATTGTATTTATCTGCACTTTGCAGAAGCTCCACAACGCGACTACGTAGGGAGAATGGCAGGAGAATTTCAAGAAGAAGAGCTCGGTGATAGCGGGACTCACAGACCGTCAAAATCCACCAAGCACCATTTTTGCGGCAGGATTTGGTCGCGCGAACAACTTACAAAGCGGGATGAGTTGTCATTCCTCACAGTTTTGGCATTTCCATAAGACTCCAGCAGTGGGTTCGCTGCGATGATTTGATCCTCCAGTGACCCCTGAAATAACACAACATTGTGTTATTAAGTTTTTTTTTTTTTCCTGTATTTCTTTCTGATGTTATAGTATGTACATACCTTAATCTTTCCTTGCTCTAGCTTTTTGCCCCCGGCCACTGCGATTGTCGCAAAGTACTGGATGACACGTTTGGTGTTGACAGTCTTTCCCGCACCGGATTCTCCACTAAAATGCACAATTTGAAACTAAATTCCGTATAAATACTATATACAGTGCAAGTCAGGCGCAAAACAAAACAGAGAGACTTTTTCATTATTGCCACTGAGCTCTGCTTGGCTTTAACTCACGTAATCAGGATGGACTGATTCTCACGATCTGTTGAGAGAAAACGAACAGTCAGACTGCATGCCACAGCGTATACATATTTTTTTTTACTTCAGAGCCGTGTAGAGTCTTCCATTAAAAATACCTTGGAGCATGAACTGATAGGCATTATCAGAGATGGAGAAGATGTGGGGTGGAGCCTCAATCCTCTTTTTCCCTCTGTATCCTGCGACGACCTTCGCGTCATACACCGGGAGCCACTTGTAGGGGTTCACCGTGACGCAGAAGAGCCCGGAGTAGGTCTGGTTTCAGAGGAAGGGATATTCTGTATAACGACCTACGCGTTTATGTGTGGAGCAAAAAAGTGATCATTGCGTGTTCAAATTTGTCTCACGTAGATCATCCACGCGGCATAACGCTCTTTGAGGTTATAGAGCACAGAGGGCTCGCTGAGGTGGGTCATCATGGCCATGTCCTCGATCTTATCGTACTTTGGAGGGTTCATGGGGAAGACGTCGTCATCCTTTACGGTGAGAGTCTGCGCCAGTGCAGAATAGGATTAGGGGCGAAAGAGCGCAGTGTCATTTCAAAAATAAAATGGAAAAATACGCAGCCACTGCGTGGACTTGGATCAGTACGTTTACAAAGGACGTTACCTTTCCACCCTTAATTTCCACGGTGGCTTTGCCACCCTCCTTCTTCACTAGTTTCCCCTTGAGGTACATTTCGGCCGGCTCAGTCACAAAGTAGGCCGTTTTGGCATCAAAGGGAGTGTTCTGAGCTTCTAATCTTTCTTTTTCAGGTTTCCGGAGGTATATGGCCGCCGGGCCAAAACACTCCATATCCGATTCCATGCTGATGGAGACTCTGAGATAGATAGAGAAGTAATGTGAAATATACTGTATATTTTCAGTTGTACTTTTAGACAGATCATTTGAGATTAGAGAATAGCGCATGAATACATCTAATTGATTTGACAAGTCCTTATTTAATTGGATGTCACTTACCTTCTTGTTCCTCAGTTATGCAGTTGCTGTGTGGACAAAAAAAAAAAAAGTCAGATGCAATTCAGAAATGTAAAAAAACGGCCGCGATGCAATGAAGGAACTCAAACCACAGATCGCTGAGTAAGTGCGATAGTCAACTCACCGTCTTTGGCGGCCTGTCGGTCCAAATCTTCTGTCTGGGAGGGCCTCTTTTATACCGACATCTGTGGCCACCACAGAGGAGCAGCCCTCCAGTTTAGGTCACTGAGCTTGTCTGAGAAGAATGGTATCAGATGGCCCCCCCCAATCCCATCATCACAACTGCTGTCACCTTATCCAGCATAATACAAAAACAAACATAGAATAAACCCCAGATTAAAATTGTAAATTCTTCACCAAAACCCAATCAGTGGGTTTTGACAGTGCGTTTCCACACGTTACGCTTTGTATGCACAGTGGCTCTATGTTGAGGGAATACAATAATGATTATATTTTGAGATACTGAAGTGTTTTTTTTTTTAATATAAAAAAATGTTCATCATATTGACCAGGGAGTCTTTTTTGTCTCCATCTACAATCCAACGTAAGCTATTTATACCATCAGTTAAACTTTTGGTTGGTTTCAAACATCCCTTGAGCAAAAGGCCAAGTGTTAGGTTGAAGCTAATTTAGGATCCATTATCGTCCATTATGATGTTTCTCACCAAAGACAGATGACGCCTGTGACTCAGAAAAGGTTTTCTCTTGTGGTGGGATTCAGTTGCAATAAATGGTGACATTCAATACGTCTGGCCTTTCTTTACAGACTTATTAGGGCTTAGAACAAATATAGCCTCCAGCTCAAAAATACCCAAGTTCCTCTATCGCAATTGTTTACAAATGCATTGAACACTTTTGTTAATTACATGTCAGTTGGATGTCAGCATCCAGTTACTAAGCAACTCGGGAAAATGTCAACGTCGTGAAGCCAGGTATTTGGGTCCCAAACATGAATCATTCATTATTAATGTGACTTAGACAAAAAGTACAAGCGTTCTATTCTATATTGTTGGTATATCCCCCTTTATCGAGCGATAGGAGCTTCTGCTGTGACATCTCAAAAAAGACACCACTTAAAGGAGGTATCTAAGTGCTTCCCTGTGTTTAGGTTTAAGATAGTTTGTCTTTGTGTGATAACTTGTCAATTCTATCATTTCTATCCGTCTTTTACCTCAACCCTTAGTTGTGAGTAATGTTTTGTGTCAGGCAGTACTGTTAGAAACTTTGTGAAGTTAGCATGCTGTTTATAACCACAAGATGAAGTGAAGAAACCTGGTAAAGGATATAGGGCATAACAAGAAATGTTCTTAGCATGAACCCATGTGGTTTACTTTTACGGGATGCTCTATTTTCCGTATTTGCTTTGTTTGGAGGTCTTTATAGAAAATAAAGAACCCACAATCAACTGCACAGATTTCTCTTGAGAAAGCTATTTAACAACTTGTTCACATAATGGACCACCTGCTGGCTTTCCGTAAACACCGTCAGGGCTTCAGGGAGGCCGGGGCATTACTGAACTCAGTGAATATTCCCCAGAGTGAGATAAATAAAGCATCTCTCTGCAGGCGTTGTGCAGTAGAGAATGTGTGTGTGTGTGTGTGTGTGTGTGTGTGTGTGTGTGTGTGTGTGTGTGTGTGTGTGTGTGTGTGTGTGTGTGTGTGTGTGTGTGTGTGTGAGCGTGTGTGTGTGCGTGTGTGCGTGTGTGCGTGTGTGTGTGTGTGTGTGTGTGTGTGCCACCATTTACTCTTGCGGGAGAGTCAAATTCATTTTAGTGAGTACAGAATGAGGGCAAGAAATATAAAGAGATTTCAAGAGGAGCTTTCCTTTGTTGTTTTCTTCAAGGGAACGGTTAACAAGCAATTTGCACACAACTGAAATCAGCATATTCAGGTAAGGCTCAAACGGGCCCGCAGAAGTTGGGCTAACTTCTGAGAAATCCACTGTGTTGTATGGCTTTCTCTGTAAGTGCCCAACTTTTATCATTTTAGCTGGTACCTGTAAAGTTTCGTTTTTTAAATGAAAGATGCGTGTGTGTTTTTGGCTTACATTTACTTACATTATACCTATGTCAATGTTATATACTTATTATTATTATTATTATTAACGAGCCCTCAAAATGGTGTACTGAAAACCACTTAAAAGTCATTGGATCATACTGATGAAATGTGTGTCACTTTTATATCAATACCGTATCAAGTGTAAGTCCTTGCTGACTGATGATAGT
This sequence comes from Colistium nudipinnis, assembly GCA_016785305.1. Classification (NCBI taxonomy): domain Eukaryota; kingdom Metazoa; phylum Chordata; class Actinopteri; order Pleuronectiformes; family Rhombosoleidae; genus Colistium; species Colistium nudipinnis. The sequence goes on along the minus strand of JAFBJU010006081.1, from coordinate 188,548 downwards.
CCTAAAATGACTGTTATAAACAAAGGATTTCACAAAGGGAAGATATTTGAAATAACCAGCATTAATGATGATCATTTCATGAAATTGTAGTGTCAGGTAAGTGGGGACAGGAGGTCGAGGTAAAACGCTTTTGACATGAAGACTGTGGAGCCTCAGATCGCGCCACCAGCCGTCTGACCAATGGGTGACCTGCTCTACCGCGTGAGACACAGCCGACCCCTTACGACATTGGATGCTTGATGTTACAAAACGTACATAAAAATATTTGGTTTTGTACTTTCATACTGTTATCTTGATTTTCATAAAGAATCGTTAGGCGCTATATATCTATTTATATGCGATATCCATGTACTATTACACTATCATTGATATTGTTCAACTGTTTTGTACAAAAATTGTATAGGGGCTCTTAAATAATTACAAATGAATATTCGTTTTTACCTCCAGCAACTTATACTGTATGTTTCTCTCAGCGTGGATTAGCAGATGTTCCATTTCACTCTGGTCTTCTTTCTTCTTCTTCCTCTTCCTGTATTGATCGGAAAAAGTGTCAGCTTGTTGGTTTAGCCCTTTTTTTGTTGTCTGTTATTTGGTTTTATTGATTTCAGAAGTATTTTGCTCATTTACTTTCTACTTAGCCATTATGAACTGGTATCGGGTTTACAGGAGAAAAACAGCCTTACGTTTTTTTTTGCCACATATATATGTGTAAACAATGAAATAAAAGAACACGGGACTGAAAAATGCCCTACAGTAACTTAACTGTATTAGAAATGACCCAACACATATAGTTGGGTCTCTTTATGCAGAAGGAGTCACTACAACTACTAGAAAGAAATGCCAATATTGTTCTTTGAATTCCCAAAGATGGATATAAGTAGAGATAGTTTCTAGATGAAATGATTTATCAATATCAGTGGGTTGTGAACACAAAATGAAAATAGACAAACATAGCAACACATAATGTAGGCAGAGAAAACAGCAGGCGCACACACATGTATGCAGTGAAACACCTTAACAAGGGTCACTGTCTAAGGGTAACAATCTAGATGTGAACATGTGATGTACCATGTTTTAGGAAGGACCGTCCAGGGCATTTCCATGCTTTCTATCCAATAAATGGTAAGCTCCGTGGGAACCTCTCTGACCTTGGATAGAAAAAAGACAAAAAAAAAAAAAGGTCATTTCTAGAGGGGAATTTTTTTGGAATAGTTTAATCATAATGATAATAACTCATAAAAACACTATTTATTGATAATCCGTGTGAGTTGATGAATGAAGTAAGAGGATCCGGTGGAGGAGGGTGATACAGAAGCTGTTAACTTAAGTATCGTGTTGGCACCTTTGCAACTTGAGGCTCCCTTCAGTGTTTATAAGATGCCAGTGACCCTACGTCCCAACATAAATATCTAAGGCAGTAACAAGTCATCGCAAGTGACCAACAAAGCTAAACATTTTGCCAAAACGATAGCTATTACGATGACTGTTTTTTTTGCTTTTTTTTAACAATTCATTCAAATGCATTGAAAAGGGTGCAAGACAACAAAAAACTACAATGAAGGGGCGACGGAGAATGGCCGATGCATGACGAGCTACTATTACAATAAAATAATGCAGAATAATAAAAAAAAACACTCAACAAATACACGAATACGGATCATTTTAAATAGACAAAAAATAAATTGTCCTCGCAATATCAAAGATGGATGCTGCCGTTAGTGTACATGTCTACCTAGCGGACTGGTATGCTACTCACCTTGGTTTATTATCCTGAGCACAGTTGTTGCTGCTTGACAAATGAAGAAACTGACAGAGGGAGATCAAAGGCCATAAAAAAACAATAAGCCTCTCGAGCATGTGGCATTTGGCTTGAGCATCGACATAAGCCGTGTGCTATATTTGAATTTTGCCCTAATAAGACAGAAGATTTCAGCGCAGGACTCGTGTAACACGCGCTTACTGAAGACAGAGGCTCATTATATCTTTTGGGTAACCGCTTTAGAATTTCTTGATCCGGTTCACTGCTGTAAGAAGACCCTCTTTACAACGTAAACAGACGCACTTTTATATTCAACTCAATACGCACTTGGCAAGAATTGTTGGTACACAAGCACAATTGCCATCTTGGACCGTCACATTACATTACATGAGCAAACAGCTTGAAATCGAAATGTGGAGAGAAACTCACTGATCAACTCTAAATGTGAGGGGTGAGGCAATTTTTCGGAAATATAAAGAAAGTGGAGCCGGAACCCATCGCTCAGTCGCTCCACATTTAGGGGCCGTCTCGGTGTCCTTTGTGTCCAGAGCAAGAATAAGAACAGCTGTTGGCACTGTTGTGGGAAATAATCCCTTGGCAATCCTTCCCTTTCTTCAAAGCTCCCTGGCACTCATTTCATTGTTTAATAATTTCTGACTTGTGAAGACTCTGAAACAGTATCTCAGTGACTTTTTAAAGCTTCTCCAAAGCATAGCGAGGGGTTACTGTTCTGTAGATAACTACTGAGAATTGAACGTCACATCTGTACAATATATACCTCTACATGGGTACCCACTTCTCATCGATGTGCTGCATGAGCATATATTAGACTCACAAATGATATATAATGTACATGTTTATGTGTAGACTCTCAAGAGGATGCTCTCAACTTCATATTTTCAACCAGCAAAGTACATTAATATATATTGTGAACAATGGTTCCAACGTCTTCACCCCACAAACACCCCACAAGTTCAAAGCTGGCCAACTATCTCACTTGGTGAACATCTCATTAACAAATGCACAAGCCTGATGCCAAACAGACAAGACCAAATACAGCGGGACACGTGTGATGGGCTCCCATCACTCTATAAAAAGGAAGAGCAAACCACCAAGGACAGGCACCCAACAAAGGTAAGCTCCATGGCACAAATGTACTGTATTCATAGTCAATGCATGATTTATATCAAATGAATTAAGTCAGCATAGTGGTAATAATATACAAAACAAACCTAACTCCTACAGATAATAACCTTCATGATTCTCACACTTGTTTTTGTTTTTCTGTTCCACAAGTCTGCACGGAAGTCTGCAAGAAACCTTTCCGCTCAACTGGTGTGCGCCAAGGTAAATCAGGCTACCAACTTGATCCTGGAGGATAACTGTTTGTTTGATTTGATTAAATGAATTCCGCATATGTGCTAAACGTGTAAAAGTGGCACTTGTACTTCTTCTAAATGACAATTGTTCCTAGTGGCCACTTTACCTCTGATAACCCAATATTAGATCATGAATGATGACAACGTTAGAGTAGACATTGCAGAGGACACTATTTTTGCACCCTATTTTCCTCGTATTTCAGTTGTATTTATCGACAATTCATGTTCCTCACTTGCAGTAAACGGTCATCATGGGGGATGCTGAAATGGAGTGTTTTGGCCAGGCGGCCGTTTTCCTCCGGAAGCCAGAAAGAGAGCGAATCGAAGCTCAGAACACTCCCTTTGAAGCCAAAACGGCCTTCTTTGTGACTGAGCCCGCCGAAATGTACCTCAAGGGCAAGCTTGTTAAGAAAGAAGGAGGCAAAGCCACGGTGGACACGCAATGTGGAAAGGTGAGATTGATTTCTTTTTTAAACCGAACTTGTGCTAACTCCTTGACCGGGTGATTTATGAATTACGGGAAAAAAAAACAAGGATGAAACAGAGTTAAAGGTAAATGCTAACTCTGGAAATGTATTTTCTGACCGACAAATGATGTATTTGTGATAAGCGATTTCGGTAAAAAAAAAAAAATCGAACCACAAAGTAGACGAAGGGATGATAGATAGTAATGAACATCTTCTTTGTTTTTTTTGTTGCCAGACCATCACTGTCAAAGACACCGAAATCTTCCCCATGAACCCTCCAAAGTACGATAAGATTGAGGACATGGCCATGATGACCCACCTCAGCGAGCCCTCTGTGCTCTATAACCTCAAAGAGCGTTATGCCGCGTGGATGATCTACGTGAGTTTTTGCAGTGCCACTTCTTTCATGGCACCAACTGCACACATGTATGCAGATGTTTGTCCACCAACTATTTACGTTTTAGCTATGAACTATCCAGGTTTAGGTTTCAAATACTGTAAATGCAGCAAAGGCCATGTATCCATGGATCCAATTTTTCCAAACGTGAATGCACTTTGAGCTTTTATTTCATTACCAATTGTGGCATATGCAATAGTGCGAACACCGTGTTCCCAAAATGGTTGGGGTTTGTTCCAATGTTGCTTTGCCTACTTTAAGCCACGACTTTGTTACGAGGTTATTGGTATGAGTTTTTTTCCCCCCAAAAACCCATACCCAAAAATGAACAATTCTCTGATATTTCACACTGATACAGACCTACTCCGGGCTCTTCTGCGTCACGGTGAACCCCTACAAGTGGCTGCCAGTGTATGATGCAAAGGTCGTTAACGCATATCGAGGAAAAAAGAGGATTGAGGCTCCACCCCACATCTTCTCCATCTCGGACAACGCCTACCAGTTTATGCACCAAGGTATTGATCTAAAGAAACTGTGTGTCCATGAATCCTGCACTCCAACAAAAGTAAGCTCTTCATGGATGTGTACCATTTTGATGTCTTACAGATAGAGAGAACCAGTCAATCCTGATTACGTAAGTGAAATATTTAAAAGTATTTATGTCTATGTCTATGATAGGTATTTTTTGACAGGACAATTATGTATGCATATCAAACTGTTTCACACTTTCACTCGTCCCTTTGCCCAGTGGTGAATCTGGCGCGGGAAAGACCGTCAACACCAAACGTGTCATCCAGTACTTTGCGACAATCGCAGTTGCTGGAGGCAAAAAGTTAGAGCAGGGAAAAATGCAGGTAAGATAACGAATAAAATAAAAAATAAATCAATAAAAAAATTAATAAAAAAATACAATAGTTATAGGAAATCTAAAATTTAAAACAGCAAAGCTGATGAAGAAGCTCAACAAAGTATTTGTATGCGTAGGGGTCACTGGAAGATCAAATCATTGCAGCCAACCCTCTGCTGGAAGCTTATGGAAATGCCAAGACAGTGAGGAATGACAACTCATCCCGTTTTGTAAGTTGATGTTTTTTTTTTTCCTTTTTGGATTTTTTTTTATGTGAGTGATCATGTAAAAATTAATGGAAATGAATGTATTGAAATGCTGTTAACTTCTTTCTACATAGGGTAAATTTATCAGAATTCATTTTGGGTCAACTGGAAAGCTGGCTTCAGCCGATATTGAAACTTGTAAGAGACTCATTGCACGTGATACTATTTATTCCACTTTCAACTCCTTCTGCTGTTCCTCCGGGGAGACTTTTCCTAAATCTTTACAACTTAAACCCATACAGATCTGCTGGAGAAGTCCCGCGTGACCTTCCAACTCTCTGCTGAGAGGAGCTACCACATCTTCTATCAGCTAATGACAGGCCACAAACCCGAGCTCATAGGTGTGAGACGAGTGAATGATGGCATCACTCTATCAAATCAAGCAATACTGTCTGTGTTCTGTTGGATTTTATATATATATTTGTTTTCTTATTTCCTCAGAGGCTCTGCTGATCACCACAAATCCATACGACTATCCTATGATCAGTCAGGGTGAAATCACCGTCAAGAGCATCAATGACATTGAAGAATTCATTGCCACGGACGTAAGGAACCCTTCGCTGCGATGTTTGCATTTGTTGCGAGAACAAATCAGGCGAATGTTCATTTTTAACTAAGTTACCAATTTATGGCATTACAGCCTACTTTTATTAGGCTTTGTGGATTTTTCTTTTTTCATTGCAAATTTGATTCAGCTCTGATGATTTTTCTTTAAACCGTTAATGTTGGTTAAAGGGGTGTGTACGGTATATAAAAAGGATTTCTGTGTCTTTATTCAGAAAATCCAGTTGTGATTCGTGGTAAAGGAGATTAAATGTAAATCCATTTTTTGTCTCGACAGAAGATAATATGAAAAAATATGATTATTATGCCTTTTTAATTTTATAAAGAGGATGTTGCCTTGACGTGTGACCAGTGTTTATTAGATGCTCGACTTTTGTGGGCGCTGGAGGCCTGCTTGTGTTTTAAACCTTCTTTTTGAATCACAGACTGCGATTGACATCCTGGGCTTCACTCTAGAAGAGAAAGCATACATTTACAAGCTGACTGGAGCTGTGATGCATCACGGGACCCTGAAGTTCAAGCAGAAGCAGCGTGAAGAGCAGGCTGAGCCTGACGGCACTGAGGGTAGGGAGTTCTGCTGCAGCTGCACATGAGCTTTTCAGTTGTATCTCAATCTGTGCTACACTGGTGATTTACTGGAGCCCATGGGTTTAAAGGATGATGTGTGTTCTTCTAGTTGCTGATAAGATCGCCTACCTCATGGGTCTGAACTCGGCGGATGTGCTCAAAGCCCTATGCTACCCCAGAGTGAAGGTTGGGAATGAGTTTGTGACTAAAGGCCAAACTGTCCCTCAGGTAAGAGGAGATACGAGACAAAAGTAAAGATACATAAAAAAAAGGTGTTCTGGTATACAATATCATTGTTAAAGCTGTCCCCTTTATTTGTAAAATAAGGTCAACAATTCCGTCATGGCTCTCTGCAAGTCTGTCTATGAGAAAATGTTCCTGTGGATGGTCGTCAGAATCAATGAGATGCTGGACACCAGGCAGCCAAGAAACTTTTTCATCGGTGTGCTGGATATCGCTGGGTTTGAGATCTTTGATGTGAGTAAAACTGCACCTGCACTTTTGTAGTACCAAGTGAACCGACACAATACCAGCTAAGCCCTGTATCTTCTGCTTTATTTCTAGTTCAACAGCTTGGAGCAGCTGTGCATCAACTTCACCAATGAGAAACTGCAACAGTTTTTCAACCACCACATGTTTGTCCTGGAGCAAGAGGAGTACAAGAAAGAGGGAATTGAATGGGAGTTCATTGACTTTGGTATGGATTTGGCTGCCTGCATTGAGCTCATTGAGAAGGTAGGACACGTGTTTTATATGCCAAAAGAAAAAAAAGTATGATGATTTGGAAGGTTTTGTTGTAAGTAACGGGTTCCCTCCTCACAGCCAATGGGCATCTTCTCCATCCTTGAAGAGGAGTGCATGTTCCCCAAGGCATCGGACGTCACCTTCAAGAACAAACTGTACGACCAGCATCTTGGCAAAAGTGCCCCCTTCCAGAAACCAAAACCTGCCAAAGGCAAGGCTGAGGCCCATTTCTCTCTCGTGCACTATGCTGGCACTGTGGATTACAACGTAAATGGCTGGCTGGACAAGAACAAGGACCCACTGAATGACTCAGTGGTGCAGCTCTACCAGAAGTCTTCAGTCAAACTGCTGGCTCTCCTCTACGCCACTCATGCTGCGGCAGATGGTGAGGACCATGTTTTAAAGTAGTAAATGTGCAATGTTTGCTAGTGTTGTCATGACACTTTAAAACACAATGGTTCACTAGTGTCGTAGATTTGAGTTTGAGTGGTTACAATTTGTTTATGTATATAATTTAAATTTGATCTCAATGTCATAGGTGAGGGTGGCACTCAGAAAAAGGCTGGCAAGAAGAAGGGCGGCTCTTTTCAGACAGTATCTGCCCTGTTCAGGGTAAGTATGACAAATAGCTTAACAGCAATTCAATTCGAGACCACTATATTCCCAAATATTAAATAAAAGTACCATTCAGGGAAATCTGACTTTGTATCAAGTAAAAACCTTTTTTTTTTTCCATAATTCAGGAGAACTTAGGCAAGCTGATGACCAACCTGAGGAGCACTCATCCTCATTTTGTGCGCTGTTTAATTCCCAATGAATCCAAAACACCAGGTGGGTCCCTAAATCTATCTATCTATGACCAACAAAAGTTCACGCAACTCTTGTCTCCTCGTAAGGGTTCCAGTGAGACCGTACTTCATGCCGTTATTTAATTTAACATCTGCATGAACCTGAAACTCGCAGACATTCTATTGAAATCCATAACCCTCTGTATGATTAGTCTGTCAGTCCCACAGCCGCTGTGACAAACCCAGTTGATGCCCGGGAGCTTCATGTTGATGACACCGGGTGTCATTACTGTTACTGATAAAGGTCGACTGTTATCTGTTATCCTGCAACACCATCTTTTAGCTGACTTATTTATTCAACAACATTCTACAGGTCTGATGGAGAACTTCCTGGTCATCCACCAGCTGAGGTGTAACGGCGTACTGGAAGGTATCAGGATCTGCAGGAAAGGTTTCCCCAGCAGAATCCTCTATGGTGACTTCAAGCAGAGGTAATTATTAATCAAATCATATTTTGTTGATGAATACCTAATCAACTGTTGTATAATGCTCAATTTCACTCCAATCAGATACAAAGTATTGAATGCCAGCGTCATCCCTGAGGGACAGTTCATTGACAACAAGAAGGCCTCAGAGAAACTCTTGGGCTCTATCGAAGTTGACCACACTCAGTATAAGTTTGGCCACACCAAGGTACAGTTAGAAATGATCCTCTGTAAAAGGCTGTTGACAGATATACAGTACGTCACCAATAAGTGACTAAAGAAATAAATGACTGTCATTTTTGACTTCAGGTTTTCTTCAAAGCCGGTCTGCTGGGAACTCTGGAGGAGATGCGTGATGAAAAACTTGCTATCCTGGTCACAATGACCCAAGCTCTCTGCAGAGGTTTCCTCATGAGGAAAGAGTTTGTCAAAATGATGGAGCGCAGGTACTGATGAAATTTTTTATTTTATATTTTTTTTTAAACACGTGTCTGTGTCTTGTCATGTCTTACCAGTGACTTACAAACTTCTACCAACCTTCATAAATAATCGAAATAATTATCTCGATTGCTTTTGATGCATGTTGTCCTCAGGGAGGCAATTTATTCTATTCAGTACAACATCCGCTCCTTCATGAATGTCAAAACCTGGCCATGGATGAAGCTGTACTTCAAGATTAAGCCTCTCCTGAAGAGTGCGGAGACTGAGAAAGAGATGGCCCACATGAAAGAGGACTTCGAAAAGACCAAAGAGGATCTAGCAAAGGCTCTGTCCAAGAAGAAAGAACTGGAGGAGAAGATGGTTTCTCTCCTGCAGGAGAAGAATGACCTCTTGTTGCAAGTGCAGTCTGTGCGTTAAGTAGAATATATACTACATATCATTTATAGAGGATACTTGGCACTCTCGAGATGTTGACAGTTAAATAAATGTTTTATACAATTGCAATCCAATGTAATCTAGGAAGGAGAAAACCTTTCCGATGCCGAGGAAAGGTGCGAGGGGCTCATTAAGGCAAAGATCCAGCTCGAGGCCAAAGTCAAGGAGACATCTGAGAGACTGGAGGATGAGGAGGAAATGAACGCCGAGTTGACCGCAAAGAAGAGGAAGCTGGAGGACGAGTGCTCGGAGTTGAAGAAAGACATCGATGACTTGGAGCTCACTCTGGCCAAGGTGGAAAAGGAGAAACATGCAACTGAGAACAAGGTGACAGTCATGAATTCCGTTTATTCAGCTGTGTGACGTTGCAGTATACTTTGAGTGAATATCAAATGACCGGATTTACTCAAACCCATCAGGTTAAAAACCTGGTTGAAGAAATGGCTTCTCAAGACGAAACCATTGCAAAGTTGTCCAAAGAGAAGAAAGCCCTCCAAGAGGCCCATCAGCAGACGCTCGATGATCTGCAGGCAGAGGAAGACAAAGTCAACACTCTGACGAAGGCCAAGACCAAGCTGGAGCAACAAGTGGATGACGTGAGTGTTAAGAGACAGTGGTTTTGGTTTCCATGAAAATTAAAAGCAAAGGTTAATGTCTCATCTCAATCTCAAAAAAAAAACAGCTTGAAGGGTCTCTAGAGCAAGAAAAGAAGCTTCGTATGGACCTTGAGCGAGCTAAGAGAAAGCTTGAGGGTGATCTTAAGTTGGCCCAGGAAACCATAATGGATCTGGAGAATGACAAGCAGCAGGCTGAGGAGAAAGTAAAGAAGTGAGTCAATTTACGTAATTTTATTTTGTTGCGTCTGACCTGACCAGATAGGTCTGTTACAAATGCCCCTTGCCAAGGAGAATTCTGTATTAAACGTTAAACACAGGAAATAATGATATGTTTTGCTACACAGGAAGGACTTTGAAACAAGCCAGCTTTTCAGCAGGATTGAGGATGAACAAACACTCAGTGCTCAGCTTCAGAAGAAGATCAAAGAACTTCAGGTCGGTACAGCGTCTTCATAGTATGCCACTTTGGAGGATCCAGTTGTGCTTGAAGAGAGACACATTTTCGGTGTATGGCAAATATTTTGACTGTGTAACTATTAGGCTCGTATTGAGGAGCTGGAGGAGGAGATTGAGGCCGAGAGGGCCGCTCGGGCCAAGGTGGAGAAGCAGAGGTCCGATCTCTCCCGGGAACTTGAAGAGATCAGCGAGAGGCTCGAGGAAGCCGGAGGCGCCACGTCCGTTCAGATTGAGATGAACAAGAAGCGCGAGGCCGAGTTCCAGAAGCTGCGTCGTGATCTCGAAGAGTCCACTCTGCAGCACGAGGCTACTGCGGCCGCCCTGCGCAAGAAGCAGGCCGACAGTGTGGCGGAGCTGGGAGAACAGATCGATAACCTCCAGAGGGTCAAGCAGAAGCTGGAGAAAGAGAAAAGTGAATACAAGATGGAGATCGATGACCTCAGCAGCAATATGGAGTCTGTTGCCAAATCAAAGGTATAGAAAACGTGCAACCACATCGACAAATGCTATCCTGTCACCTGCATGCTTTAACTCAGCTGTCAAAATACTTTCATTGCATACGTTGTGTTGATTTAAGGCCAACCTGGAGAAAATGTGCCGCACGCTTGAGGATCAATTGAGCGAATTCAAGACCAAAAATGAAGAACATGTGCGACAGCTGAATGACATTGGGGTTCAAAGGGCAAGGCTGCAGACAGAGAATGGTGAGAAATATTTTGTAACCTTTTCTCGAAAAACGTCTCTACTGCATTGGAATTAGTTCTAATTCACAGTTTTTTTTTATTTCAGGTGAATTCAGTCGCCAGCTGGAGGAGAAGGAAGCCCTGATCTCTCAGCTAACACGGAGCAAGCAGGCTTATACCCAGCAGGTTGAAGAGCTCAAGAGGCATATTGAGGAGGAAGTTAAGGTATGTGCACAGCACAGACTATCAGAGAGACAATGTTGTACTGCTGAATAGTTCAAAGCCTGGAGTGCAACAGATTTTAGTTTACCAGTATGCTTCTATTTCTTTGACAGGCCAAGAACGCCCTGGCTCACGCTGTGCAGTCCTCCCGCCACGACTGCGACCTGCTCAGGGAGCAGTATGAGGAGGAGCAGGAGGCCAAGGCTGAGCTGCAGAGAGGCATGTCCAAGGCCAACAGCGAGGTGGCTACGTGGAGAACCAAATACGAGACCGACGCCATTCAGCGCACCGAGGAGCTGGAGGAGGCTAAGTAATGGGCGGCCCTGAAATGGCACGGGTTCCGCATGCTCCGATTGCGTGACTGAGCATAAAACTCACCCACGATGTATTTGAACAGGAAAAAGCTCGCCCAGCGTCTCCAGGATGCAGAGGAATCCATCGAGGCCGTGAACGCCAAATGTGCCTCTCTGGAAAAGACCAAGCAGAGGCTGCAGGGTGAGGTGGAGGACCTGATGATCGACGTGGAGCGAGCTAATGCTCTGGCTGCTAGCCTGGACAAGAAGCAGAGAAACTTTGACAAGGTTGGATTGAAAATCCGGCTTTGTGCTTCAGACTGAACACCTCCTGAATTATGCATCACTGACACATATGGGTGTTCCTTATGTTGTCAGGTCCTTGCAGAGTGGAAGCAGAAATATGAGGAAAGTCAGTCAGAGCTGGAGGGATCTCTGAAAGAAGCTCGTTCTCTCAGCACAGAAATGTTCAAGTTGAAAAACTCCTATGAAGAATCTCTCGACCACCTGGAGACCCTGAAGAGGGAGAACAAAAACCTCCAACGTACGCAAGATAAGCCACTGCCAAAAAGAATTGCTTAAGAAGCAGTTCCATGTGCTTGATTTAGGCAAAATCGTTTATAGCTTAACACCGAACACCAACTGCGATACATCATGTTCCTCCATATCATATCATTCCTCTGTGGAAGTATGCCATTAATTAATTTCCCCAATTGCTTAAATAATACACTTTGTCTCAAACAGACGAGATCTCCGATCTAACTGAACAAATTGGTGAGAGTGGAAAAACCATTCATGAATTGGAGAAAGGGAAAAAGGTGGCAGAGACGGAGAAGTCTGAACTCCAAACTTCGCTCGAAGAGGCAGAGGTATTGTTTCCCAAAAACATCTTGCTAAAAAACATTTTAATACAGCTGCAGCTACACAACAGAGATTTATGTTTGTGTCAAGGCTACCCTGGAGCACGAGGAATCCAAGATTCTGCGCATTCAGCTGGAACTCACCCAAGTTAAAAGTGAAGTCGACCGAAAACTCGCCGAGAAGGACGAGGAGATCGAGCAGATCAAGAGGAACAGCCAAAGGGTGATTGAGTCAATGCAGAGCACTTTGGATTCTGAGATCAGGAGCAGGAATGACGCCATGAGAATTAAGAAGAAGATGGAGGGAGACCTCAATGAGATGGAGATTCAGCTGAGCCACGCCAACCGCCAGGCTGCTGAGGCCCAGAAACAGCTGAGGAATGTGCAGGGACAGCTTAAGGTATGATGCAGTATTAACGAAAGGCGCAGCTGAAGTTTCCTATACTTTGAGTGCATTGAAAAAATGTCTCAATGGTTCCTTTAGGATGCCCAACTGCACCTTGATGAAGCCATCAGGAGTCAGGAGGACATGAAGGAGCAGGTTGCCATGGTGGAGCGCAGGAACAACCTGATGCTGGCCGAGATCGAGGAGCTGAGAGTCGCGCTGGAGCAGACGGAGAGAGGACGCAAAGTGGCTGAGCAGGAGCTGATTGATGCCAGCGAGCGAGTGGGACTGCTGCACTCTCAGGTAAACAAAGATTCAAGCCATGTGAATCATCTGGCAACCGAAAATGATAGTACATCACATCATTCATGAAAAAAATATATATATTTGTTCAGAACACCAGCCTCATCAACACCAAGAAGAAGTTGGAGGCCGACCTTATTCAGATCCAAGGTGAAGTAGAAGATTCTGTTCAGGAGGCAAGGAACGCTGAAGAAAAAGCCAAGAAGGCCATCACTGATGTGAGTCACAAAGATCTAGTGTGGTTGTTCTACTTCTATCCGGTATTGGACCGACGTCTTTATCCGTGGTTGCCGTGTCACAGGCTGCCATGATGGCGGAGGAGCTGAAGAAGGAGCAGGACACCAGCTCTCATTTGGAGAGGATGAAGAAGAACCTGGAGGTGACAGTGAAGGACCTGCAGCACCGCCTTGATGAAGCCGAGAATCTGGCCATGAAGGGAGGCAAGAAGCAGCTCCAGAAACTGGAGGCCCGGGTAAGTGGCGTAGGGGCATATCGATTCATATTTACAGTACAACATTTTTTTATTTGAATATAACTGCTTTCTTCTTCATTTAAGGTTCGTGAATTAGAGGCTGAAGTTGATTCTGAACAGAGGCGTGGTGCTGATGCTATCAAGGGGGTGCGAAAATATGAGAGAAGAGTCAAGGAGCTCACCTATCAGGTCAATTGCTGCTTGAATAGTACCACTACAAATACAATTATAATGATATGCGGTCATTGAAACCGTAGACTCCGGCTTCTGATACAATGTTCAAACATTTTCTTTACGACAGACCGACGAAGACAGGAAGAATATTGCCAGACTTCAGGATCTGGTGGACAAGCTGCAGCTCAAAGTGAAAGCATACAAGCGGCAGTCTGAGGAATCTGTGAGTAAAACTAATTCAAATGATGACAGAAATTGTGAAATTGGAAGTCGTTTGACAGCTCTTCACTTGACGGCGGCTCATTTTACAGGAGGAGCAGGCCAACACTCACCTGTCCAGGTACAGGAAGGTGCAGCATGAGATGGAGGAGGCTCAGGAGCGGGCCGACATCGCCGAGTCTCAGGTCAACAAGCTGAGGGCAAAGAGTCGGGAAATCGTCAAGGTCAGTTGGACTGTCTGACATAAATGCCCATTTTATTTGTTTTTGATTATCTGGCTAAATATTGTACGTGTCTATGTTCTGCATTTTCAGACAAAGAACGTAGAGGAGTGAAGAGGAAGTAACTGTTACGGTATCAAGAGGTCATAAAATATGAGCATCTTTTTACTTGTTCACTTAAGCACGTTAAGCGTGCCCGCTGTGATAACCAAAAAATAAATAAAAGTTGCATTTTATGTGGCTTCCTTTTTTCTGTATAATCATTTTTACTTATACTTTGTGTAATGTACATACACATACAAAGGTAAAAGCACATGATGAAGTGTACAGATTATAGCTTTTTTTAATTAGAGCAAAGATACACAGTTTAGCCCCGAGGTCTAACTTCAGCTTCTTACAGCACTCTAAAGGACTCACAAATAAATATCCCAACATTTGACCTGATTTTAAATACATGGCTTAATGTTTTCTATATTATTGAAATCAAGGATATTTTCCCCTGAATAAAAATATATAATGTTCACCTGAACATACACCTACAATCCATATGGAATTGATGTGCGAATGTATTTTGAATTACAACTAGCTAAATAACTTCCATTGAGATGGTCAACATATGAACGTGTTTAGCTTCCCAAACTTCTTAGCTTATCCACATTACTGCCAATGTCTTCGTTCTTAAAACTTTGGCAACATCCTCAGGCCAAAGAAACATTGAGACTACGACAAGAATAGGGCACCTTTGCCAAAGAGGGGGCTTCTGGGGTGGAGGTCTCTTCCCCTACCTAAAGCAGACATTGACATGATGGAAAACCCTTGGTGGTCCCAAGGCATATCAATTCGAGCTGTTGGCTCCAGCCCCAGATATGTGAGCCCCAGCTCTATGAGCCGGCCTGCTGTCAGAATTCCACTGCATGAGAAATGCAGATTGCAAATGTTTATGGCTGTGTGTCACTATCATGGGACCATCCTGCCATCTGCAGGCACAGCATGTTATTGCATTAACCACATTTGGACACAACTGTGTAATCAAGTGGGACACATTTTGTCCAGGCCTGCAACTAGAGATAATTATCTTTATCAATGACACTGCTTTTTCTTGATTAAATCAGTGGAATATCTTCAAAGTTCAAACTGACATATTCGCTCACTTTATGCACACAACAAACCAAAGCCACAGAAATGGTCGCTTTACAATTAGTACAAATAAGAAAAAAGGCAGGAAATTACTTCTGATTGATGGTCAACCAAGATAGTAATATGTCGAATCCTAGAGAATGATGATGATATAACATTAACATATAAGTAGGGGAATACAAGAAGAATTCCAAATATATTTCAATTTAAGTGTTTTATAGTACCTTTTCACAGAGGGCCTAACTGTGCTGGAAAACCACCATGCATACATTCTACTTCCGCATTGCTCTGAACCTTGACCTTAAACGAAGCAGTGCTGGTGACTTTATCTCCGAACAGCGACATCGTGTGGAATCCCTGTAAACTGAGCACTGTTGTTGCTTTTGCAACAATGACAGGTACATCGACATCGAATGCACCATAGTTCGATTGAGCTTTATTTAAAATAAATGTGTACCCAAACTGGTTGCTACCCACACGTCAAATAATTAATTTAATGAAAGTAAAACTGGAACAAAATCATAATCTCATCCACAGCAGCTGGTGATGGAGGTTGCATTCAATGTCGTCTGCTCTCGACTTCCCGGTGCCTGTTTTACGCGCGGTTTTGTTTGCTCACAGCGCCACCTGCTGTTGTGGACTGGAGGCTAAATTACTGGGGAAATGCGTGGGGGAAAAAAATCACGAATTTGACGCTAAGCATGCTAATATCCCAAAAGTCACGTGATATTTGTTTCGTCATCGTGGGAAATATTATATCGTACTTTGCACACGTAAGTTGTATTGTTGTACATGTAGGACACCCAGTGGGATATTTGTTTTTCGCGCTTGTATGACATGTAGAAGGCCGTTGGTTTATGAAGCATCATATACAGTATGAGAAATGCACCTGTATTTGTTTATGAGGTGCGTTTTGTACTGGCAAAACAATCTGCGTGTTCGGTGAATCGGTGAGCTATTTGACATGATTTTGGCACCATCGGCCCCGCTGTGGTCTCAGATGCGCAGTGCGCCTCGCTGCCCGCTGCTGCTGCTGCTGCAGTGTAAACAAGAAGACGGGTCCTGGGCTGCAGCTCTTCTGTCCGAGGCTGGGAGGAGATACACCCAATCCCAATCAGCGCAGACTTCTCAGATTAAAACTGCATATTTTCGTCTCTTTCTTTCTCTCTCTCTCTCTCTCTCTCTCAATGCACAACGATTTCTGGTGCGTCAAATCTGGGGTGCGTGCCCTTGAAGGATTTTTTATTATTATTATTTTATTTTTATGATCAAACTTGTCGTCAGTCAGTCACCACATAGCCTCCTCCTGGAGCATCCAGTCAACGCTCGTCTGATCTATCAGATGGACTTCGCTGCCGCCGTGGAGGCGTCGGCTCCTTGAATCTGTCGACGACGATGACCGAGGAGGAGCGGGAGCCCTCCGACGCGGAGGACACCACCCCGGCGTCCGGGGACGCGACCTTGCCGCGGCGGCGGCGGCCGCCGCCGACCGACCGCCTCTCCTGCCACAAGAGCAGCGTGTGCTCCCGCTCCTACTTCGTGGTGGTCATGGTGTTTTTTCACGTCTACATCATCAACGTTATCCTGCTGCTCTTCTACGTGCACTACATCAGCGGGCAGGATGACGCCAGTCCGAGTCGCGATGTTCCCAGCACCACCACCGCCACCACCAGCAGCAGCAGCAGCAGCGGCGGCATCATCCACCAGAGGCCGGAGCAGCGGCTTCCGCCATCCAAGCCGCCGGACTTCCTGCGGGACGAGTCCCTCACCAGAATCGAGGGGATAAGGGTGAGCGCTGCGATCGCACGTACGCACACGCGCGCAGACACACACGCACCCTCTCTCTCTCTCTCTCTCTCTCTCTCTCACCATCCCTCCTGTGATTCATCGTTCAGGTGGGACATGTCCAGAGTGTGTCACTTGTTCCGGGCAAAGTGCATGAAATGCGCACCTTGAGTCTGAAACCTCTGCTGTTTGGTAAGAGCCAATGCATGCACGCACGCGCACGCACACGCACACAACAGAGCACGCTCACACGAACGCAGCGTAGAGTGGGTAGAATCAAGTTTGCCGCACGAGAGCCTCCAGTGGCCAAACACGTCCTCCTCAGCTTGTGAGCGCAAAAGGAGGACACGCCAGCCCAAACACCACACTATCGTCCCTCTTCCCTTATTTCCCTCTCCATCACACGCACCCCCGAAAGCAGAAAGCCCAGAATAAGCGTGTGTTTTTGTGTGAGATCCATTCAAACCAGAGGAAACCGACCAACGAGGCCCGAGGCGACTACTCCCCCAGCTCCCCACGTCTGACCCAGTTAAGAGCTTGCAGCCGACTAATGGACAGGAATTCAGCTGTACCTCAAATAAACAACTTGCATGCATCTGCTTATAGTATGCTCCTACACGAGCAGCGATGACATTTTAAAGTGGAAACCGTATATCGCATGTATAAGGGCTTCACTCACTGAGGCAACAATGGCAACTTAAAAAAAAAAATGATCCAAATCTCCCAGAGCCATGGTATTAGCCCAGGTGTGTCAGGATGCTCACTTTGAGACCAAAAAAAAGCAACAAACGTGTAAAGGATTAATCAACATATGTTGAACAATACTTGAAAATGAATTGGGCTTTAAAATAACAAATTCTTGTTTTCACTGTGTAAAACTAGGACCGCTTGTAAAATGTACTCTTGGTCTAGTACAATAGGACATGGTTGTACATTTGAAAATGTTAAATATGCAACACTGAAAATGCTGCAGTCAAACCATTCTCCCCGTGACCCACCAGAGTTTGCCTCCGGTGCTTTATCTGAGTTTGTGTTTATTTCCGCAGAGATCCCTGGGTTTCTGTCCGACGACGAGTGTCGCGTTGTGATGCAGCTGGCCCAGCTGAAGGGTCTCATGGAGAGTCAGCTGATGGTGCAAGACGGCCAGGAAGAGCTGGCCAAGGAGCTCAACCTCAGCCCAGAGGAGATTTTCAACCTTCTCGATATCAACCAGGATGGACAGCTGCAGCTCCATGAGGTGGGAGGGCACACTGAGGAGCGTGACGTGTATTGGTCCGGAGGAGGTTAACTCACCCTGTCTTCACTTCACTGGTACCTCCCGCAGATACTTACTCACTCTCGAGTTAGGGACGGCATTTGGCTTACACCAGAGAACCTGCGAGAAATCTATGCTGGGCTCAGAGCTGACAAGGATGGGAATGGTAAGAGATCCACTGCATTCCTCACTTAGCGTATTGACGGGGACTGATCGCTTTTGCATGTTTTTCTCAGGCTACATTATATATATATATATATATATATATTTATTTATTATTATTTACATTCCTATTTTATGTACGTTGGGCAGGGCTGTTAAGTTTGGAGGAGTTCAGGCTTCTGAGCAACGATGCCTTCCAGCGCTTCCTGCTTCAGAAAGGAGTGAAGAGGAGTCAGCTGGTGAGGAACAGCAGGCACACCTGGCTCTACCAGGGCAAAGGAGCACACCAGGTCCTCCAAGACATCAAGACGAGGTGAGGAAGACACCACGTCGCCTGCCATGCATTGTGTCCCTTTATTCCTGTGTCTCTGCCTATTTCTTGCTTTGCTACGACTTGAAAAAACAAAAGGAAACGGTACGTGCTTCTCACCGATAAACGTTCTGCATGACTCATCGGACGGATTCAAACCCGACATTCCAGTGTTCCTCAATGTTCTCCTTCTACCTTACTCCACCTAAGGGTGACCCGCCTCACCCGGCTCCCGCCCTCGTTGGTGGACCTCAGCGAGCCGCTCCAGGTGGTTCGCTATGAGGAGGGGGGGCACTACCATGCCCACCATGACAGCGGCCCAGTCTATCCTGAAACCGCCTGCACGCACACGCGGCTCGCCGCCAACACCTCCACACCCTTCGAGACGTCTTGCAGGTGAGAGCGCTGAGGTGCCCTGTGTTCGACCGGAATGACTGGAACGCCGTGGCGTCGCTCGGTGTGAACGACTCCGCGAATGTTCAGCTCTGCGTTCATCTGTCCGGTGCGATGCTAAACTGCGTGTTGCCACTTCATGGTGACAGCTGGCACGACAGCGTGTGCGTGACTCTACAATGTCAATTTGAAAAAGATGTGTGTGCTTCTCGCCTGTTTGCCGAGTGTCTGTTTGTGTGTGTGTGTGCGCGTGTGTGTGTTCGCACCATACATGTGTGTGTCAATTTAAATCTGTGTTGCACACTTAGGTACATCACTGTTCTCTTCTACCTGAACTCTGTTGAGGGGGGCGGGGAGACCGCATTCCCTGTGGCAGACAACAGGACCTATGACGAAGTGGTGCGTAATTGTGTATGGGTCTGGAAAAGAGCCCTGCAAAAGTATTGTGTACATACTGCGCATGTCTTTCGTGTCTGTGTTAGCCCCCCTGTTTGTCGGTGCGCGCATGGGCCAGAGGTCAAACAAAACCGGGCCGCTGAGCGGGATTGTGTGTCTCAGTCTCTCATTCAGAATGACGTGGACCTTTTGGACACCAGAAGGAATTGTGACAAGAGTAACCTGAGGGTGAAGCCTACCAAAGGGACAGCTGTTTTCTGGTACAACTACCTTTCGGATGGAAAAGGTACGGTTCCTTTTTTTTTTTTTTTTTTTTAAACACACGCATAACAATTTATAATCATATTGCTGCAATAACGCTGCAGTTTAGTACAAAAACAGCAGCATGTAAAAATGGCACATTGTGGATTTACAATAGTCTGGCAACCGCAGGTTGATGAAGCGGCATTTTTATGTTTTGGTTGCACAATTCAGACACGGAGCAGAAGACAATGTCAAAAATACGTTGCTCAAGCCCATGTTGGCTTTAGTGGTTAGGGTTGGGGTTGTAGTGAATACTTTTGTGGCCAACTTATTCCATTTTTTTGAAATTTTGAGTTATGTTTTTTTTCCCCCTCCATAGGTTGGGTGGGGGAGCAGGATGAATATGCTTTGCATGGGGGTTGTGTGGTCACCCATGGCACTAAGTGGGTGGCCAATAAGTGGATCAACGTCGATCCGGATTTCCAACGGCAGGCTCGCTATCAGCAGCAGGTTTCACGGCAGCCCGAGGAGGAGGAGGACGAGGAGGAAGAGGAGGACGAGGACAACGAAGGTCTGACTCTGAATGCTGACGCGCAGAACTCCAACATTCACCAAGACTTGTAGCTCATACACCAAATGTTTTTTTTTTAAAATAGTCTACCTAGCCTTCCTCAGTCCCATGCACAATGTTTTTGGTAACATCCTCTGTGACCGGAAATGTAGAGACAAGATTTATTCAGGGAATGAAGTCACAGTGGGGTTTATGCAACTTTCAAGAGATGTTTTTTGTACGAATGCTGATTGAATATTGTTACGTTGGTGTTTTTATTTAATTTTATCGAGTTTTATTGAAGGAATGTTGCACTAGAAACGTACACAAGGAGTTGAGAGATGAACTCCTTTGCATGCGATAGTGTCACAGGTTTTACTGTTGCTATGAGAAAAAAAAAACTGCACTTGAAAATTGAAATGGCTCCTGTCAACATTTCAATGTCCAACCTTGTTACTGCTGCCATTGCCAAAAGAGGCTCACGCGCGCTCAGTGTGATGCATGTTGCCTCGTGTATGTTCCTGAAATTCCTTGTTATTTCCTTTTAGATTCAATTACACGATTGTTTGGGTGTTTTAATGTATTCATTTATTATGTTCTTCTTTAAAATGCACTGTAACATCTTCTTACACTGAATACATTTCAAATAAAATAATGTGCCCGAATTCAGCGCCTTCCTTAATATACCTTAAAGACAACATTAATAAATATCAATACAGGTGATTGGTTGACTTTTTTGTTCACTTTTCAATTTGTACACTCTACTAAGTGCAACATATATTGCAAGTTCCAGTGAAAATCTCATCTTGTGATATTTCATGCAGTAGATGGGTAGTAGGGAGGAGTTTTCCGTCCCCTCCGATGTCTTTCTGGGCCATGAGCTCCTTAAAGTTTTGTATTGCTGTCCATGTCCTGAAACCAGGCCATTAAAAAAAAAAACGAAAAAAACATTGATTTAAATTGACATGCCAAAATTCTGTCATAATGTTAGATAGTTTATTGCTTGTTAATAAGCTGTTTGTTAACAATATTGCGTACTCTTACGGCCCTAGGCTGTAAACGTCATCATTTTTCTTTTGAGGGTTTCTGTGTATGCGAAGCAGGGTGTGCCATCTCTCTGATGAGATTGGCTGGGAGAGGTGGGTGTGCCTGACCCCAGCCTATGTGCGTCCTGATCGCAGCGGCACCTTGTTCAAAGGCCCAGCCAGGATCACCGATAAGCACACGGGGCTGTAGCTCAGTTGTCCTCTTTTCGTTTTTTTCCGAACTGCATCCATCCGTCCGTTGTTATTCCTTGCCCCGCTGTTTTTTTTCCCCACTGGTAATTATCTGCCCTTTCTAGGCTTAACGACTCGGCTTCTACGTTGCTTATGTTCCATGTCTTATGTGTTCATTCGCTTGCGCTGTACGCCAAGTTAAATTCCTGAGCACCTGTACATTAGGCCAATAAAAGCGATTCTGATTCTGATCGCTTCCCTTACCCCTTCGAGCCGGGTCCTTGTACACGTACTTGTACCACGTATGTATACAGGCGTTAGGCCATTTGGGCCTTGCCGTTCCTTAGTGACGTGACGGTCAAACATCAACAGTGGTCACTTACCACGGATGCCTCGCATCTGGGAAACGATGATGCTGCACGGCGGTCCAGGCAGTAGACCACGGCATCATGAACGGTGGCGAAAAGGCGTCTCTTTGACAACGACTCGGAGAAGAAATCACCCAGGTCCAACTGCTCCACCACACAGGCTGAAGAGAAATGTTTTACACAGTGAACAAAAACAAAGGTACTAAAACCATTTCATATGTTATGGCCTGAGGGTATTGGCTTACATTGACAACCAGCCAAGTAGATATCCACATCAATCTCACTAAAGTCCTGGAAAATCTGTCATTGAAGAAATACAGATTATTATTCTTCAATTGAAGTTTGTGGTGCGCAACTTAAGGCCCAGTGAACACGAAGAGATAAATGGCATTCATTTACTGCTTTAAAGTAACTCAAAGTATTATTATAATTTTTTTTGAAAAACCTAAGCGTCCTCTTCTAAACTGTCAAAAAAGGGAAATGAGTAAAGGAGGCGTTTTGAGTCAAAATCCTCTCATTTTTGGTACTTACATTTTTAATAGTCTTGATGGCCACCGTGTCAATGAAGTTTGCTGTGGTGAGGTCAAGAATGATGGAGTGAATGTCCCAGGTCCACTTGCCCAGAGAGCCGAGGGAGACCCGCTCCAGGTCGTGGCTCAGCGTGTCCTCACTGCTGGAGCCCAGGGTGGTGGTGTCCCCGTCCTGCAGCTCGGACATCCAGCCCAAGCTGTCCGTGCAGTCTGGGTCGCCTCCTTTCAGGTATTCCCATCTACAGGGGCTGCCCGGTGCTCGGGGAGAGGCGGGGATGACAAACACCGTGCCGTTTTCTCTCTCCGTCCAGCCCTCGTCCTCCCGGCCCTGGGGTGTGTCCCCCCAGTCGGCTTCTTCCTCCACAGAGAACACAGCGACACCGGGCTGTTTGGCCGCTCTCTGCGCTCGTCTCTACGGAGTAGTCAGGAGAAAACGTGACGTCGACTGCAAAGGAGTGAAGAAATCCCATTCTCATCGCCTTTGGTTAAGGTGACCAATGGACCGAAATTTCAATTTCAATCAATTTCCTTCATTTTACCTCTCTCTTGGCCTGCCTCTTGGCTCGTCTCTCAGCCCTCCTCTCTCTACGCTTCTGTTTGGCCTCCTGCCTCCTCTTGTAGATGATCATTTTACTGATGTCGAGGCCACTCTGAAGGTAAAAATAAAATACCATTATGCCATTCAATGAAGGCCACTGTCTTTGGGCTATTCAATGATCAGATTATTCGGTAAACGCGAGAGCAAACCTTTTCTTTCAGGGCCTCGAGGTAAAGCTCAGCGTTGGCAAAATAAACAGTAGCAGATGAGCGGAATATGGTCAGGCCTGGGATCTCTCTTGCCTGTCAAACAGACAACAACCTCCTCAGCTTTGTTTGCAATCAGCGGGGGGAAACATCAATATTTATTTGCATTTTCCATTTGGGTTTCACCTCTCTGTGGGTCTCTATGTCCAAGTACAGCTCTGTGCCTGGAACATTTCCCAAAACAGAGTACGTTGGCCTAAAAAAGGGATTTGCCAAGAGAGGGAAAAAAATGTCACGATGCGTTTTATTTTTTTCTGTACAGTATTTTGTTTGCTCCACAAAGTATGAATCAGATACTGCCGAGGTGTAGGGGTGTGTCGTACAACTGAGTCCTGAATATAACGGTAAGCAGAGCAAATGCGACGGAGGCCACCAGGCCCAGGTCCAGATTGAGGAGCAGCGTTGATACCCAAGTGACCAACCACACCACCTTGGGATACAGCGGGGATACATTTCTCATTCTTTAAAGGGACACGAGGACACCTCTCCGCACTGTTCACTGTTGTTGCTTCAAAGGCTATTTTCAAATGGTGCAAATAATCAAAATGAATAGGAATAAATAGCACTTGGGATCTCACCAGATCGATCTTGCTGCGCTTCCACAGCGTAACAACGTCCGAGTGCTGCTTGAACATGCCCTTCAGATTTACAAAGACGACGGCCGCGAGGACAGCCTAAAACAACGTGTCCACACCCATTTTAATTCGGCATCAAACTGGTCTTGCGCTTTCCCAAAACATGCGCGCACTGTGCACAGCAGTGTGCAACAAGGACATGCAGTGATGCGCTGACCTTCGGTAGCTCCTGGAACAGTGGCCCAAGTTTCAGTATGGTCACCAACACAATTATAGCTGAGGCCACTCCAGCCATCTACAAGACGAGCACAAAGGATGTTGATTCTCATATTATTCATCGAGTTATTTCTATTCCACAGGAAGGTTGAAATAACAATATTTTAGAACCGAGATTAAGCATAACGTTGTGGACCTGCTTGACTGGTCCTTTTTCAACTATACATTTAGTCAAAAGATTTCGATAGTTGATCAATGTATTTGGTGTATTGTACAAATGGAAATGCTTTTTTCAATCTTGTGACGTTTGCTGTTCACTCACTTGTGTTTTTCCTCCCGTGGTCTCTTGGATGAGACTTCGAGACATAGAGGAGCAGACAGAGAAGCACTGGAAGAACCCTCCGGCGGCATTACTGAGACCCAGCGCCACCAGTTCCTGCAGCAGCATGAGGACAAAAGAGACACAATCGTTACAGAAGAAAAACAGAGAAAGCAATGCTAAATGGATAGATTGGATGACTGTGTGCTGAGGGTATCAGCGGAATTCAAGGGGTATTTGATGTGAATTCTGACTCACCTGATTACTGTCCACCTTGTATCCGTGTTTCAGCGCAAATGTTTTTCCGAGAGAAATCGATATGGCATATCCAACAATGGCCAGGGCAAAGGCGTCACCCATAACGTCTCCAAAAATGCTCACATCAGGAACGCTGGGGGGACTCAAACTGGGAGACGGGGACAGGTAGATCGGGGAGCACTGACCAAGATAAGAGCATGAGGCGACAAAGAATGAAGTCTAATCCAGGTGCTTACCCACTAGGAATCTCTCCAACAACGGAAACGGCGTAGTTGATATTCAAGTTGGCGTAGTTTGATACGAGTGTCCCCGCCACAATCTGCGACAAGCATTGGAAAACACATCGGTGAAAAGAAATGTACGCAGCGAAAAACAGATCGCAAACCTTCAATCATTAAATCGCTGGTAAATCATACCCTCCATGTGGACCTAATTATTAGCCATAAAGGTCTCTCTTTTGCCGCGAACTGCACAAATGCAGAGGCCCTGCACGGAGCTACTGCAGTTTCAGCTTTTTTTTTGTGTGTGTTTTTGTTTTTCGTTTTTTGTGCTGCCACATCAGCAGAGAGTGTGTCCTCCACGCAACTGACCATGATCAGCTCCACTGGGACAGGCACCGGCAGTTTGGGACTGAGGAAGGAGTTGAGCTCCTTGGCGGCAATGAGAAACCCCATCGACACAGCGCCGACCACCAAAGTGGGAAGATGGGTCCGAGGCAGCAAGCAGCAAACATCTTTCAGAGTCTAAAAAAATTAAATCAGGAAAGATTAGTAAAATGCGAGTCAGCACTTACTACAGCACCCATAAAAACACACGCGCTTAGCTGCGCACCACAACATTTAGATATTCTTTCCCTTGGCGTCATAATCAACTCAAAACTCAAAATCAGATCACCATTGTTGTTTTTTTACAAAAAAAAAACAACACAATCGCAGCCGAAACACAAAACAGCACTCACATACACCAGAGACAGGGGACCGCTGAACCTTGTGGGAGAAACGCCAAAGATGTACTTGAGTTGTGCCACCACGGCATGGCACGCAGCGGCCGTCGTGTACGCTCGCACCAGAGGCTCAGACAGGTACGTTCCCACAAATCCGAATTTCACCAAACCCAGGACCACCTGTGCAAGCAACCATTGACCCGCACATTCATTTGGTGGCCGTACTCGGGGCGCGATTCCTTTCCGTCCAGTGGCGTGTTCCCACCTGAATAAGTCCTCCTAAGACGGTGGTAGCAGCCGCCACCTGCACCCTGTATGCGTCCCGGGCAGCTGTGTCCACCTCCGCCGTGGAGTTCGTGGTCCCGTTCGTTCGCAGGAAATCCACATCTGGGCCGAGTCGTTCCGTCACACTCCCCACCATGATGCTGAGCACGGTGAATGTACCTGAGCAAAGCGGGAATATAACAGAATATAATATAAATACAACACAGTTCATCAAAGCATCTGTGTCCATGTCTCTCGCTCTCTCTCTCTCTCTGTCTCTGTCTCTACCCACCGATGGAGATATGACGTGATGTTCCAAAAAAGAAGTAGATCAGTGTTGGATAGAGGGACGAGTAGAGTCCAAATACAGGAGGTAGGGAAGCCAACAATGCATATGCCATGCCTATGAAAAAACAGGGGTGTTGTCATGACTTTTCGTATTTTACACAAAAAAATATATATATATATATATTAAGCTATATAGGTTTTATTGGAAAATCAAGGTCTCACGTTGGAGCGCAAACTGTTTATTTGTTTTTCCTGCAATGCTGCTGATATTTTCCCAGAGGACTGTTGCCTACCTTGAGGCAGGTGCATTATGCCCACACTGATGCCGGCGATTAGGTCCGGCATGCCACAGTCCCAGACTGAGTACTTGGGCAGCCAGTATAAAACGGGCAGGCGGCCCAGGACGCTTCTTTTCAGCTGAGGCGCAGTACATCTGGAAGGGAGTTGAAAACACAAAGGCATTTCTCAAAGCACCGCTCGTGGGTCTGGTTGTCCATGGTCATGTTTCGACACGAAGTTTAGACCCTACCTTAACGAGTCTTTGAGCCGCCCCGTTAGAGAAGGGTTGGTGTCGGAGTGCGTTCTTCTCCGTGCAACCTCCTCCAGTCTCTGCTCATCAAGCACTTCCCTCTCCACCTTGTATTTCCTCAACCCGCGTGTAGGGTCCATTGGAGGGAAACTCTGCGCGACGCCAATTTCCCCAAGTTACCCTTTCAACACGCAGCTCGGGATTTGTTCCAAAGTTTACTGCGCGCGGTCCAACAAGCCGTCCACCGGAAGACATGCGCTCCGGTTGTACTCTCCCAAGAACAGCTGTATCGGCCTATGTACATCATATTGCTTAATGGTTAACTACAGCCAGGATGTTGTGGACGGAGCCTCTCATGGAAGAGGCGGTTTGAGCGGAAGAAGCCGAGGATGCAATTATGGTCTGTAAGAAGAAAAATGATTAACTGTGCCGAACAGTGGTACGTTTGACGGCCTCGCTGTCATTTTCCATTTCGTGGCAAAAGCGAAGTCAGCGAACCATGGAATCGCACCTGAGGTCAAACGACGTCGGTCAAGTGAGACGAACAGTGTTTTTTTCTCTCCCGGACGATACACCGCAAACAAACACAACAAGCTGTCAGAAAGCAAACGGTCACGGTGGCGGACGCCACATTCTCGACACTACGGACGTTGAAGACGAAACATTCCGGAAAGCCTCGGTTTCTGTCTAGCCCCGGTGAGCACGCAGGTTACACTGTGCCTTTAAAAGCGTGATGTAATGAAATGAAATACGAATCCCAGGTGGCCGATTCATTTCAGTCACACCAGGGCTGCGCTCACGTGAGTGAGGCGAACTCACTTTAAGGGAGAATTGCGCACACACACACACACACACACGCAAAAAAAAAACCCAACTAAATTCGGAACGTCAAAAATAATTCACAGTAATCAGGGCCAAGACCGCAAAAGCTGCTCATTCCAAATCACTCGATCCCTTCTGACCCACTTGCTGTTTGCCACAACGCTGTCTATTTTTGGTTTAGTGGCTCACATGGGCACTGGGCAGTGGAGGGGGGCTACATATCTTTGTCTCTCGCAGAAGCTCCCTCGCTGCCTCAACATCAACAACACGTATAAAGAGAGCCGCGGATATTTACTGGTCTTTTTAGATCAAAATATAACCCGCCAACATCACTGATGACTTTGGTAAGAGATTTCACAAGGCGCCTTGGTACTGCTCGGTGAGTACTAACTTTGAGGCACAGGTTACTGTCTATAGACAATGGGGAGCGTTTTTTTTCTCTATATAAGGCAAATCCTGAGATTGAGTTGGTCGTTGTTGAAAAAGATCTTCCTGTTCCTTGGAGGTTTATCGCAAGTAGGGGTATAATAGTTTTAAGAAATATCTGCAACGAATGTTACATTGTGTACAATGTATTATTCATATAAATGTGGCTATTGACAGTATTGACTATAGCGTTTGTCTATGTTTTTATTTGTCTTTTCAGACACACCCTCCACAAGAGTTTTACATAAGTCCATATCACCTGTGTGACTGTTGTTTCTAAAAATAAATAAATAAATAAAAAAAGCTGAAGCACATGGATCTGAAAGGCAAACACGGGCTGGTCCTGCTGGACCAGTTGAGGAGAATGAGGGAGAGCGAGCATCTGACAGATGTGGTGCTGGTGGCTGAGGGCATCAGCTTTCCCTGTCACAGAGTCGTGCTGTCTGCCTTCAGCCCCTACTTCCGCGTCATGTTCACCTGCGGCCTCCGCGAATGCGGCACCAGAGAGATTTTCCTGCGGGACACTCCCGCCGACAGCCTGGCTCTCCTCCTGAACTACATGTACCGCTCAGATCTTCCTCTGACCAACACCAACGTGCAGGGCATTTCCATCGCAGCTTTCCTCCTGCAGATGGACGACGTCTTCACTCGCTGCCAGCTGCACATGACTGAGAACATGGACGCCTCCAACTGTCTCGGCGTGTATTACTTCGCCCGGGACCTGGGCGCAGAGGAACTGGCCGACCACGCGCAGCGCTTCCTGGGGCAGCACTTTGTCCAAGTCTGCCAGAACGAGGAGATCCTGGAGCTGGAGGCCCATCAGCTGGGGAGGCTGCTGACCTCTGATGACCTCAACGTCTCCCAAGAAGAGACCATCCTGGACGTGGTCCTTCGCTGGGTCCAGCACAGCATGCTGACCGATGGAGAGGTTCGCATTCGACACCTTCCGGAGCTCCTGAGGAAGGTCCGCTTGCCACTGATAAGTCCAGACTACTTAAGAGAAGCGATAAAGAGGAACACTGCTCTTCTGTCCGAGGCGGAAAGCCTCGAACTGGTGAAGGAAGCCTTAGAGGTCACCGCGATGCATCCGTCGGCGGCGCCACGTAAACTAAAGCTGAGGTACGGCATGGAGACGACCGATCTGCTGCTCTGCGTCGGTAACGACAGTGGTGGGATCAGGTCAAGATATGGCAACTTTGCCGAGCGCAGCTTTTGCTATGCCCCGTCCACCGGCCGAATCTACTACATCACTTCCCCCTGTTATGGAGAGGCCCTGGGGTATGTGTGCGCGGGGGTCGTCACACAAAGAAATGACATCATTGTGGCAGGAGAGGCAGGTGTGCGCAGAGTGGCCCGGCAGAAGGTCATGAACGTCGAGATCTACAGGTATGGTGAACTCAACAATTTGGATCGTTTCGCATTTTCCCGCCCCTCACAAATGGTACTGATTGTGGCCTGGGGTTGCAGGTACAAAGTAGAGGCGCAAGGATGCTGGGAGCACCTGACTTCAGCGGAGTACCGCGATTCTTACGGCCTGGGCTCCCTCGAGGACTCCCTCTACCTGATTGGTGGGCAGATGAAACTGAAGAACCAGTTGCTCATCACAAACTGCGTGGAGCGGTGGTCTCTGCAGGGCGGACCCTGGCGGAGCGCGGCACCCTTGCCCCTACCTCTGGCCTTTCACAGCGTGGTCGGCATGAACGGTCGCCTCTACGTGATGGGCGGCCGAACCCCACAGGTGATGAAGCAAGCAACTGCGCCTGGCTGTGCTTTTCTTAGAAATAGAGGTTCAAGGACCTGCGTGGTCACTTTCGTGGCGCCAAAAGCAGTAGTTGGCATAAGCGCTAAGCAAAGAACAAAGAGTTTTTTTACCGGGGATTCCGCACATTGCAAAAATACACAGATCAGGGATAAAAAAAAAAAAAAACTTCCACCAAAAGACACTAATCTGGCCTGACTATATCAATAATCCACCTCAAAAACGGTGACCATGACGATGAAGAACGCTTGGCATACACGCAGGGCGATCTGGCAACGGGGCAGAGGTATACACAGTATCGATCACCAGGTGAACACAGTTAGGGAGGGGCAAAAACGATCACCGAGGCGGGGAAACCAGACAAAGGCAGGAAGTGCTCGCCAGACAGGCGACAGAGACACAACGTTTACCGGGGTCAAACAGGAAGTGGCGAGACAAGGACACGGACCACACTAACGCTAGCTGCCGCTGCACAACGTGTAGGAAAATATTAACCGCGCGACTGTGGCTACCCGTCACTGACCGCACCTGCTCTGCTTTGTCGTTCCCCTCCCTGGCCCCCGACCATCCAGTCCTTCCGGATGGACGACGAGCCGGATCGCCTTAGCAACCGCCTTCTGGAGTACGATCCGCAAACAAACAAGTGGAGAGAACTAGGTCCCATGAAGTACTCAAAGTATCGATGCAGTGCTGTGGCGCTCAATGGGGAAATTGTTGTGATGGGTAAGATTGTGCACTCGGTAAACTCAGCTGCTCCGAAATGGAGGACTTTCAAGGCGTGCCATTTGAGATTTGTTCCCTTTCCCCCCCCCCCCCAATTGAAACCATGCCACACCCCATGCACAGACACACTATTTCCACCAGTCTGCTTTGAAGGATTCGCATGTAAACGTTTGTAAAAGTATGGAATTTGACGACAGCCTGATTGCGCACCCGCAGGGGGCATTGGCTGCGAAGGTGTTGACCGCGGGCAATCGCGCCACTGCCTGGATGCCGTGGAGATCTACAACGCAGACAGAGACCATTGGAGAGAGGGCCCTTCTCTCACCTGTGCCCAGCTCTCGCTGCGCACCAACGGCTGCAATGCAGGGGTGGTGGGAGGCAAGATCTATGTTTGTGGCTATTACAAAGGCGCAGGTGAACCAAACAACATTCAAAATGCCATATTTTCAACGAAAGGCCGCTGTCCGAGGTGCGGAAGTGAGCTTAACGTTCCCTCTCGGTCTTTTGCAACCCACAGATCGCCACGACGACATAACGAAGGAGATTTTAGAGCTGGACCCGGGGGGAAACAGGTGGACAGTGGTGGCCCGGCACGCTCTGATGCATGACAACTATGACGTCTGCTTGGTGGCAAACCTCAACCCGAGGGGGCTCATGTCCCCACCTGCAGACTTAGTGAAGATCTAAAGATCGGATGAGATCAAAGTCTGTTTGAGGGGAATTAGTGAGAGAAGGCTTATTATTGATTAGTAACGCACTTATCGCCGGGCCAAAGGCATTCATTTTCTTCCAGGAAGAAAAAGGTATTAGTACGCTGCATGAAAGCGGTTGTAGCAATTTGCACATTGTTGAAAAGGCATAGCAATATTAGTTTTCCTGTGATTTTGTTGACTGCATTTCATAGGCTTTTGAAAACAGTTTGACATGTCAGAGTTAAAAAGCGCCAATGTATTAATGTATTCACGTTTGTACGTTTACCACTATGACATGTCAAAAATAGTCTGCCGCGGGAAAAAAAACCACGCATGCAGCACAGAATAGCGAGGGAATGATTTGCTCCGATATGAATGAATAGGGATAATGTTCTGAATTATGGCTTTGTCAAGTTACACCAAAATACTTTGGCAGCTTTAACGACTACAATCGGATTACACTGGCGGACGAAGTCAATATAAGATGCTGTATTTTTGATAGTTTTTCCGTCATATATTTTGTTTCTTGTCCGGGTCTTAGGTACGCTTTCGGAAGAAGACTAAAACTGTGTTGTGTTTATGGGCAATGGCTGCTTAGCAAGATTATGGAACCTGATAGTTTCAAAGTAACTTGTCTTCTTTATATTTATTCATTGAATGTACACTCGATTGTTTGTATGGTACACCTGGCTTCTACTAATGCAGTCAATAAATCCTACCTCTGTAACGGTTGCCGTGTTTAGCCAAACTGTTTTGGAAAAATTATGGACAGAATATTTCAAAAACACCGGACAGTAAATCAGCAGAACAAGGAGGGCGGGGGGGGGGGGTTCTGTTACTGACGTTTGAATTACTAGATGCGTCGTTAGAAAAAAGTTAGAAATCAAAAAAATGTAATTGCAGATAGGTGTGATTCACACCAACGGTGAACTATTGAAAAGAACTATAGTTCATTTGAAAAGCCTTTCAGTTTATTTTCAATGTACAGTCAACGGTAGGAAGAAGGAATAAATTCTTTTGAAAAAAAAAAAAAAGAGGCGGTAGTGTCAACTGCACTATTTTTTCTCAGCAGGGAGAAGATTCACCATTAGTATAAGACAAACTAATGTATCATTGGGTTCATTGTCAAAACCTCACAACTATATAACAGAACATAGGCGCAATAATATTACATATAAATATAAATGAGACATTTTGGGTCTTTCAGGGCCCTGTGCTGCAGGAGTACGAAAACAAACGCTGTACTGTTCTGAGTCGCGTACTCGTCCTCTAAAAGCCTGAATCTGAATCACAGTCTCTGGCGAACAGCTGCCAGAGGCCTTCGGGTTTCCCTGTGCTGGACTCAGCGGACAGCTTCTCTAAGATGGGTCTGACCCCTTCGAGGCCCCCGGAGCTGTTGCTGTCCTGAGACCAGAAGCTGAGGGGGGTGATGAGGCATCCCCCAGCTTCACTGGACTTCTTCTCCCTGAAGTGTGTTGACTGACAGTTGAGGTCCAGGACGAGCCTGTCCTGGCTGTTCACCATGTTTTTGTCGCAGCGGTCCGAGAGTGGCATTGAGGCATTCGCCGCTTTGTTGCCGTCAATCCGAGGTGGGCGGCTTTCACCCGAGACGGTGCGCTTACTCCTCCGTGAGAGCACCAGCGGCCTCTTTTTGCGCCTCTTTTTGCCTTTGTGGGTGACTTTTTTCTTTGTACCGCCGCCGCTGGGCTTCTGAGGGGGAACTTCCACGGGATTCTGATCGAGGCTCTGCGCGGCACAAGTAAGCGGTGTGCTTTGGTTGTTCAGAAGAATGTTGGAGAGCGAGTGTTCAGGATCCAGTGACGTCTGGATACTGCTGTCCGTCACTCCCGGAGGACTGGGTTTGGCTGGATGCTGCTGGACCAGGGTGCCGAGCAGCCTCAGGGCCTCTTCCAGCATGTTCCGCTCTCTCTGCTGCTCCTCTCTCAGACTCTCCAGACTGCTCTTTAAGCTTTGCAGATCTGAACCGAGGACTGCAGTGGTGTCTGCACTCTTTTGATGATCCACATCAGTAATAAGACACATTGGTCAGCAACTGTTCTCACGCGATTGAATAGGCAGCTACCGTCACCAAAAGCCACTTGCTAATCACCTTTTTCACGGTTTCCTCCAGCTCAGTCATCTCGTTCCTGTGGGAGATGACTTTATCTATCAGAGTCTCAAAATGCTGGGATAAATCACTCTGCAGACCAGTCAGATTATTTTGCACTGGGATTAAAACCAATAAAAACAGAAAAATACAACAATTAAAAAAACAGATCGAAAAATAACATTGAGGAGATCGTCATCAATTTTTGTTGACGGGGCAAAGTGCACCGTCTACTGGTGGAGAGAAAGGCTTGCAACTATTAACTGGTGTATACAGGTCCCTCAGGAAACTTACATGTCGATGCAAAATTGTCAAATCTTTCAAGGACAGTTTGGCATACAGACATATTTCTCTCTGCGCCAGAAACTAGTTGTTGGATCTGAAATTAATAGCAAAATGTAAGGAGAAGAGGAGCAGTGTAATGGAAAACAAAAAGGATTGTCTATCATCACTTACATTGCTTAGAGTTTCCCCAATATGTTGACATTGCTTGGCTAAAAGATCACTGTTTTATAAAAAAAAACAGACAGATTGTAGAAAAATGCACATGCATGTTCACTTGCATTTATGTAATTTAACCCAATTTTAATGCTGATCACCAATATTTTATTTTACACCAAACCACGTTTTTGTAGTATTAAGTTCAAAAATCCCACACGTACCTGTCATTGTTTTCTTTTGCCTTTTTTTTGTCTTCTTCAAATTTATCCAGTATTCCAAAGGCTCTGTTTTTACCCGTCAACTCTCCAAACAGGAGAGGTTTAGTGTGATAACTGCTGGAAATCTTGTGGTCACTCCCCTACACAGAGAGAAGATGAAATATTTACAAGGTATAAAACAGATAGCTATTATTTTTATATAATCTGTCATTATTAATAAAAATGTAGTCATTAAATAAATAAATGATGAGCATACTCAATATCGCAATCAAGGTTCCAAAATGGTAGGTATAATTGCAGTCACTTATTAAATAACAGATTTAGCAAAATATCTCATGGTGATACAAAGTCACGGTACATGATGTAGTTTAAATAGTGGTTAGTTTATCGGTTCCGATCTTTTGAAGGATATCTAATCTTACCATTGAAACAAAAGCTCAAATGTGGAAATCTTACCTCCTGCGAACTGGATGACAAACTCAAGTCTTGAGATGTGCTCTGAGAATTTTCAGGCCAAAATTGAGACCCAAAGAATAACTGGGAATCGGTGAAGCTGCCGTATCCACTGGTAGCCACATTTCTGTTGATTGTTTTCTCCCCACAAGATGCGTAAGTGATGAAAACAAACAAACACACACACACACATCATTTGTTCGTGCAGCAAAACAGACAAAGTGTTTAAAGAAATGAGATCAATAATGAAAAAAAAAATCTATGTAGGGCTGTAACTATAAGATAAAAAAAACAATACGTTCCTCGCATATGGGGAAGGAATCTAGAAGTGTTGCAATTTTGTCTAAATACCCGCTGTTTATCAAATGGACAAGTGGATGATGCAGCTCTTAATACAAGTCACGAAAGTGTGATCAAGTGTGTTGCCCTATACTAGATAATATCAAGCTAATGGTAATACGGTGCATTCACAGTAGGCGATGGGTAACGTGTTAATATTAGAGTAAGTTAACCACCTGCTTCCCGATGAGGTGCTCAGCATTTCTTTTATGCTCATTGAGTGATGCATTGCTTGAGGCCACCTGTGTGTAAAGGCAAAGGGGGTAAGCATCAATTGTAGCGGCTGTGTCACCGTAGCAGCATCAACACTGCAGACGTACAAGTTAGCTGGGTTAGCATTAGAAGTCCGCATTAGCTAGTTACGTTTGGCTACGGTCAGGTGACGTTTGACCGTCAGCTGGTAAAATAGCAATCTTGTAAAACCTTTACCAATAGCATAAAAAAAAAATGTATATACTTGTTCTATATATATATATGACTCACCGTTTCAATATGCAGTGAAGAGGCAGCGAGCATTTAAATCTCCCGCCGATCGTGGGTCAATAGCATGAGCGTGGCTAAGCCGCGTTCAGGTACCGTCGAAAAGTCTAATCTAAAACTTGGAGGACCAAAACTAATGTCAAACAAACATTGGCCTATTTGTTTTTGGGAGGAGTCTTAATATGTCACATTTATTTTTGTTTGTAGTCTATATCTTTATTGGAACATTTCAATGTAGACTCAATTAATGAGATCAATTTATACGATATGTTTAATACAGAAAATAATAAATCAGCTTATCATTAAGGACACACCAGGCTCCCTATTTTTAGTTAATTCAGAGGATCTCTCTGTCAGCCTTTTTCATGTGTTCACATATTCCTAATTTAGTTGTGTTTAATCAAATCGCCACAAATTAAACACAATTTTAGAATTATTATTGGATAATATTGTTTGTCTGTATAGAGCATGATTTCTAATTTGAATGACCATTAATGTAAGTAAGAGACAAAAATGTTATTATATTACCCTGATTATTTGTATTCAGGTCAAAAGTAGTGTTTGTTTAAAGTAATTGTAATGTTTCATGATTTGTTCTCAGACATACACCCAGTTGAGGCAATTACAGTTTTTTGTAAGTAACTTTTGTAACCGTTTCCCTGCAGCAACACAAGTGTACAAACCACAGGTAACCCACTTGGCGGGTATGTTGCCAAGTTTAACGGGTAGATGGCCAACTCACCGGAATATTCAAACACACGCCGTTCAGATTGCTCGGCAGCTCCGCGGTTGTTGTATCCAGCGACTTTTCCAAATCCTCCATTATTGTAAGTTCTAATTATATCCGAGTGCCTCTCTTAATTATCTGCACATTAAGATACCTACTGGCGCTACCACTGTGCTTGTGTCGAGAGTGCGTCTCTAGACGTGAAAAAAAATAAAAAAAATCGCAAAGATTCCCACTCCCCTTGCGTGTTTACACCACCAGGGCCCGCCCATGTACCGTAAAAACGGAAAAATCAACCCAATGTTGCCACAATGGTGTGTGTGTAATGGCGAAAACGAGCTGGCTACACGCAACGCAAAGGCACATTTCGGAACGGTACATACAAGAAGTTAAAATAACGTGATTGTAGAACGTACCTGCATTCGTTTCAGACGGTCCTAAAGTACTGAAGTAGAATGAGACAAGTTGGGTTTTATTTTGAAAGTCGTACCCGGAAGTGTACACGCTAAATGGGAACCAGTGTTTACTGCGGGGATTATTTGTGGATTATTGTCCTGCTACAGTGTGACAAAACCGCCGACAACATCAGTGGGCGTCTCAAGATAAATCTGCGGCGGACAGAAGCTGACGTAGATTGAAGCACGACCGGGAGTTTGGTTAGGCCAAAGCCTGGTGTTTGTGTGGTGAGTCAACTTTTTGTGTCTCTGCGTTGTGTGCAGGTGCTTAGTGTGTGGTTGCGGTTTTAAACACTGTTAATGGTGTGGAAGAGTATCTCACCGATTAGCCACTGTATCGCCGAACGTTCGACATCCGCGCTTATCACTGATAAGACACTCGCGTCGTAACTTCCTGGTGGCAGGTGCTAGCTTAGCTGACACATAGGTTGCACGCACTGACTGCCTGTGGTTGTCACCTCACTGACGTTAGATACACATCAAGCTATTTTCGTACAAATTATTTATTATCTGTCATTAAAAAAAAATAACCCTGAGCATTGGTTTAGATTTTTCGAGACGTTTCAATTCTTTATTCAAGGTTTGGCCCAGATATATCAACTGTACTTTTTTTTTTGGATACCTTACAAAACATAAACGCACCATCTACAGTTTTATGCGGCGAAATACTCCAAAAGTCGTAACATACACATTTTTTTTAAAACACAACATTTCAGATCTGTGCATCAGTCTGTGTGTCCAAAGTGAGTAATGTATATTCATCTTCAAGTGTGTCTGATCTCTAAGGGTTCCAATATGGCTCTGTCATTCCTTTTGGTGCTGGCTGCCACGGTGATCCTCATCCGACCTGAGACGCCCGTAACTAGGGTAAGATGATGGCTGTTGCTAAGCCAAAGTAGTGTGTGTATTAAATCTGACCATCTTTGAATGCGGCTCTGTTTACAGGCCTTACATCAGAGCTCACTTGAGTGCTGTGGTGAAAAACTGAGAGTCAACAGTTCGTGTTCCAACGACACTCACTGTGAACCAGGTAAAGTGCATGTTTAAAAATAATAAAATAAATCTCACCGTAAACAGCTGCGAGGTTAACGTTGTCCGCGCCTGTGGCATAATAGCACAATGCTTCTGCAAAGGGCATAGTCTCATTAAGCAGCCCACACTGTCCCTGTGTTCATGTTGCCTTTAT
This sequence comes from Colistium nudipinnis, assembly GCA_016785305.1. Classification (NCBI taxonomy): domain Eukaryota; kingdom Metazoa; phylum Chordata; class Actinopteri; order Pleuronectiformes; family Rhombosoleidae; genus Colistium; species Colistium nudipinnis. The sequence goes on along the minus strand of JAFBJU010006081.1, from coordinate 151,134 downwards.
GTTTGACATCTTATAAAATTTAACAAAAAAAATGTAAATGCACATAAGCCACACACTCTATACAACACGAAATGATCATTCCCCCCCCCCCAAAAAAATGGATGTAGATTTTATTATTCTTTTAAATTCTTCAGGCTGCTTCCTGCGTGTTCTCGAGAACAGCAACACCGTTTGCATATTCTGCGACCCAGCGTCCGTGGACCTGGAGAACATAACAGTGTGCACCTACAGTAAGGACTGAGAGCTGCTCCGTCACTACTCTGGACGCACGAGAAGCGGACTCTTCCGAGTGATGCGTTTTTCAATGTGTTTTGCGTTTCTGTCCATGCCAGACTTTACGGTGGAGAGGAAGAATCATACCACTGTCACCACCGTCGTTCCTAAAATTGGTAAGATATCGCATTTGCAATTTGTGCCTGTAAAACTGCACTGATTTCATAGGACAACAGAGAGCTCCTTGATTTTGGTTAGTTTTAAATACAGGTTCAACAGCAAAACCCCCCAACATTTAAGTGGGTGATAAGATGGCCGAGAAACGACTGCAGCAGCCGGTGAGACCCTTGTCATGTTTCTCAGCCTCTCTTTCCTGTTTTTTGGCCACATTCGTTCCAACAGGAGGGCCAGGCGTGGCAGCCTCTCTTCTTCTGGGAACACTGTTGATCAGCCTTTTCCTGATCCTGTCTGTTGCCTCCTTTTTCTACCTCAAACGCTCCAACCGCCTACCGAACCTCTTCTACCGCCGCAACAAAGGTAAACACTGGAACGTGATCCTCGAGCATGATCCTGTTGACCCAGCACGCCCTTTTTCGGTCTCATGTGATACAGCATTGAAGAGGTCGTTTCCTCGCCTCGGTGATTTCTATTCTTACATTTTAAGCTGCCTATTCTCCAGCCTAACGTTACTTTTATGCTCTTTCGCAGCCTTCATTTTCCAACCGAGTGAGACGGTAAGTCCATTTCATTGTTGGTTCATAGCCAATGAAACGCAGGAGTACATTCAGATCCTTGTATCTGTTTATTGTAACCTCGGCAACATTCTCCAGTAGTATTGAGACTATTATGTACAAATGTGTGCGTCTCTAATTATTAAATATTAAAACTCCTTTCCCCCCCCCCTGTCAGGCTGTTATGATTCCCTCCTCATCAGGTAAATATCTACACCGCCTCTTTGTAAACTTCCACTCTGATCTTGTCAAACAGGTTACAGTATATGTGAAGTTGTTTCGTAATGCATGGCAGCCTAGGAAGACTAGTTGGCATTGTTGGTGAAAAGTGTTGCATTTTTGTGCAATGCAATGGCCGCTGGTCAAAATACATGCTCTTGGGTGAAACTGCTTTTCCTAAAAGCAAAATGCATCACCAAGCCTGTGTCATTGTTCGCACAGATGACCCTATGTTTTTGTTTGTTTTCTTTTGTTGTTGAAGTGAGGAAGACAAGGTATGTCAGAAGGGAACGCCCCTCTGCAACGTCAACGGTGAACAGCACCACCATCCCCGCGACAACCGCCACGCAAGTCTATAATGTGTAGGAGGGGGACGGCAGTGCCGGTGAAGGTAGGAGAGACAGCTCAGGAATGTTGTGAGGTTTTCTAATCAAGTGTAGAAAGGTTAGTTGACCCATAAAGGGGTGTGCGAATTTAACTGTAACTACTGGATGTGTATTTTACAGACAGCCTTGGACCTGATCATATTTAAAAAAACAAAAACATTTATTTTCTTTGAAAATAACATAACATTCATACAGCACTATTGTGATTGTGAGTAGACTTAATCACTCCGGATGACTCTTTGGTATTTAAGTCTTACAATGTCCTTGAAGATTATATGTAGACCTTTCTGAAAGGAATCATTTGACATTTAGGGACGTTTGCTTATGTGCTCTGTATCTGAGAGTTACATGAGTGGATTAGTACTTTTTCAGGTGTGTATGGAACACATAAAGCCAGGGATGGTAGCCATTTTTTTGCATAAACCACCAGCACCTTCAAAGCTCATTTAAAAATTAAATTGTGTGTCCATTTTAAAATCTTCACCATCTCAAGATTAGTTTCTTTGTGGTTATTTGCCAAGCCATTTTTTTTTACTTTTTTAAAAAACAAAATAAAATAAATTGTTATCCTTTGACGGAGCGAGGCTAGTGGTTTTACCGTTTCTAGACCATATTAATAATATAAGCTCAGTTTTTAAACAAACAGACTTGAGACTGGTATCAGTTCACTCAACTTTGCTAAGTGATTGGTTCATAAATACTCTGATCAGACCAATCGGGATTCGAGCCGAGATGCTAATCTTTGGGACAGAGTCTCAGCCCAGTGACATTTTACAGGAAAGCTTGTTTTTGTCTGAATTCACTAATTAGGATTTATTCTTTTACATGTGTGATATGTATTGCCATCTTGTTACAGTGCACTGGATTTTATTGATCAGACCAACAGAAAAAAAGGGTGTCTAAACCATAGGAAATCTTCTGGTGGACTGGGACATTGAAGGGAGGGTTACTGTAGCTGCTGTATTGACTATTGTTTAATTGACTTTGTATTTATATGGTTGCGTTTGTATTTGCTATTTTTGTGAGCTCAAGCGGGTGAATGTATTTCACTTTCCAAGAAATGTTTATTAAATCTTAATTTATTACATTCCACAGCAGAACTATTCTCAATAAATAGAGGTCGTTTTCAGCTCTAAATAGCAATTTTGTTCCACAAAGTTAAACTTTATTCCAAGGATATTTTCCTCCTCAGTACATGAATCTCTCCGCACTTTATTTGTCTGAGATTGTGTTTGTTTTCCTGTATTGGCAACATCATTGTTGCACTGTGAACACTACTTGACAACTATTACCTTCGCCAAATGTTCTCTGAAGAAAGTGGCCTGTACGGTGTGCCATTCATGTGATCACTGTGCCATTCTGAGCTTTACAATGGAGCTGTGGAACAATTATACATGCTACATGTCATGATACAACGAACAATCGGATATTTGAATGATATCCAGTGGCCTTTACTGTGCACAATCAGAAGCCAAGGCTATCCAAGTTTGATTTGCTACATGGTGTTTTACTTCATATATTTTTCTATCTTAGCAGTACGCAAGTTGTAATAATTAATGTCCAATCTTCAGTACATGTGAAGCAATGTAGAGTTTGCCAGGCCACAGTCATTCCATATGAAATGATCTTTTTGCCTCATGTTTGGTGTTGTACAGACAACCATAAGCTGAATACATGTACATATTGTTTTATACAGATGATGTATTGTTTTTTTTGTAATCACGTCCACATTCTTATTTAAATGCCATGAAGAATGTCCTGAAGATGTTTGCATTGTTTGCAGAAATAAAGCACCTTTCCACGGTTTTAGCCTTTCCTGTGTAGTTGTATTAAACATTGTTTTTTTGATTATATTAAATAGATTCATTGGTCGCTATATCTATCTTAGTTAACTAGTTGTACTTTATCGCCACAATTCTTGCACATTTTACAGGAACTAGTGTAACTTTTCAAGACTAGGGAAACAATCTTGACAAAATATGTGACAAATGCAAAATATAAAATACCTTACTATGAAGGCAATAACAGTTGAAGGATGTTGTCACATTAGATATAACATTCAAATAAAGCATCAAAATGTGTCGGTGCTCATCATATCTTAGACTAATAATGGAGCTGATTATTGATTTTACCTAAAAAAATAAATAAATAAAATGCGTGTGTATTTTTGGCCACTGAAAGGTCACACCTCTGGTAACGTAGTGAAGGACGATGTGCACTAGCAGCTACATGTGACTTGGACATACTACTCTATTTATAACAGCTGAGTGCAAGGCCCCAGTCCGACATATGCAAGGACAGACACGCACATCAGAGTTGTAATGTTCCTGCGAGGAGAAGGAGCTACCACCTTCAACCTCGATGTCTGCTCCCTCAGGTAGGCCCTTATTTACCACAGAAGCGCGTGAACACTAACTTAACGAAGTGGCCGACTACATGTTTGTTGTTTTGTTAAAGCAGAGATGCAAGACCTTAAATGACATTGAAGGAGAGCAGCTGAGAGAATGCAATAATTATGTCCTATTATGCTAAACTGGAAGAGAGACACAAACGAATGCACGACTGAAAGAAAACAACACTCTAATGCGGACGAAAAAAAAAAACTGTGCATATGTTCCCCCCCCCCCCACCCCCACATACAGAAAAGGATACACATAAAAAAAATCATTTAAGTGGACAAAGTTTTCAGTGAGCTTCCATTTTAGTACGATGCAGTTTTGTATTCAGTGTCACTGTTGACAAAAACTGGGTTTGTGAAAGCTTGAGTGAAATGTACTCTGTCTGACACTGGCCAGAGCTTTGATATCAGGTCATGTGACCAGGTTTCGCTGAGCCCAGGGACATGGGAGTATTTCGGGGTCTGTGTTACGGAGCCTCGTGTCCAAGGTGCCCCGTTGTTGCTCTCTGACGTGTGCACTTCTCACCATTAACTCCCCGGAGTCTGAATGCGATTGCCAAGCATGTACTGTTGCACTGATGCCCATTATTGAAATGCAAAACCAAGTCTGTGATGACTAATCCTTACATTTCCCCGTCTCGGCAGATTGAAGAGCAGGTGATCCATCGTCAGGATGGACGATTTAGATCACAGTATGCGCATGGCAGAGTTCGACTGGACCAGCTTTTATGACGAGTGCGAGGAGTGCGGCGCGCCGCAGCCTGCGCTCGCCTGCCCCGATGACCTCAGCGAGGCAGAGGATTCCGAAGACGATGGCTCCGTCGACGGCACAGGCCAGACGGCGACGCGGCCCGGCCCCGAGGTGAACGGGGTCGGGGGCGAGTGCGAAGCGACGTCACCGGTGAAGCGCAACCAGAGCAGTACAGAAGGAGAGCAAGTGGCAGGTGTGATGCAGGTGGACTCAGGAATAGGCCTCAGTCATCCTGCCAGAAATCTCCTCAGCACCGCGGAGGTGCATTCGACCGAAGCAGGTGCCACGGGGACGAATGGCGACATCAACGACACGACGCAAACTGAAACCCTAACCGCTCAGTGTTCAGGGACTACTGAGGAGACGGGAAAAGCGGAGGACTGTCGGGAAACTGAGCTGAACAGACCCAGCCAAGGGGACCCAAAGAGGGACGAGAGCCACACCGCAGACGGCGCTGGGAGCGAGGACGTGAGCGGTGTCGCTCCGAGGGCCGAGAAGGAGCGCTGGTTTGTGACTATGAGTTACAGTCCTGCACGACAGCGGGTGCGCGCGGCCTCTGTGAAAACAAAACGAAGACAAAAGAAAGCATATCAAGCGAGTCAAGCGAGCCGCCGCGGGCAGGATGAATCCCGTAAAAATGGCTTCGATTTAGAGATGAACGTAGTTCGGAAGAAATCTGCCGGGGGGAGGGACACGGGGGGCAACGCCAAATCCAATCAAGACAGGGGAGGGCACCAGACAGCGGAAAAACACGCCGAGCGTGTCTCGGATTTGTTGCAAATATCTCGCAAAGGAGACAACGTGTCGGACCCACTGACGGCCTCTCACGCCCCCAAAGAAAATGCCACGCTGGAGGTGGCGATGGACGTGAATAAGCAGGAACCAGGCAGCTTGGTCACCGCATCGCACGGTCCATTGCAGGTGGAGACCGCGTACTCGGACGAGTTCGAAGACGGCGCCGAGTTCTCCTCCGTCCGCAGTTATGACTCCGAATGCTATTTGTCTGCGGCGGAATCAGTGGAAGAAACGCGGCGTCCTCTCACAGAAGACCGACCTGTGGACGTAGCGCGACTGCGTCGCTCGGCGTCCCTGACATTTCCGCCCGAGAGCGGGGATGCCGCCGGCGCGCAGGCCAGACAAACGCTTTCCTGTCCCAGCAGCCCCTGCGGCAGCGTGGCAGCTGTCGACTGCGGTAGTTACGAATGCACAGATGCTGAGCCTGACCTGACATTTCCGTCCGCCGAGGGAGCCGGCGAAATGCCAGATGACAACGCCGACGCGCGCGGCACAGAGCGCCAGGTGCTGGCCGACGCGCCGGGGGTCCAAAAAGACAAAATTAATCTTTCAGCATATGGCAGCTCTTCAGGAGGTCAGCTCAGTCCTCTCGCTGTTCCGGATGTAACCGTAACGCCTTGCTCTGCCGCCGACACTCCCGAAGCGTACGCCAAAGCCGCGAGCCACACTCGGCCCGTGTTCGCCATTTCTGCCTTTTGGGACGAGATGGAGAAGCTGACCATAAATGACATTTTGCAGCTCAGGATGGGTAGAAGCCCACCTACCAGTGAATCGCATGAACCAGTCACAGCCAATGTGGATGACTCTCGAACGAGCCATAGCTCTCTGGGCGACGCCGAGCAGTGCGGTCTGTCCGACGGTGGTCTCACGGAACTGTCGGACACGGCTGATTCAGACTATTTCACACAGCCGGATGAATCCAAGCCGGGTCGCTCCAGCTGCGAGTTTTCCACTTCGGATTTTGAAGAGGAGAGCTGGCAGTTCACTGGCGCCAGTCGGAACCCCAGTCCGGATCCGTACAGCAAAGGTCCCGAAAGACACTGCGAATCGCCTTTTTCGTCACACGAGGAGGAGGAGGAGGAGGAGGAAGAGGAGGAGACAAGCTCCGAAGGAAAGGTGACACCTGTTCCTTCGGAGGAGGATTTGGCGGCACAGTGTTCAGAGGATCAGGAAACCTACGGTTGGCCTGGAGAAATGACAAAAAGCAAAAGTATGCACAATCTGCACGCTCTCAACAAGGATGATCCAACCGGCGCCTTTGACGGCGATGAGAGGAGTCTATTTCTCTGCGGGTACCAGTCAGTGGAAGAAAGCCTGGTGCTGAGTCACCTCAGTCATAGCCTGGGTACATTAACACCAGCACCTTTTCTGTCCGGTTATGTCACAGATTTACTGGATGGACATTATCAGGCTTCCTATCCAGAAGTGTTTGAAGAGGTGTTCACGGAGGACGAGGCAAAGAATGACCCCCGGTGCGTCACCGTGTATAGCCCCGACGACATCCCAGTGGCCCCCGCGTTTGACTGCGCTCTTGGCCCATTCGGGGCTGATGGGTCATTTTTCTCCCGGCGCGATTCCCCGTGCCGCGGCGACAGACCCATCCCCATCTTCTCCTGCTGCCCTCCGATCTGCGGAGAAATTCCCACATTCCCAAAATCCAACGTTGTTGTCCTGAGCGCACACTGCCAGGCAGAGGAGGAGTGGGACAGTCTCTCTCCGATCAGAGCTGTGTCTCGCTCTTTCATCGGGGCCAACGGGCGTGGGTCGCACAGCTGGAGAAGTTTGCCGTCGTGGAGGCGGGGTCGCTTTCACGACAGAGGAAGCATCTGGTGCATCGGGTCCGGTGCGTGGGTGTTTCCACTGGACGAGGAGAGGGGAGAGGGAAAGGATGCGTCGGTCGCTCTGCTCAGTGGGGGGCAAGTCCCTGCCACTCCTCAGGTGTTCAGAGAGTTGGCCGTGCCGCACAGCCTTCTGGGAACTAAACACGCAGCAGGTACGCAAGTCTCTCCTGTCCTGGGTGTAAAAAATTAAATAAAAAAAAATAAAGATTGAACTGTTTTTCGTGCCTCTAACAGGACGCGAGGGCATCTTCTCTACACTGAAGCAGTCAGATATGTGTTTGGTTTGCATTGCCTTTGCCTCCTGGGTACTGAGATCCTCCGATCCAGAGAACGCTGATGCCTGGAAAGCAGGTATGAAACTTCTTTTTACGTTGATATTCCACTGTGACGACAATGACACATGTTTTAATAGAATGTTTGAGGCCCCTTGTTAGCTTATTAATAGAAGAACCCCAAAAGTTAAAAAAATAAGATTTTACATAAATGTGTTTTTGGTCCTTTTGTCAATGTTGTTCTCTGCAATGTTCAGACCAACAACAAGGAACAGTAAGTTGTTTGTCCTTCAGAAAGAGTTCTGATGCGAAAACCAAACTGTCACTGGCCTTATAATTATTGAACATTTAGAGACCTGTATAACTTGTAAAAATGTAACCTTGATTTAAATTCTGCTTAGCTCTGCTGGCAAACGTGAGTGCCCTGTCGGCGATCCAGTATCTGCGACAGTATGTGAGGAAGAAGAACAGACCTCCTGCTGATACATAATGTCCAAACATTTTTCACCTGGGTCCATCTATAGAAATACCTGCACAGTATGTTTATGTCATATACCTGCTAAAAATCCACCAATTTAGAAGTTTAGAAGTCTGGTTGAGGTTTATGAACAAATCTTATATTTTTTTTTCCTAAACTAATTGCACAGATGGTAATCTAATGTGCAATAAATGGAGTCACAATGAGTGACAGGATTTTTAAAAAAAGGAACATGTAATTTACATGTGCATTTCCATTGAATTGACTGCGACACACGCACACAAACATATGTATAAATCCTCAAAATGAATGCATGTCCGCTACGTTTTAAACTAACTGTTCCGGGTAAACTAATGTTGATAAACGGACCATAATGTCAGCACAGAAGCTCATCGCTTTTAACACGTCATGTTGTGGTTGTCCTCTTGTCTCTCATACATGCGTTTGTGGTCATGTTGAACAGATGCCGTCAGGATAAGATATCATAGAAACATGTAGGTTGCTGATGTGTATGTGAAATGAACGGTGAAAATTGTGATAAAAGTCAGAGAGTATGTTATTGGTTTGTATGAAAAGAGGAGGTAGTAGATTGCTTCAAATGCCTTGATCCGCAGTTGTCAGACCCAAAACATTTTTGTGTAAAGAACTACAAGCAAATAGTTGTACAGTATGTGACTCATTCATGCACTGATAAACCTTGTTTTAAACGTCTGTATTCTATACCATTGCTTAAGCTCTACATATCCCCAAATTCAATTTGGATTCAGACTTGAATCCGAGTCTATAGGAGTAATAAGACCTCCACCACAAAAAAAAAATACACACGCACAATGACTGGTTTTAAAGGAAAAATATATGTATTTATAAAAAAGATGCCCAACGTATCACATACATGTACTGAAACCTCAATCATTTTTGATTATATTATTTTTCAGTCAGTGTCAAAAAAATATTGTTTTCCAACCTAAAAGCAAAAAAATATATATCTAAAAAAAAAAAAAAGGTGATTCTCTTAAATAAAATTGCCTTGTTTAGGCTCTTACCATCTCACGGTGAGGTGCAGCATCCAAGCCAGCACTGATGGTCCGACCAGTAGCAAGGACAGCTCCAGTGGTCAACAGAAAAGTGTCCCTTAAAAGCCAACACAAATGTGCAGAGCAGTTCAAATATAGTCCATTTTCTCCAGAATCGATAATATTATCCAATTTGACATAGAACACCGATAAATAATATTTTAGTAACAATTCTCTGTCAAGTTTTGGAGTTTGGAGTTGCAAAATAATACAGTTTCTGGTCTACTATATTTTTTCAACACACACCTCAACTTAAAGCACTTATTAAATACACACGTTATTTTACAAACGCGCATGTTGCACCGGACTTAGTCGCCGTGAGTGTGAACGGCTAAATAACTCAACAACACACTGTGCGTCATGCGCTTCAGCCATAACCATAACCCTGACTTGTTTTGCTTTAGCTCAATCCTTCCGAGTAAGATTTAATCAAGAAAATACTATGACATCCAAATACACCGCACCGAGCTGGGAATGCTAATTGATTAGCATGTGTAGCTAACTCACCAGGATATTTCGTAACCACAGCGGCGTTTTTTCCCACAACGTCAACACCTCTGCAGCGCAGCAACAACAAGAAAGTCTCATTTGGCGACACTGTCAGCAAAAATCGTCCTGTCCATCGCCAAGTATTGTACAATTGACTTAAACCACGTGGGGAATAAACAAAACGTACACTCTCGCTCGCGTTCTTATGGCGCGTTCAGGGATTGTATGTAACTTTGGCCAGCCCCTAGAAAAAATGACTTGGGTTTGTAGAACACTCGATGTATTTTTTTAAACAAAACGTGGCAGATTGTGATTTTCCATATATGACACACATTTGGTTGAATTAATGATTTGATGCAATAAAGCAATGAATATATATCAATCTCTTTTGTCTAAATTGATTGAACAGCACTGAGAGGTAAACTGCTTTTTTTTAAATGTACAGTTTATGCCACAGCTCTCCACACAAATGAACTCCAGAGGCAAATCAAATATGGTGCCACTGCAGACATATTTATTGAAATAAATATGCAATGAATACACTTTCATATTATATGACATAAATATTGAATTTAGAGGCAGTTCTTTTTGAAATTCCGTTATAATATCAGTGATTTAGTTTCTCCAATTCGGTTATTCTCATCAAAAGGAAGTAAACACACTTTTCTAATAAAACTTTTGGTCTTAAGTGACAGATAATGGTCCAATTAACTATTATCGCGCCTTATAACACTATATACTTTATTTAGCTTATGATTTACTGCTATCGTGCTGAATCGGGGGTCAAGTGTTCACATCTACTGCTATATTAATAGTTCTCATTCATATAGAATATTGTGAGCTTGTGATATTTACAATCTCAAAAATGAGCGAATAAAAGCTTCGGTTATACTGTGAAAAGATATCTTGATATATAAAAAAATTAAGATTTAGACAAATATTTTGCAGATTTAAGAGTAAAACCAACCTCTACTATACGTTCAGAGTCTAAACACCACAATGCAACTTGCTATTCTAGTTTGATGAAAACTGAAGACTGAGTCATGCTAGGTCATTCAAACACTGATTTAAATGTCATTCTGTACAAGGAACTCACTTAGAAATCATCAAAGGTACAAGTATATTTAAACTTAAACCCCCAAGCCAGTCTGTTTTCATATCCTTAATAAGAGCTGTAGTTTAAGCAACTTCCAGTAACTGCCTATCAACAGTTTTACAGTTTGTTAGAGAAAATCTCTCACTAAGTCTCACACAAATAATTAAGAGTGTTAATTATTATGATAATAAAACTAGTATAAATTCTTAAGTGATATGAAAATCTCAGACGGACTTTGACAGTCCCATTAAGTGCTGAGCGAGGGACGCACACAAAGGTCCACAAAGTTTTCCTTAAAATATATTAAAACAAAAAAAAATACACAAATATTCTCTTACAGTCCCAAAAGTACACAGTATTGTATTGGGTATAAATGTAGGGTCTCAGGGCATGCACCACTTGATACTCAAGATGGCTTGTCACCTTCTTTCTTCAGACGGCTGCCAAAGAAAAAAAAAACAGAAACAACAATGAGTACACATATCATGCGGCTGGTTGTCGGCTCTGTTTGCACAAGTATAACTAAGCTTGGCTAAAGTGTGGTGACCACGCATTCACCCAAACCACAGTGACCACAATAACAACAATGTACAACTTGTAATCTACGTATGGGAGCAGGGCACAGCTATTTGGATTCCCTGTGCAAATATACGACATGTTAAAGCTTTATTAACTCTGAAAATCTAATTTATTACAGTTTTTTTTAAGTAAACAACAAAAACAGCAGTTTTATTGGCCCCATCTCTGCTTTATGACATTTTCCTGTTCTCATATCAGCTTTGAGGTGATTACCCCAAATAATTCTTAATTATAATTGAATAATTGAATCACCTATTTGCACTGTTTTTAGCTGTTATGTCGACCCAATCAAATCTCAGCAATTTGAGGTGAGAGATCCTCAGTCATTAAGCCTCAACAAGGGTGAGGGAAAACAACTGGGAAACCAATTTTAACAGGGAAATACAGATTGCTGACTATACTTTGCAGGATACATTTTTTTTTTTAATATGTGATTTGCGGGCTTTAAATAAATCAATTATATCTAAATTTGTCACTAAAATTAACAACACAAAAGCCTGTTAAAAAAGACACATTGCTTTTTATTTGTGGTGCAAACCCCTAGTTCTGGACAACGAAATCAAAAAGCCACATTTTCCAACATTCAAAGAGCTCACCTGTAGTAATCTTCCTGACTTGGTAGAGGGCCTCCATGCAGGTGATGCCCATGCAGCCACTGCTGCTCCATAGCCATCCTCTGCAGCTCTGCAGACTGAGCATGCATGGCTTGGAGCTGGTGAGCTGCAGACATCTGGGGAATCGGGCCCTGCAGCTCGCGTGGATATGCACCTCCTATGAAGGGCACAAAACAAAATTGAACGAAACCCTTTACAAAAGCTGGACTCTGTTAGGACTTGAATTGTGGGCTGTAGGTGTGTTGGAATACAAACCAAACAAAGGGTGGCGCAGCATCTCGTGATCATGAGGAATATCCGCGAGTAAAGCATTGGGGATTGGGCCACCAGGGAAGGGGAATCGGGCCAAACGTGGCCCCGCTGCCATAGGGTCCAGAGGATGTGGGCTTGAACCTGCATCAAGATACCAGATAGAGAGTGAAAAGTAAGTCTCCCATCACCCATTCCGACTGCTGAATAAAGAACCAGCAATTCCATCCTCACCTTGACCGAGGGGGTCCTGCTGGTGCAGGTGGAGGTGGGAGTGAATGTGAGAGTGCTGGTGATGATGCGGCGTCACATTGAGCATCTGCAGCCTGACAGTGGGGTCGGTGGACACAGACGCCATCCTCTCCGCATGAAGCCTCTCGGCGGTGAGCCGCTCGGCGTACGTCAGCTCCGGGCGCAGCTGAGGTCCCCCCAGCGCCATCCTCTCGCGCTCCAGGTGGTTCAGCCCCGGATGGAAAGGTGAGAAGTGGTGGTGGGGAGGCCCCGGCATGTGGGGAAGACCCAGCGCGCCGTGTCTGGCAAAGTGCTCCATGGGGTTGGCCGAGGGGTGCAGGGTTTCCATGTCGGGGGGCTTGACCTCGTAGCCCGGCTTCATCCTCTCGCGGAGCTCCCTCTCTCTGAGGTTCCTCAGCTCCCGCTCTCTCAGGCTGGGTTCGGCGGCGTACAGGCCGGGCATGTGGTAGGCCAGCAGGGGCTCGCCGGGGCTCAGGGACACGTAGAAAGGATGGTTGCGGTTGGAGGGGGACATGACGTGCGGTCGGGCATATTCGCTGAGCGTGCGCAGAGCGGGGGTATCGGGGCCGATGTAGGGGGGCACGGCAGCCACAGTGGTGGGGGGCTGCTCGAAGGAGGGGCGCACGTGGCCTTGAACCGCCAGCTGGGCCTCGTTCATACGACTGTCGTGGGAGGAGCTGGTGGCCCTCTGTAAACAAAGACAGCGGGTGAGATAATGCCACGTGTTTGGCAGACAGGAGATGATCCTTGTAAAAAAAAAAAGAAAGAAAGAAAAGAAAGGCGGCACTCACGTTGTTTCTGTCTGCCTCTCTTTCTCGCTCCTTCTCTCTCTCCCGCTCCTGCCGAGCACTGTGTTCCGCCTCCCTCCTGGACCTCTCCACGGCCTCCTCCCTTTTCTTGGCCAATTTGGAGGACGAAAGCGGAGTGAAGAACAAGTCGGTTCTAGCACAGGAGTTGTAACCACGATCCAAGTGTTTGATAAACCTGAAAGAAACAACATGTCTGCTGTTATTAGAATGACTCACAAACTTCAAACCCATTTTTGCAAAAGGAAGGCTAAGCAGAAATCGGCACCATATGCATTTAAAGGATAATGACATGCACTGAACACTGAAGATGTCACTTTGTGTTATTGGTCCCTGGACCAATAATTATATTATGATTAATATGAAGTCACTTGACCCTGCATACTTGAAGTTTAGAATATTATTCAGTTATAATGACATTTCAACACATCCAGGAAGTTCCTACCGTGCAGACTGGCTGGCATGGCTGGCCATGTTCACAATGGTGGGCTCCGGCGAGGGGCTCCTAGGAGGAGACGGTGGGCTCTCTGCCTCCTCCATCTCATCCAGGGGCTCTTCTTTGATGTGAACAAGTGTCCCCTCGGCCGCGCCGCTCGGCGATGCCCTCAGAGGATGCTGCGGGAAGGATGGCTGGAGACTCGGCACAGGCCCGATGGCTGAGGACGTGACCGGAGCGAGGGCGCTTGAGGCTGCCGCAGCTGGGTGAGGAGAAGCCATGCTTTTCCCGGGGTGGCTCTGCACCTGAGAGATCACCGGGAGTTGAGTGGGAATTGGCTGCATCAGCAGAGGCTGTGGCATGAGCTGCAGGGGGGGAGGTGGAGCACCTGGAGGGTGCTGGTTAGGCAGGGAATTGAGGGGCTTCAGAGCGGGAGGAGGGGGCAGATTAGAGGGCATCTGGGGGAAAGGCGTAGCCAACGGGTGCAGTAGCTGCTTGTGCGAGGGTGGAATGGGGGTGGTGGGGGGAGGCTTGACTTGTGGACCAGACAGTGGAGGCTGAGGGAGCTCCCGAAAGAAGGGCGGGGGTCGCTGCGGGGGGGCCTGGAGCGGCAGGGGCTGAGCGGGGTTGAGAGCAGGCGGGAGCTGAAACGGCGGGAAAAGGGGAGGCTCCTGCGCCAATGCCGATGGCAGAGGGGGCGGGCCGGAGAGAAGGTGAGAGACGGGCTGCGGTCGGCTGCCCTGAGCTGGGGACTGAGCGGTCGCTGGCTGGGGGGGGTCTGGAGAAGGAGGAGGAGGAGGAGGGCTCTGAGCCGGGCTGTGCGGTGGCTGGGTGGTGATGGCGGGACCCTGAGAGGGGAGGGCCTGCGGGACCGGTGTGTCAGCCGACGCAGCCGCGGCGGGGACAGGCTCCGGCGGGACACCGTTGGGCTGGGCCGACGAGTCGGAGTCGCTCTCGTTGCCCTGCTGAGGGCTGGGAATGCTGGGAGAGGAGCTCCGGTTGTCCTGATCGATGTCTTTGGTGTCACTGCTGCCGTCGTCCTGGGCGCTGCGGCTCTCTGAAGAGCTCTCCTCCTCCACCTCTGCCTCGCCCTCTGACCGGGAGCCCTGTGGGTCCTGGAAGACCGAACAAACAAATCGGGATCACGATTTGCCCAAAAGATAAACATATAGCATTACATTTTTTTTTTGTGGGGGGGGGGGGGGGGGACTTTTAAATGTCCTTAGAAGTTAGTTCAAGAAGTTTTGGGGTACCTGCTGCACAAAAAAAAAAAAAAAAAAAAAAAAAAAAAGCTTTGGAGAAGTTTTTATCCAAATGCCATCCGACACATTATACCCTCTCACCTGTGTCTTCGGCCTCTTCGGAATAACTTTTTCGGGCTCCTGAGCAGGACTCTCCCGTACACGTTTTGTTGTCTTTGGTAATGCTGCCTCTTCTTTTGTCTTCTGCGATAACAGCATGGTATTTACACAGCGTTGTTAATTATTGACAGAAGACAATGATGATGAATGACACCCAAAAAATGGCAGTCAGTGATTCTGAGCGCGGCTCTACGTCCGCCGCAGTATTGCACGCGTCTGCCGGGACGGGAGTGTCAGTCTCTTTATTCCTCTTGTCATTACTGGGCAACCAAATGGACACAGCACGCATGCGCAAATACCAGGAACGCTCACGTTTGTGTGTGTGTGTGTGTGTAAAAACATGTCGATTTGCGATTACCTTGCTGGTCCTCTTCGCGGCCTCGTTCTTATTGTCCGTGGAAGACGATCTCAGCGAGCCGGAAGTCACGCCGCTGGGCGACGGCTGGTTACTGGACTGCAGCTCCTCGCTGGCGGGGGAGCCCGTGAGCCTCCTGTGGCCGCTTCTCAGAGACGACAGCTGCTTTGAAAGACGATGATAGAAAATTATAAAAAAATACGGGCAGGGAAAGAAAAAAAAAAAACTGTTTCGGTGTTCACCAACATTTCTAGGTTCGCATCTTTTTTTGGGGGGTTTGTCATTATAATGCGTTTCGGCTGATCTGCCAGCCTCAGGCTTACAGGTGCTCTGCTCCGCCGCGTCCTCATGCCATGCTTGCTGTTCACCTCTTCTTCCTCCTTCACAGGTTTGAACATGAACGGTGCGCCCGTGGATTTCGGAGCTGGAGGCAGACATCCGTGTTTGTTTTCATGTGCGCGACAGGCCGTGCACAGCAGAGGATTGTGTTTTCCCCCTTGGTACCAATCTTTGGAGCCTGTCAGAGAAAGGGTTCAGCGACTGTATCCAGACATTACCGGGTGAAACGCCCCCGTCACGACACAATATTGAACACGGCCCCATTCTGATCAATCGCAATAATCGCACAGACTTGCACTCACTCGTTGTACCGCAGTGGCCGCAGGTCTTCGCGTCCTGTTCGCTGTCTTCGCTATCAAGATCATCGTCGCTCGCGGAGCTCACGTCCACTGCAAAAGAAGCCGCTTAGGTCAGCACCGCGTCCAGTGGGTTGCGAAAGGATTTTCCCACCCGGCGGCATAGTTCTGAGGAAGACTGTGCTTACCGGAATAATTCCTGGACGTCGTGTTCACCGACGCGGCCGCAGAGCGAGTCTTGGCCTTGCGAGAGGACGGCTGTCGGCGTTGCTGTCGATAGGCTCTCGTCCCTGCCGCCTCGGGAGTCTTCTTCCAGTGGTAATAGAAAGTGATCAGCTCTCCCTGAAGGTAAAGACGGAGAGTTTTGGGTTATGGATCTGATAAAAAAAAAAAAAAAAATCATGAATCTATGCATGCAAAAGCAATGGGTTCAATTACAGTCTTTTTGCTGGGTAGATAGTCTTTCCGGATGCGGAAGAAATTCTTGCCATATTGTCTCAGGCCTTTGATGAAATGTTTCTGCGGGGAGAGAGGAAAGAGAAGGGCGGCTATAATAAAATGACAGAAAATCAGAAATCCAAATGATTGCATCATACCTATGCTATTGATCCTGTGATACTGGATATAGAAGCATTTATCAAACTTATGTCTGACGTGTCGATGAGTCTGGACCAGACTAGCACAAAACCGTTAAGCCTTTTTCATTTGTTTTTTTTAACTTGCACTTTGGTGGGTTCGGCATAACTATCACCCTGCACACACTTTGCTAAGAACAACAACAAAAAACCTATCAGCACTGACCTGCAGTGCTGTGTAACAAGCAAAAGACGTCTCACCACATCACCCTCCGACCAACATTTCTCGATAAGTCTCGGCAGAGGTTTCTTCACCAGGCGCTGGAGAGCTTTGGCTGCGTCATAATGACTCGCGTGCAGCTGATATTGAGAAATAAAAACATTGGTTATTTGTAAACGTGCAAGATATATATGGTTTTTCCTTTTAAATAACTGGCCAATTTGAAATGCAATCCGAGTTGTCGCACCATGTTGAGAGCATTGAGTGTGGTGTCATCCCGGGAGGCTGCCAAGCATCCGTCCTCCGTGGATCCACCATCGCACATCCCTGCAAACGCTGCCATGCTCCTAGGAAAGTAAGCAAATCCCACTTCCGGTGTCAGATAGAAACAATATTTTAAAAAGGATACGTTTACAGAATCATGGTTTGATTTTGAGTTTGATTCCGAGAAATGATAAATAATACAGGCCCTGGTTTCTCAGGCAGGAAAGAAGCAGTCCGAATAATGTTTTTCTCAATCATTTGCCCAGGTCCGTATGATTAGCTTTTTCATTCACACTTTACGTATACGTATTTCGTATTTCTTGTTCTAAATACTTGCACTGCATATAGTACTCCCTTACCTACAGCCATCTTCATTTACTCAGGTCACCAAATATATATTGCATCTTCAGTACTTTGTTCTACTCGTGCACAGTCTCAGCTTACTTTGCTCTAAACCTGTGTTTTTTGTGTTTGTATACTTTTTACCACTGCTGCTACACCGCATATTTCCCCACTGTGGGACAATAAAGGATTATCTTATCTTATCTTATCTTAAGTCATTTTTTGAATTTTAAGTGCCAGTATTTTTGAATTGTAAACACTGACCTTGCAGCTCTGAGGTACATGAGGAGGTCACAGTCATTGACCCCAGGAGTCCACATGAGCTCCTCGCTCTCTGCCTGAGTCTGTGAACCAGGCGCAGGCCGTGGCTGGAACTCTGGAAGCTTGGCCTGAGAGAAGAGGACAGAGATGTAAGCAAAAACGTCCTCAGCGGACAGCAACTGTGTGCAGTGCAATCATTGACTCTGCTTTTCAAAATGTGCAATTACTGAACAAAAATCAAAGTTGTTATTAGAGAAGCAAAAAGAGTGTCGACTAAAAAAATGCATCATTACAAAATATGATCAATTATTTGATGGTATGGCATGCGAATGACAAATAACACTTCACAAGAGCTGCAATAATTAGTTAATTAATCAATAAAATAATCAACGGACAGAAAATGAATTGAGCCTCTCAAAGCGTTTTTAAAAGTTGCTACTTTTCTTTGTCATACATGCATTAAAACTGAATTTCTTCTGAGCTGCCGTTTGTACATAAGAGGACTTATAAAGATGCCTGGAGTTTAAGAATTTGATTGGAGTTTCTTAAGTATGTTCAGATATTTTCATGGACAGGAAAAAAAACAAAAAAAACAATCCAATAATGAAGACAATAATCTGTAGCTGAATTGATAGTGGGGAAAAAATGCATATGTGTAGCCCTACAGTGAAAAGACATGTACACATATTTCTTCCTCAGGTCCACCTAGAACACATACAAAATATGTCTTAACCCAAATACATCAAACACATTAATGTGACTTTTGGATAGTCATTGTTTCAATATCTAAACAACGTGAATTATAGAGCAGGGTTTACCTGATGACTTGGCCCCACTCTTATCTCGCCCTGTGTGCTGTTCAGGCTCCTGAAATCAATACATAAATAAAGTTGATCGTGTGCACCAGTGTGGTTTGGCGTGGAACATTAGCAGAGTGTTTACAGTGAGGGAAACGGCAAAGTTAAATGTGTGCATGTGTGTGTGTGCGTGCGTGCCTGCTGCACGTTGGCAGCTGATCGTGGCCGCAGAGTGAAAGACACACGCACGCACACACGCGCGCGCACACACACACACACACACACACGCACACAGGGAGTATCTATGTGCCCATACACGTTCGCTGTGTCCACAGACACAGACGCACACACGGTCGCTGTGCGTGTGCGCATGCAAACACACATTATGATCGCTGTGTGCGGAGGGGTTGCCTGTCGTCAGAGCAGCTTTTCCTCCCACCGCACACGACAACATCCCGCCCCTCCGAACGCCGACAACCAATCTCTGCGGTGACCTGCGACCTTTCCTCATAACACATGAATGAAATCCGACGCTGGCCTCCGCCAAAACCTGTCAATCAATCACACAGAGGAGCTGCCGCCGCCGCCGCCGACGGCTTTTCATGGTCACCATTACGTGAACAGTGTGGTGCTGTGATGTTGACAGGAGCTGGCTCGCTGCCACACGTACATAACATTTGCTTAGAAAAAAAAAAAAAAAAACAATCATGCAAGCGACGTTAAATACCAGCGTTAGCATGCACAGCGTGTCGTTGACATACGCACGTACAGGGACCAGCGACCCATTTATTTACCGATGCACACACGGCTAATCTGCTTCACTGGCGGGGGTAAAAGCTGCAGTTCCTGCTCCCAGCTGCAGAAATGCCTCCAATCGTCGACAAATCCAACACAACCCCGCTTTTTAAATTCCCGAGAGGGGCTGCTAGTTGCTAACGAGACGGCAGCATTACGCCTTTATTTGGCTAGCCTAGTTAGCCAGACACGAACTTCGTGACCACTGACACTCGCGACTATTTCCCACAAACGGCGCCCGAAGTAAGGCTGCGAAAAAGAAAACACCACACGGCCCATTTGGCACACAACCGAGTGAAATAGGAACGCGAAGGGGCGAGTGGGCGCACTTACCTCCGCGGACTGAACAGGTCGTCCATGTCGATGGCTGTTTGGCCGCGGCTTGTTGACACTACGCTGCGCAGTGGGCGATACACACAAACTATGCGAATCCCCTATTACATGGCTATTCAAAATGGAGGCGGTGTAGTGGAGGAAGTCAGTGTAGTTTTTTTTTTTTTTTTTTTTTTCTTTTTTTTCCTAGAGCAATGACCTCAGCCGCCACAGCTAAGCCTTCAAAGTTGCCCGGGTGTACATGACTGAGCATGTGCCGTGGATCAGCGGTAGCAGCAGCTGGTGATGAGCGGCTCTCTCTCTCTCTCTCTCTCCCCCACTGCTGCCCGTCCACGGATCACACAACACGGATCAGTGTGTGTGTGTGTGTGTGTGTGTGTGTGTGTGCGTACCACTGTGCCTCGTCGGCAGCACCATCTTCATCATCATCATCATGTTGGCCATTACACTACACACCACCGCCGACACTGTGTATTACCTATGTTGCACCGTTTATAACCAACGTCAAACTGCGGAGCAGTGAAAAAGCTTCAGGGATGACCTGCGTAATGATATCACACCGTGATTTAGCACGCACACCGTGCCGCTTTAGGAGAACATGATAAACAAAATAATAATAAGAATAATACATAAATAATAATAATAAAAAAAACAATGTTCACATGTAAGTAGATTTAATTCGTGCCACGCTTGATTACTTGACTAATTATTGTTAACCTTCTCGGGATGGACAAATAGGATGATGCAACCAAAAGCTATTAAAAAAAAAAAAAAAAATGTTCGATCCAAAAATGTTTTATATACATGACAAACGCTATCGTTCATCATTTTATTTTTTGTGATTAGATATTTTGCATAATAGATATATGTGTTTTGGAAGGTTTCTTTTATTTAGGCTACGTGTATTTTGCCACGATGATTTTACAATCACACTAATGTTCCAGAATACCAGAGATATGACAACATTAGGATTAGTGACGTATCCAGCGATCATTCTTTACTGTAGTTTCAATTGACAGCCATCCGTTTCCCCATGCAATGTGGATAGGTCTTGGGTGGAAAAGAGTCATTGTAAGTGAAAGTGAAGATTTTGGATGGATTTATGGCTCCACAGGTTAATCTGCAGCCTGATCAAAAGGGTTAATTGATTGAAGAAACAGATTTTGTCACTAAGATGTATTGTTATTTTATTAACTGCATCTTCAAGAACACCTTTTGCGATGACAATTATTAAGTGCTTTAAATAAATACTTTTCAAGTTATAGTCGATCGATTTTTTTTAAAACTGTTAAACAGTTAAACACTCTAAAGTGTAATCATTCAATTTACTACAGTGTATTCTTTCTATAAACCCCGGCTAGCATGTGAATAGATCTACAGTAGTTATTATTGCTTAAATTAATTATCCAATAAATTGTCATGCATTTGTGTGTGTATCCAAGTACATGCTTCCTCCATTTACTCAATCACTGGTTTTCTGAAGTTTTTGCCAGCAAAGAGAGCCTTGTCCCCCAAGTCCTCTTCAATTCTACGGTAAAGAAAAATAATCAAAGTTAATTCACACTCTCAGAGTTACCTGTCAAAATACAACAGGTCTAATCTCTGATTTAGTCAATGTTATTGGTTTACTAGGAGTCCAAACCCAGTCCACTAAAGATGAGAGCCAGTAAACGGACACTACACAAAGTAAGATTAATGCATCAACATAAACAGGGCAAAATGTTGTATTTATTATGTACTTGTACTATCAGACAATGGGTGCCTTTTTATTTCACACTATAAACAATACTACAATCAAGGCTTCATGATATTGTCAAAAAAAAATCCACATTTGAGATAAAATCCCATAGTTTGCAGAAAAAAAAAGACTTACCTAAGAATCTGGTTGTATTTGGCCAAACGCTCGGAGCGACACGGTGCCCCAGTCTTGATCTGAAAAGATTGTATACGAAGAGTTTAAGGTGTTCAATATCTCATCATGTCAATATAACAATGATGGCACATCAATACATTTCAGCCCTTTCCACGGGTTGTCTTTTATTGATGTAGATAATAAATAAATAAAAGATAAACACTGTTTATATTTGAGTAAATACACCGAATTTTAAAAAAAAGGCTTTGCTACAAATAATAACAATTACAATATAATAATAATTATAGGATAGTGACTCCGTCAGTGGCGAAAACTAGAGCCTTCGGAAATATCACACAGGTAAAGCAACACTATTAACAACGTTCATGGAGTCAGGACTAATTCAAACCTGAGCCACAAACTTAGGTTCGCACAAGAAATATGTAAACAATCCGAATTTACCTGTCCAGTGCATAGGCCGACCACCAAATCTGCAATGAAGGTGTCCTCCGTTTCCCCAGAGCGATGGCTCACCATCACGCCCCAGCCACTGTCTTGTGCCATTTTACAGCTGTGGAGATAAGAGATTTTGCCGAAAGGTCAGATCATTCAGGCTGGCATTGCTTCTAGGTTCCCCAAGTTCTTGATGAGAGCTTGTTGGTTTTGCTTGTCCTGACCATTTCCATGGACACTTTTAAACTAAATGGAGAGTAGGCAAGATGTCAGATGTTCGACACAAGCCTATGTCATGACATGGCGGCCTGTATCTTATAATATAAAGCTGACCAACACACACCCCACTGTAGGAAGAGTGGCCTTACGCTCTCAGAGACTCAGTAACTGAGCCTATCTGATTGACTTTCAGCAGCAGACAGTTGCAGGCTTTCTCCTCCACGGCCTTGCTGATGCGAGTGGGATTGGTCACGGTCAGATCGTCCCCAACGACCTGGATGTCCGTGCTTCCAGTGAAGTTGGACCAGGCCGTCCAGTCGTCCTGGTCAAAGGGATCCTCGATGGAAACCACTGTGAGAGGAAATGGGCAGACATTTCACACTGAATAGTAAAACGAACAATCGCCATGGCTTAAACTGGAACACGTTCTGCTGTTCCACTCGTAATGATCCAATTGCGGGTTTACATTGGAAATAAAAAAAAAAAAAATCTGGTTTATTGTGACTGGGGTTGTATCCTCATTTCTGGGGGGCCCTGGTTTGTGAGGCCCATTTTACAACATCCAAGGCTTGATACTTGGTGAAACAGTGTGGTGGTGTAAAACGTTGAAAATAGCGTAGAATACATTTCCCTGGGTAGACAGACACAACTAGTGTCCTATTCTCCTTGTGTTAAATATTGTGTAAACAGAGAGAGCATCAGAAGGTTACCTGGATAATCCTTCACAAAGCTCTTGTAGAGATCAGCCAGCTCGTCCGGAGTGATGTAACGGCTTGGGTCATCGGGAGATTTGAAGTCCAGGTCGTATTTTCCCTCCCTGTAGAATTCTGATGCTGCCACATCCATTCCGATCACCACCTCCTCTGTATATCCTGCTTTGGCAATGGCCTCCTTTATCAGCTCCAGAGCTGCAAAAGTACAATATACAAAAAAAAAATCTCACAAGACACGTAATACTACAAACAATATACCACATAGTTTCGACTATAAAAACAGAAACAAAAAAAAATGTAAACCCTGTAACATAGGCCAATTCAGCATTCCTGAGACAAATAATGCATTACTTTAACATACACTATATGTATGTATGAGAAAGGCGTGGATTGTTTTGAGTTTAGTGTGTTAAAAAAAAAAAGAACCTGTCAGCTACACTTAACATGTGACTCTGATGTTTACCCTCTTTGTTTTCCAAGATGTTTGGAGCAAAACCCCCCTCATCTCCCACATTGGTGGCATCCTGTCCATATTTCTTCTTGATGACATTTTTGAGATTGTGGTATACTTCGGCTCCAATACGCATGGCTTCTTTGAAGGTGCTGGCTCCGACGGGCAAGATCATAAATTCCTGCATGGCCAGCTTATTGCCTGCATGAGAGCCCCCGTTGATCACATTGAATGCCTGGTGCAGGCGTGGAGAGGGGAGGAAAGAGAATTGCCTGTGACCTCACAATAAAGTGGCAGGTGAACTGAATAATGAGGGAAAAGAGGACAAAAAGGGAGGTGGGGGCGGGGATGCATGCATTTCATTTGGAGCGCGGATCCTCACCGGCACAGGCAAGATAACTTCAGGGTTGCCAGCGAGGTCAGCAATGTGACGATACAGGGGGACACCTTTCTCTGCGGCACCAGCTTTGCATACTGCCAGAGATACACCTAGGATGGCATTTGCGCCAAATTTGGCTGTGGGGAGGGGGGAAAAAACACTTTACTTTAAGCCTGTGAGGATACAAACAACATACACCTTATGGGAAACACTTCATAATGCTGACATAGTTCATACAGCGTGATTCCAAACAATGCAGACCTTTTACAGTCTAGATCTTGTAAAAAGTCCAGATTGCACTGCATGTGACTTACATTTGTTCTCTGTGCCATCCATGTCAATCATCATCTGATCAATTTTCTCTTGCTCAACCACAGACACATCCTAAGGCGAAGGGACATGTTAGCAATGTTTCACATTGAACATGAAGAAAAGATTGCTAATCTTTATTACAGCAAAATCAGAAGGTGTGTCATTTTCTTACCTGACCAACAAGCGCAGGTGCAATTGCTGAATTTATGTTTTCAACTGCCTGGGAGACCCCTGTAACAGAAAAATGATTACGAGGACTATTTCACAAGGAAGCATCTTTCAAAGCGAGAATTAGAGCTATATATTTAGCAAAACTTCATTCTTAAATATACATGAGGCACACTGTGAACCATGCAACAGTATATATTATTTTGGTTGCAATTTTTTTCATTGCTCTAATTAAACACATTTTATTTGACACAATCATTGCACAGGCCAGACAAATACTGGAGTGAGACATGCTTTACAGGCAAATAACCATGCAAATGCTTTTTGGTCAATTCCCCAAATCACTCAATAATCGATGTTATTTTGGCTGTGTAATTAAATTACAGCAAATATTTATGCACCGTTTTTATTTTGTTTTTATTTAAGGATAGGCAATGGAAGCTCACTAACCCTTTCACATCTGGAAAAGAGAGAATAAAGAGTAATGATGACACAGGAAAAGGGGAGAATATTTCTTTTTTCCTTTAAATTGAAGTCTAAGTAATAATAAAATGTGGTGGTATAAAAAAGGAAAAAAAACAAACACCTGATGTGTATTTTTTTTTCTTGAAAGAAGATAAAAAGAGATTAGATGCAGACCTTTCCCAAGGTAGCGAGACTTGTCATTGTCACGGAGCTCCAAGGCTTCATAGATTCCAGTGGATGCTCCACTTGGTACAGCAGCCCTAAACAAGCCTGACAAAAATATATATTAAACTAAATTAGAGACATAGACTAAACACAGTAAAACACATCATGAGATGAACAATTACATACATTAGAATGTCACACTGTATACTTATGACGTCGGAATTTTTAACAGGATTGTAAAATTGCCAAAATGTAATCTCACAATGTTAATTATACAATCTCCACTGCCACAAAATGTCTGAGAAGCTCAAGACACCTGTGGACACAACTCTCCCCTTCTTTCGTGCTCAGGACAAGGTGTTTCCACTCCGGGAAACGGTCCATAATCACAGCAGAGCCACATAATATACGTGCATATAAATAAACAAATACACCAATATAATGGATCTATCGCTTCACTTCAATGCGCAGCCTAGTGTTTCTGGTTTAACAGCATCGTTGTGGGTAGATGAGAGGTGCGGTTGCGCGCTCTAAGACGAGTCACAGCATGTTATCGGGATGAAACTATGTCCTCCAGGTATCATGCAGACATAACGGCTGTAATTAAAGCTGGAGCCATCTCCACTTTAATAAAGCGGGGAGGGCCAATCCATTACCAGGGTGGGACTCACATGCACTAATAAGCACGTTAGAACAGAGAAGGACTTCATCCTCTGTTCAGGACACCATTACTACACTACAACTTTATATATTTAAAACTGGTGTTGCCTGCTGTAATACTCTTTCAAATCTGGTACATGTAACATTTAAGGAAAGTGATATGGGGGAGAAAAAAAAAAGTCAGCCAGACACAGGTAAAAAATATAACCTCCTTGACATAAATGCGCTACCGTTACCTTTTAATGTCTACACCCTTTTAAGTCACCTAAACTGTCACATGTTTAGTTTATACAGCACGTCCAGACCTACCTTTGTCCGTGTAAAGGTCAACCTCCACAGTTGGGTTTCCACGAGAATCAAAGATCTCTCTGGCGTGGATCTTGACAATAGACATGGTGCAGGACCTTGAGATAAGACGGTAGAAGGTGTGACTATTTAGAGATCCTCTGAACAAACATGCACGTCTAATCTGTGTCCCTGTTGGTTTCAAACAAAACGATAGTGCAATAACTCTCATCTATTCCTGTCAAACTTGAGTATATCTGGTGCACCTCTTCTATGGATTTGTCCTTGGAGATTACTCAAGAAGAAAAATATCCTGACCTAGCTGCAAGCTTAGGAGTACTACCAGACATGCTACCGTCCTAATAGGATTAGGCTCCTCATCTGATTAATCACATGGCAGTGTGCAAACACAAATTGTTGTATCCGTCCATGTGCAGGGCAACACTTCAGCAAGTTTTTTTTTGATTGTGCTGCTGCAGTAGCATGTATAAATGCGTATTTTAGCACAGTGCCATGACATTTATGACGCAGTGAAATCACTTTGAACCAAGTGACATAATATCCACGTCCAACATCTCATCTTTGCGTTTCTTATAAATAACCAACATAAACAAATCGACACAATGAGCAGGGCAATTGATGAGCAAAGTATGGCACACCCAAAAATGGCAGTATTGCACATTTTTGTGCAATCCAAATGATCCACCTGCACTAGGTAGTACTGGGTCTATTAACTAATGGCATGTGCGTGTCGATGGCAATCCAACATGTCAAAGACGACTGCATCCCAACAAATACTCAAACCGTAGGCTGAGATTTAATAATCGTTGTATGTGCGTGTGTGTCTGTGGAAACGTAGAGATAACACTACTATCTATGCACTCGTGGGGCCAGATCCCGGCTGGCCTTAAATAAAACATCCGCTTATTTACAAATTAAATCAGAGTATGGGATTCGCAAACTTTTACTCCGACTATGGCACGGACCGGCCCGGTTTAGCTAGCTTAAGCTAGCGAACTGAAGTGAACGCAGAAGACGTTTAAACTCGCGTCTACTTGCACAAAAAGAAAGAAAGCTATCAAAAGACAGTAAACAGAGGGACATACTGATAAGCGACACGTATTTACGAACGCAAAAGTGGAGAAATTACAAATAAGCAAGTGTACCTTGATTTTAGGGCAGCGAAATGATGAAAGCTCAGCGAAAAGTCAGACGAGAAAGGAGTTTTTCTCATCTACCCATTGCTTCCGACCGGTTTGGGGCTGTATATCAGTCCTACTGCCCCCAAAGTTTTGTGTGTGAACTACACCAATGATCTATTCTATTCTGTTCTATTATATTCTATTATATTCGATTCTATTCTATAACAGTGTATACTATTATATAACATTATATAACGAGAGATTATATTCTATAACATTATTTTTATTTTGTTTTGTTATTTAACAGGACGTATATTTAGTGATTCCTCCGAGGAACACACCACAGTCCGGGCATTATTCAACATTGATTTGGATAATAAACTCTAATCAAGATCCAAAAAATGGATTACAAGAGGCTTGATATACGTTACACTATAGAGAGAAATTGAACACAAACATTCTCATACTGAGGGACGCATGTAATCTCGTCCAGCAGAGGGCAGTCATATGTCCACAACGACCAACAACCTGCAGCGGAAATTACCTAGTAACCAAGAAGAAGAAGTAGGAGAAAAAGATCCACTTCCTCCCTCCCTTGTGCGGAATGAATGTGCTACACTGTTAAACCACTCACTTTGAATTCCAACCGATTTGTTTAGAGGCCCCGGAAGGTTACTGTTTTCCGGGATAATGTCAGGGATACCTCCGGACACATGGCAGCCGCCGACAGTGACCCTGGAGACCACGTAAGTTTCTCACGAAAGCTCTGAATGCTAACCTGGCTAGCTCCGTGTTAGTTGTCTGTTTGGCGGCGTTTTTGATCATGTGTTTCTAGTCGGAAAGCTTCTGGGGCTGGAGCTTCTGACAGTGGCTTTGTGTTGCAGGATGGGGCCCATAGTGTTGGAGCTCTACTGGAAACATGCACCGAAGACCTGTAAAAACTTTGCTGAGCTGGCCCGAAGAGGCTACTACAACAATACAAAGTTTCACAGGATAATCAAAGAATTCATGGTGCAGGGTGGAGATCCTACGGGGACAGGTGGGTTCATCACATACACTAATGTATGCACAAAAGTCTTAATATGAATGTTTTTAATTTCTCTAATCTTAATTGTTACATCTCATTTTAATTAGATGGCAATTAAAAAGCAGTAGTAATAGATACGATGGAAGACGACACAAAAATATATTTGAATGGTCCTGAATCGTCCATGGCTTTATAAAATCCATTTTAACTTTTTACTATGGCTTGTTGCGGTCCTAGCGTCTGGCTCAATTTGAGTTTTTACGTGATCTTTGTTTTCCCAAATAGGTCGTGGTGGTGCCTCTATATTTGGTAAACAATTTGAAGATGAACTGAGCCCACAACTGAAATTCACAGGTAATCACAACGGGGAAATCCACAGTTTACATATTGCAATTGTGGAGAAGAATGTTTTTTGGAAGTTATTTGTTGTTGAGTCTCATTTCTTCACATACACAATGTTTCTGACGCCTCACTTTAAAACTGTATGATATTATTAAAGGTGATGGCAAGTCATAGAACCTAAATACTTTACATTTATTTATTTGCTTCTGTGTGTTAGGTGCCGGTATTCTGGCGATGGCCAATGCAGGACCGGACACCAATGGAAGCCAGTTTTTCCTCACTCTCGGACCCACCCAGTGGTTGGATGGAAAGCACAGTATTTTTGGAAGGGTTTCCCAGGGGATGGGATTGCTGAGCCGGATTGGGATGGTGGAGACTAACAGTCAAGACCGTCCAATTGATGATATCAAAATTGTCAGAGCTAATGTATCCACTTAGGCAAACTGTTTTAAAAATAAATTTCTGTTAACTTTGTAAATCTGTCTATTTGTCCTTTACCAATGACCTTGACCTTAACCTATGGGATGTGTCAATAGATGAAGAGGCACTCATTCTTATTATGTGGTTCCAATTTATTTATTAGAGATTCAAAATTAACTCAATATTAAGTCTCCCATTCATTTGTATCGAAAATGTACACCATACATTGCCCCGGAAAGTATGTCATTATACGCGTCTAAGTCATACAGACAAAAGTGAAGTAAACCCTCTTCCGTTTTGTATCCAAGAAAATACTATGTACCAAGAAAAGTAACATACAGACAAAAGTGAAGTAAACCCTCTTCCGTTTTGTATCCAAGAAAATACTATGTACCAAGAAAAGTAATGCCTCATGCACAACAAGATTTGTATCCTGAAAGACACTGGCAGCGCAGTGAGCCATATTTCTTTGGCTTGATATGGTCTGTGCATACTTTAAAAAAATTACACCAAGTACATAAATAGAAAATATTATTCTCATACATGGTAGTCAACACCGCTGATAATACTAGTGTTCACAGATGGAATCACAAAAGTGCCTGTTTTAATAAAAGGCTTACAATACCCAGGCCTCTTCAGTTGAAGCAGGAGGAGACAGGGGTGGAACAGGGAGACGCTACAGAGGTCACAGTTTAAAACGGTCGTTATAACTGTTATTTGAATGTCACACTGGAAATATAAAGAAGGTCAAGACTTGAGAGGACTCGAGTGTTGGTAGGCATGTAAATATATATCTTTAGAGGTCATAAACATTTCGTTTCTCAACCAAAACATACTAAATGTAGCCATACAAAAATGCACTTTTCTGCCAAAAATATATATATATATATATGTGTGCGTGGTGGCTCGTGATGCGCTGACTCAGGCCTCAGTCCACTCCTTGTGAATCTCCCCCAAATTCTTGAATGCCCTTTTGCGCCCCAATTGAATGACATAAGTGAATGAACTTTTCCTCAATATTCGAATTCATTGAGATGCACCTGTATATAGAGTATATATTAAATGTACCGTATATATACACACACACTACATTGTATTCACGCTAAAACAAATGTCAATATGAATACTGTAGTGGTTATTTATATTTAAACAAACTTAATATAAAAAAAAGTAATAAAAAGCCACTGAAGGGATCAGGTTTCCTGCTGCCTCTGGAGCGCCGATAACAACCCTCGGCCCACCCAGGTACACAGTGGTCACATACCTGCCAAAAGTCACGGTTCAAATCAAACAACAATAAATAGATAACATGTTAACCAAATGCTTACCATATATTTGTTCAAATAACTTGTCCTACATATGGTTTAGAAGAATAAAGAAAATGTACCTTTGTAAGAGTTGACGTTTCATTGAACATTCTTGTTTTTTCCACCTTTGTGTACCAGCAGTGTACCACTGACGTTGGCCATTTCCCTTCCCATTGCCGGAAGGTCATCTGCAGGCTGGGAGCTTCTCTTGAGGCGCTAGGCAAATGTATTGGTCAAAGAATGGTCACTTGCAGCACGGGGGGGGGGGGGGGGGGACAAATCCAGTAAGGTTTATCAATTTAAGTCCCTTTCTTTTTAAAGTTACAAATGCCAATTCACCTGCTAACAACACAACCACTGACCTGCCAGAGAGTCCCCTTTTCTTTGGCCAGTTTGCAAATCATAGTGAGTGGGATCATGGCGACAGATGACGAGGACAGAAACCAGCCAATCCAGTAAGCCCACCAAGGATACACGTACGAGTTGTTGAACGTCAGGGGGTTGTATCTCACAATCAAAAACACGAGTGTGCCCTGCCGAGGGTAACGCATCACAAGCGTATAAACACTGCGCAAACGAAGGAAACGTCAACGTCATGGACACTGCACTGATGACACTTACGCTGCAAATAAGAGGTGTCGCATACATCCAGCAGTACTTGATCAGTGCTAGAGGTTTGTATCCAATCATGTCCTCGATGTTGTTGGAGAAGCGATCGGCACCTAAAACAAACACATGGCATCCACGTCAGTTCGGCTCCATACAGATTGAATGCACAGTAAGGATCAATGTCGTACCCTAAAATTGGCCTCGATGCATCCAAATTATGTGGCTGCCATGTGCACATTTTATTCTCATAGCAGTTTGGGCAGTAGCTGCTTTTTCACGACAGTAAACGATAAGTTCAAAAGTCAAGCTTCTGAAAGCATACTGACACCTTTTAGCAATAGGCCGAGGGGAAGAGCACTTCAAAGTCTTGAACACGTGTGTGTGCGTGTGTGTGTGTGTGTGTATGAATATGTCGAATTAGGACACAGCCGTTAGAAGGATAAACAATAGGCGTTGGTGTAAAAGCATAAACGGAAGACAGCGTTGAAAGCTGCATCTTACCATAGATCCATCCAATGATCACAGACTGGAAGAGTGCCATCAGAAGAAGAGTGGGACCACTGCACACGTAGTGATCGAAGATCTGCAGAATGTATGCGCCAGCCTTAAAGGGGAAACAGGCAATGCGATTGTTGTGTTTTACTTTGTGTTGTAGACATTGATCTTTGATGAATTGCATCAGTGTGTCGGTTGTCATGCCGTGTGTTGGGGTTAGAATGGATCAGACTGCATATCCAGCAGCTCTCGGACACGTTATTGTGACCACTGATGAGTGTACGTCTTAAAGTCTCACCTCCGACACCAACAACAGGCCAAACACATAGCTAATTGCACAGATGAGCAACAGGAGAATCTCTCTGCGGTATCCTTTTCGGATTTGCAGGGGGTAGAGGTCTGTCAAAGAGGTCATGATGCTTTCAAGGCCAGCAAACTGGATAGTGGCAGAGAGGCAAATGAGTGTTAAAATGATTTTGGGACATTCTGCGGGACATCTTGCGGGAGATATTCGGAAGGTTGCAGCTGACCTGGCCGTCTATTCCTAATAAGATAATCATGATGAAGAAGCACGCAGACCAGACCTGAGGCCACGGCAGAAGGGTCACAGCTTGTGGGTACACTATAAAGACAAGGCCCGGGCCTGCAAAAAAGAAAATAATAATTTGATTCTGTAACTTATGGATGTCAAATGTGAAACTGTTCTCATTCTATACCTTGTGGTTTTATACAAATCAATGAACTTATTACAAAGAGAAAACTGATTTGTTAGAGAATCAAGTGTGCACGTTTTTAATTGGAAGGTTTTAGACAGAGTAATGATATCAGTGGAAGTGGAAAAGATGTCTTCCCTTCTGAAAATGTAACATTTTTACCATGTTCAGAAAACAATCTTTTTACCAATATTTTTTTATAATATTTTGTATTTTTGTTGTTGTCTTGACATCCAAAAAGCTTTCTATGAAGGAACGATAGCATATCCATCCATACCTGACTCAGCAACTGCAGAAATATCCACACCCTGTTTTTGTGACATGTAGCCCAGAACAGAGAAGATGGCAAAGCCAGATATAAAGCTGGTCCCACTGTTTAACAAGCAAAGATAGAAGGAGTCTCTGCAAACGAGACATAATAAAGGATGTTACCATTTCTGTTTCGCTCACTGATCAAAGTTCTAAATGCCATTTCTCGGAAAAAAACTGTGGACATTGAAGCGGACATGGGAACCGTGTTGAAATGACAAAGGGAACACTAACAACACTAACTAATAACAACACTACTGCTGCTGCTGCTGCTTCTACTACTACAACAACTCCTCCTTGTCCCCCTACTACCACTACTAATAATAATATAACCACAGAGTGACATTGCACACTTGGATTGCACCCTATATTTGATGGCACTTTTAGATGATCTATGGATTAAAAAGACTTACTTGTAGCAGTTGTTGCTGTACGCGTTGTAGCTCCCGAGGGTAGTGAGGCATCCCAAACATATTGCATAGGAATAAAATATCTGCGTCCCAGCATCTATCCAAACCTACAAACCAGTGGAAAGATGCGGTGACAGTCAGCACTGCCACCTGGATTTGCAGCAATACGGGGGCGCACGTCGGAACGCAAGCCCCACCCCGTTACCTGTGGGTCGGCGAGCCGGGCGGGATTGGGGTACAGGTAGTATTTGATGCCGTGGATCGCTCCAGGAAGGGTCATGCCTCTGATGAAGAGCACCACTAACATGATGAAGGGAAACGTGGCCGTGAAGTAGGTCGCCTGCATTCAAACACAAAGACCATTTGTTTGTAAGCATAATAGATGGAGAGATTTTTTTATTTTTATTTTTTCCCGATATTACGTTTCAGCGTATGCTGGGTCAAACCCTGACCTTGGGGTCACTGGTGACGCCAGCACAAAATCTCATCACAGAGACTCACTGTCTCCCATCAGTTTCCAGTGAATCGGCTAAATTGTTAAGGTAGACGTAGGGCATTACGTTAATCAGGTATCTTTTAAACGTGTTTGGTCGAAAAGCAAAAAAATCCGAATTATGCTGTTATCAATAAATAGAATAACAGTAAGACGTGACGCGTGAATTGCCTGTTATTTCACTCCCCTTGACATTTAAGGCTGAAGGTATATTGTATCCACATGAATGTTACGTACATGCATGACACAATTATCGTGGTGCGATATACAACATTACAGGCCCGAAGGGAAACGCGAAAGGAGTCGACATTAAACACGCGACCATGCATACCATCCTCCACGCTTGCAGGGTCCAAACAAAGTGTCGAGGGCTCCGGATTTAGCACTGCAAAGGAGTGAGTGACGTGAAAAGCCTTGCTGTTGTACCTTTCCCGTGGATTTGACTCCTTTCCAGACACAGAAATAGCAGATGGTCCAGGCCAGGAGCAGGTACAAAGCGAGGTCCAACTGTATTTCCCCCAAGTTCTCTATGCCAGAGGATATGTTCAACACCCTTCGCCTGAAAGATTCATGCAATGTCATTCATGTAATGTATCGTCACGTGAACCAATTCTCTGAGACAACAGTCATCATGTGCGTTGGGCTAAACGTGTGTGAGAGAGATAGAAAGAGAAGGGGGGAGAGGGAGG
This sequence comes from Colistium nudipinnis, assembly GCA_016785305.1. Taxonomy (NCBI): domain Eukaryota; kingdom Metazoa; phylum Chordata; class Actinopteri; order Pleuronectiformes; family Rhombosoleidae; genus Colistium; species Colistium nudipinnis. Next base: position 117,440 of record JAFBJU010006081.1, on the reverse strand, counting down.
GCATACCTGAAAAAAATAAATATTCTGGTGCATTTAAATACGGACTTGTTAAGAAATGCAATCTGACAAAGAACGTTCCCCTCTTGTTACTTGTCGGTTATTAATATTGTTACGTATGACCCCACATTTAAACCGCTGTGCTCAAAGGACAGCTCAAAGGGTGAAACTTTGAACAGTCGAGGTTGGAGGTTTTCACGGACCCAAATGCAGAGGCAAGATGAAGGCAGGCAGGTGTCGCGACATTAATGAAAAGCGAAGTCAAGAGGATTACGCTGGCAGACCGACATGGAGGAACAGCAGGGAACGGGGCACAGAGGAACACAGGAGCAATGGGAGGTAACACTGGGTAGCTGAACAGAGGAAGAAGGCTGGGAGCACAGAGACCCATAAGAAACCCAGCGATACACAAGGGAGGCGGGGATAATTGGACACAGGTGAAACGCAACAGGGCGAGCAGACAATCAGAAAAGTGGGGGAAAATCCGCAGAGACTTCAGGAAAATGGCGGTCAAAGGAAAACATAATCATACGCCAGAATGCAGAGAGGAGGGCAGATCGTGACTCACCGTATACGCTGCAGCGGTCACCAATGAAAGCAATTAAAAGGACGTTTTAAACATGAACGTGAAGCAGCAGGGAGCAGGGGTAAAAATGTGAGGGAAAAAAAAGACGAACAGGGTTATAGAATTAATAAGCAAGAGGGACGATTGATGGGCACGCTCCTTTAAGGAGAGAACGTAAACATGATTGAGGCATTGTGATCAAGAGGCCAAGTAAGAAAGTAAACCAAACAGCACTCGTGTAAATAGTGAGGGTTTTTTTTAGGACACCAAACTCAAAGTTTTAAGACTAGGAAACTAGTCTTGCGGATTCTCCATTATCAAAAATGAAGGAAGCAAATGGGTTTTGGGACTTTGGGCTATACATATAATTCAACATTGATTGATTGAACAATGCAATGCTCTGTTTTCCAAAGGTGCTGTTCTCAGATTGTAGTCTAACTTCATTTGAAAAAAAAATCCATCTTTTCTAAAAAATCAAAAAAAATCACAGTTTCTTTAATTGCCAAAAGGTCAGATTTATTTTTCTTCTTATCAATTGATAAATACGTTATTTGTATAAGACTCAGCGCCAGGTAGATAAAGACTTACTGCCAAAACTCTAACACAGAGGAGGACGCATTCACCGATGAGGTCCAGTTAGTGGTGGCATTATAGGTGTTAAGTACCACGCAAGCATCTGGAATACATCAAAGCATTGTTGAAATAACCGTTCAAAGAGAAAACGACTCGACTTAGTTAGCACTTTGGAAGATTGTATTATTAAGATGCACTCAATATTCCAAATACAATGATAGCCACATTTATGGTAACACGACAACCAGTAAATTCAATATTTGCTAGTATCATGGTAGAGTATAACTATAACACAGCTGTAAGCAGAAATAAGCGCATCTGTTTTACTTTATTGTCACTTAGATCTTCGTACAATTAAACTGTAACCGCTAAGTAACATACCGCCTAACAATCCTCAATGGGGAGACTTAAAGCGGTCTGTTTCACTAAAGAGTAAACTTCAGGATGAACAATTTACCTGTATTCCATGTGTTATTACAGGTCGCCCATGGCAACTCTCCAGAGAAGGAAGAGAACAAGTAAAGAAAAGCCCAGGCTAGGATCACAATGTAGCTGATATTTCCATAGAGAAGTATTAGTTGGCCGGCGTATCCAATGCCTGGAAGCAACATAAAATGTGAGAAACGAGAGGTCCTCGGGAATTTACTGTTGACTTGATGCTTAGATGCAGAGTCCAGGCAGTTTACGTAGTATGGCACCTCACCTTCAAACAAGGGGCAGACCCTCCTCCAGCACATGATTGCCCCCTGACTGGTGTACTGGCCCATTGCAGTCTCCAGCACAAAGAGGGGGACACCACAGGTCACGAGGAACAGGGTGTACGGAATAAAGAATACACCTGCAAGTGTAGGGAAAGCAAGAGTTACGCATGTTTTGCATTACAAGTCAACATGCTGTTTGTTGTTGTTTTACAATAATCGTATTTATTTATAATTCATTTTTATTTCTGTTTGTTATCGTCCTGATAAGAGAATACAATGGCACACATTTGTGAACGTATTCCTTCATTTGTCACATTTGTCAGCTATTCATTCACTTCATTTTTTCAAACTGTCATTTTATTACTGTTTAATTCCTAACCTCTAATTTCTGCCCGTCTAAGTTGTGTAACACAGGACTCTCTCAAACTTTGACCAGCAGAGGTCACCATTGCTATATATATATATATATATATATATATATATGGTCATATGTTTAATGTCGCCCCTAATCCACCTCCCCACCTCTTCATATAGCTTCACTTCCCCATTGCTGGCATTGGACAAACCTTGAGTCCTGTGTTTAACCCCATAGTTCCTCCCACAATCAATTAACTTAACGTTATAAACAGATCACCCCTTTGCAAATTCTATTTATGCTTAGTTTAGTATATGCTAGAACATTTATGAAACTAGTGAAAGTGGCGATGAAGGCAAACTATGGTCAAATAGGTTTGAATGAGGAGAAATGACATTGCACCATTCCAATGTGTGTCTCTCCCACCTTTATGTTACGACTTGATGTCGTGGGCTTCTCTTACCAGAGAAAATCCATTTCAAATCCATTCATTAAAAGTCCAGTGTTGTGCTTCTGCCTTTTTTTTTTATTATTATTTTCCAAATGGTCAAATAAAAGTCTAGTTATGTTGCCTCGTAAACTGGTGTCAATGAATCCTCCACAACACAAGCTGAAATGAAATGTCTCTATGACACTAAACAGGCAAAACAAACAAACAGAATAGAGTTGGAACCAGTTGGGACCACAAGTGTTAAATTACATTTTCAAGTTTTTTAAGGTTTTATGACACCATTTAATTGAATTCTATCTTGATACTATCCATTTTGACATTGAAAGCGTACCAGGGTGTCCCCAGTTAAATGGGGCTACTCAGATTTACCTGAAACAATGTCATCTGGTATATGGTAAAAGTGTTAGAAATAGTGTTGCTTGTGTATTTCTTACAAACAAAATCTAATCATTGCCTGTAATTTGATGGTCCCCTGTTCTCACAACATACTTCCAGTCGCGGGAACCGCAAATTTTTTCAACAATACTATGTGAAGTTACTTAAGATGATGTATGTTGTAATTGGCCATGATACTTAGCACAGTTTAAAAAAGCATTTTATAACAGTGAAGCAGGAATTTGACGGGTTCAGTGAAACCAAAAGGATAGCAGGTGGATTACTTTTAATCACTTGGTTCACTATCTTGTTTGTTCATGTTTGGGCACTGCTCATACATAACTAGATTAAGTGACTGTATTGTTTCGTAACACAACTAATTATGACGAAATCGGTGAAGAATGTGACTCTGCTCTCCGTACAAACATGGCCGGCAAATTATTTTTACAGCCTTTCATAACCTGTCATATCCTTAATCATCAATTGTGAAGCCGAGGGAGGCACAGACCCCCCCAAAAAACTTTTGACAATAGACAGTTTTCAGACATCATCGTATGTGACGATTTACAAATAATTTAAAATGTTTGGATTATTATTATATGACAATGACCTGCTAATATGTTTTTATATATATACATATATATATATATATATGTATATATACTGTATATTAGTATTTCAAGTTGGACAAGTATAGTTTCCCTTGGTCTGCCGAAAGTTATTGCCTTGCTACCTGTTTTTGAAAAGTTCTTGAGAGATCTGGACCGATATCGAGAAGTAAATTAATAACTCGACAAAAACATCTACTATTGTGCTCTTTATTGAAAAACTAAAAACTAAAAATGAACCATTCATTCATTCATTTCTCTAGTGTATTGACTGAAAAACAGTTTGCACGTAGTATTCTGTACATACACTGCACACTTATGACGGTAAGGAGAGCAATACTAACCTGATGAGTGTGATAAGGGAAAATACTCACCACCACCATTCTTGTAACACAGGTACGGAAATCTCCACACATTTCCGAGTCCGATAATGGCACCAGCCACAGATAGGATGAACTCCTTTTTGCTTCCCCACTTGCCACGTTCCTGGATTGTTTTAGAAGCAATCCCTTTAGGGAGATAGGACAGCTTGCACAGAGCGTCTGCCATACTGCTGAGAGAGAAGTGGCAATACTGGCACAGACACTTGAGTTTTTGTGGTGTTATAATAAGACTGGTAGTGCGTTATTTTAGCCACCAGGGGGACCCCAAGATGTATAATTAGGCTACTCAGTCACCACCTTTATGGGGCATAGTTTCATGGAATGAAAATCTTTTCGAAAATTAAAGCCATAAGTTGTCAGAGTGACAGCCTAGCCTTTGAGGGTGAATGACAGGTCGGCGAAGTGCTACAGCTACCCTGGGCAAAATTTAATTAAAAATTCAGTTTCCAGTTAGGTGTTCACATAAATTACAGCAATGTCAGCATGACACGCAAGACATGTCTGGAGATAAGACATTTACAATGCATGATTTTCAATGTGTAACACACTAAGCTGCCATGATGCGCAGATGGTTATTTTTAAATTCATTACATGCTTTGTGAAGAAATCATCCCGACTAAACGCATATATCAATATTTGCTGTGAGAAGCATTAAACACATATTGGTATGGATTCCAGTGTACAATTAACAGTAGCGTTGTTTGACCAAGCAAAAAAATGGCAACCCGGTGGAAAAGGTGACGTCACGGCTCAGCGCGTTTGCAGTCAAATAGCCACGCACGCGTAACACCTGGCGTGCACACTACAAAACACTGAACTAAAAGTTCAACTTTTAAAGGTAAAAGGGAAACTTGCCCGTTCTCGGTTTGTGTCTTAAAGCATTGACGAGCTGCGGTGCTAGCTGCTAACAGGCTGCCCCGTGCTTTGCGTTGAGGTGATGTACGAGGCTTGAAGTTACGAAAGTTATTTGCTGCAGGAATTGCCCAGAACTGTACTCGTATCAAGAGTACGTCTGGTCCTTTTTTTTTTTTTTTTTAACATGTAAAATGGCCATTCCTTTTTCATCCGCTTCCATCGTGTTTAGAAGGCCACTGTCAGTGAGGTATTTCTGCGATTAATTCATTGAACTGAACGCATTAAATTGGCAGCCGATAGTTATTTTATTAATTTTTTAATGACAAATGGCCTTTCATAATAAAATATTTGCTTTTTACTTGGAGATCACCCATTCATTCCCAGGTAGGAATCAAGTCTGTCTGATTTCCAAACTACATTTTGTCACACAAACACAGACAACTTTTTTTTTAAATTGGTACTATCTTTATTTTATAAACAAAATACAAATCACAGTGTGATTGGAACACAAATCATTAAACACGAGAAAAACCAAGAGTCAGTGGTCCTATTAGAAGTAATATAGATCAGGCAGGCTTTTGTAAAGAACCAAGATTTGTTTCATTTCTTTTTTTTTTCATATCTACAGGTCATCTGGCATTAATAACTAAATCTGTGGACACAATTTTGCCATATTGACCAGGCTGTTGTACATCATTTCCCTTTTTCATCCAACATTGTAATTTAACATGTATGATCATTATTATTGTATGATAATACATTATTAATCTCGTTCTAATGTGGGAAATTGTAGGTGTTTTTTTTGCAAATCCACATTACTCCTGAAACGATTGTCTGATTGCAAACAGAACAAAGGTTCTGAGGCTACAATATCTGGAATCATACAACCATTATTTTCACCAAAGTGGAACCCTTTCCTCCACTTCAATACAACATCCATATTCCTTGAAGGAAACGATGCATACCAAGGCGGTGCACTCCAAACGGTCAAATCACATCTCTCCTGTAGAGGCCTTCTTGGCTAGTGGGAAAGGGAATGAGCCACTAGTGTATTTCCAGATTAGTCAAAAATGGCAGCAGAGGAAAACTACCCTAATTAGCCCGTTGTGTTTCACAAAGAGGATGATTATGATTGACTTGGAACAACACTGCCCTATCCTCTTTGCCTACTGTGTACTACCTGTAAGAGCCCTGACCAAAGTACCTGATATGAGACACAGCAAACGTTTTGACCATTCTGTGTGCAGCATCTGGGTACATAGCAGTGCACATCATGTTGTCGGTCTGTTAAGTTTGTCAGTGTAAACACACTTATGCACTCATAAGTGTGCGTATGGAAGTACGCAAGTTGAGAGAAGAGAACGCTGGAATCCGAAAGGTTCCATGGAACCATTAGTGACGGCATACAGTAAGTGTGTCTGAAATTGTGCCATTCAGTGCAGCAATAATTCAATCGCATCTTGGGGGCATTTCTCCGCTAGCTCGGGAAATTGTTAGAGTAGAACATGAATAGCAAAATTCCTGTAGTGTGAACGAGGTGTCATGACTCCCGTTTGAGAAAACTCAGTAGCATGACTCCGAGAACTGTTACACTTATATATAGAAAAGTGTCGGATGCTGACATGTGAAACTAATGATTCGACTTCATCATGCAAAGGTTTTGTTTGAAGTGAACATAGATCTTAAACACTTAATAAATCTTGTCAATTCAGTTCTATTCCTGGGTCTATCACAGTGACACGAGACTCCTTGCTGATTGTGCAGGTTGCAGAGCTGCTATATTAAGGTCTGCAGAGTTTATTGCTCCTCATAATGTCTGAAAAATGCATAGCTTGTAAAACCTAGACTTAAAAATAAAAACACGACAATTAAAAAAAGGAACGTTCAAAACTTTCAGTGCCTCACACTTGCATCTCCATCTCAGATCCACTACTTCCCTTGTATTCATTGGCAGCGGGAGTAAGACTGTTGTTTGGGTTCAGAGGGCATTGCTCGGGTGGCTTTGCGTGATTGTGCGTCTTGTTTTCAGGATGGCAAAGCTGCCTGAGATTCTGTGGAAACAGATGGGGGGGGGGTGCATACATGAAAAAGTTAACCCAGATACATTTTTTTAGTTTGTTTTTGTTTTTTTGTATGTTCTTTTCAAAGTGTCAAGTAATTGTGTCAAGCCCCTGGGGCATGTGCAGCTTTATCTCTGCGATCAGCATATCAGGTTAGAAGCGCCACGTTCACACCTTGCTATTTTTAGGGTCGTTATAAACATCTTTCATGTTCCTCCTACAAAAGTATGTGTAACTGTTACAGCCTGTACGTCTGTTGTTGGTAAGTGTTTGTTTCTTCAAAACTATTTGTATTAATAATCAAGATAAACATAAAGCTGAATTGAGTTCTTATTTTGTATGCTGTGATTTTTTCCCAAACTACTATATGTTAAGGTAATTTGCAGTTGATAATGTCTCACACGAAACCAAAAAATAAAAGTGTAACATAATAGCCAAACGTAATGCCAAAACGTTCAAAGTAATTTAAGCATAGTTGTTAAATACTATTGATATTCCATCGTTCTGATTTACTATGATACAAAGCCACTGAAGTGTTTTCTCTGTGGCACCAAAAAAGGGCTTCAATTTATTTTAGTGAAACAGCAAAACAATAAGTATATACTGTATATTATGAAGAAGTAGTGCGTTTATATGTTTTATTTTGTGGTCTAACAAACTTACTTGGTTACTTTGTGCAAAAACTTTAGGGTTCCATTTTTTTTATATCAATGATCACCTTAACAATGTATTCTCTCAGCAGTCTTTGACTCCTTAAACCTTAAACCTAAATTGTTTGTTCACATAAAGAAACTCAAGAATCGCCCAGAAGCCTCTTGCAAGGAAGAATGAAAGAACATTCCCCAAACATTAACTTTAAGCCCTTAGCTGACAAAAGTGTTTCCAATCTGTCATACTTGCCAAAGGAGCTGTTTCTGGGGGAAGACTAAGCAGGGTTCCCAAACAAGTTTTGCCCTTTTCATTACTACCACACTCAAACTGGAAAAGAAGAAAGCATTCCTGCTTAAAAGAGTTTTCACCATTGACTTTATGTTTTTTTTTTAAACGTTGCATTTTGAGCAGCGTTTTCATAACACCGTGAGTGTTTAATTAATAGCTCAACAAATAGTTTTATGGATGTGTTCCATATTTAAAGCCTTACAGGAATCTGTCCTTTAGGTAGCTAATTAGGTCGAAGCACTGGGGCTAACACACAGGCTTATCCCTACTGTGTTCCCTTTTCACCAAAATCTGCTCTCGGGCAAAGTCTAAATAGGTATAATAATACGAATTACAGCTATGCAATGGAAAGTACACTTGGAAATGGCTAAAATGACAACACAATAAAAGCAAAATATAAAATACAAGAAGTTTAAACCTTAAAAAGTGCTCTTATTATCTTCATAAAACAAAAGCAAATGCCCTGCAAAACTAATTTGACATTTTCAAAAAAGAGATTTACCTATAAAAAAAAAAGACAAGACATAGTAATCTAAACCGTTCTTATGTGGTGAGGGACGCATCGGTATACCTTCTTCCTCTTTAAAGAGTACATACCTGACCTATCGTTCCTTTCATCTGTGTTACTTTAAAGACGATCCACAAAGGAACCAGGAGAACGCAGAAAAGTCCAAGGCACCAGCCCAAAGCGTAGGCCCAGGTCGGGTAGATGTAGGTTTTGTTGAACTTCAGTGGCGTGTACCTCACCAATGAAAAGACGAAGGTGCCCTGGGAGCAAACGTCACAAAAGCATTTTCCTAATAGTTTAGCTGGCGCCAGTTGAAGCAGCTTTTTTATTTTCCTAACGACATCCATTTGACCCATTTGGCTCAGAGGTAGTTTTAAGTGTAAAGTGAGAAAAAGAGTGCAAATAACGGGGGGATAAAGAGATAATATTTGATCTGCTAAAGGTCAGTGTAAATCGATGTGTTTCTAGGCGTAGGAGGCTGTTTTTCCTCTCAATGTGGGAAATATTTCTTAATGCAAAAGAAAAAAATTCACTCCCACCTAAAAGCACACAGATTTATTGTGTTTGTCCAAATGAAAACTCTCAGGACACTCAAATTCTCTTTTTCCTTATTTTGCATATTTTTTGTCAGAATTGCTTGCTTACACAACATGCTGTTTTCCCCCCTATGGCGACAGGCTGCTGAAGTCATATTTTTGTGAGGATGATAAAGCAAAGAAAGTCGTGCAATCAAAGCTGCCTAGGGACATGCGCAAAGGTGAAAGATGTCATGGGCCGGGCAGACATGTGAGTGCGAAAAAAACGTTGAACATCTGGTTGAGGATTAGAGCAAGGCACAAGTGAGGAGCCCAGGGGAGAAACAGACGCGGATGACAGGAGGCAAAGACCGTCAATCATCTCCTGTTCCTTTTTAATGTGTGAAGGTGAAGAAAAGTCAGTTATAAATTGTGTTGACAAGTGGAGACAGACAGGAGATTACCGTTTATAAATGCCAACGAATCCTCTTTACTATTTCAGGAATCAGAAGTCATTTGTCATTACAAAAGATTTTCTGCTGTGTGGTGGTGCCAAACAGTTATACTTCACATTAAGTAATAATAATAATAATAATAATAATAATAATAATAATAATAATAATAATAATAATAATAATAATAATAATAATAATAAACTGAATAGATAACTCACCAGACAAACAGCAGGGGTGACGTAAAGCCAGCAGTACTTCATTATTGCGGATGGACGATAACCTATCATCTCTTCAATGTTGTCATAGAGACGGTCTGCGCCTGTTAATAATAGCGAAAGTAGAGAGGCCATTTTAACATATGTATTCTGTACAGTAAGAGTCCAAGAGCTATAACGATCATTATTGACACGAGACTATATTAAGTTTTTCATCTGCGTACACCTGTCTAAGTTAAACTGACAGTACAGGCAACGCTGAGATAAGTCACGAGTTGTTTCAGAAACAGAAGTCAACTTTCATTCACAGAGTTACCATCTGCAGAATTTAGATTAAACGAAGGCTTTGTGAATAAGCCGATTAAAAGTGAGAAATGTAAAAGCTTAGTCTGGTTCGGGTTTTCATGTACAGTACATTGAGTTTAAAGCAGAGAAGAAAATAAATAAAAAAGGACGAAAATGTGTAAAGCCCACACGCTGAATATGAAAGTTAGTCCGTTGCGAGACGACCGACGACGCTTCCTGAGCTGCCCCCTTCAATAGAGGCATCCCTGGATGAACGGCCGGGGATAAACACAGCTCTAATGTTCCCTTAAGGACAGTGTGGAGAATCCTCAGAATCACTGCTCAAAAGTGAGATAAAAAAGCGGTGCCTTCATCCCCGCCAAACACTGATCTTTTCATTCTCAACGCGTCAAGTCATATAAAAAAAAGAAATATGCCGATCAAAAAGCCCATGAAAAGAAACTGGGCCTTGGGAGGGACTGTTGTGGGTGCGAGCGTTACAGCGTTTTAACGTTTAACTTACTCTCAGTTGGCTTCAGTTGACAATACCACGATCAAATATTTTCTCACCCTGACGACCGACAGTATTTAAATTCCCTCTCGACAGGAGGGGGCAGCATGAAGAATGGGTTTTTTTATAAGGTGAATGTATGGAGCTCTTCGAGATCTTTTCAATCCATTCTTGTTCAAAGAAAAAGTGCCAAGGAGATCAAATACCCCTCGTCAAGAGGATCTGACGTCCATCAGGCTTAGATACGCTCGAGGGGGCGAACAAAGCTTCATCTATAACGGAACATGGGAATCCAAGTGAGGAGAAAATATCTGCTAAAAAAACAACTGACAAAGCACCACAGGAGTGAGGTAGAAGTGCATGCCACATTAACGCCAAAACAAAAGTAGACTGGGGGAAAGGGGGAAGGTTCACGTCTTTCAGTAGTAAATACGGTTTTGGGGGGTTTTTTTGAAGAAAAGAGAATTACGTAGGTTGTTTCCCCGCATAAACACATATCGTAAACAAAAATGTGTTGGATTTGAATCACCAATTCATTCCTTTTTTGTGCTTTTTTCTTTTTATTTCCGCAAACGCCCTCATTTCATTGTTTAGTGCGACAACAACTCACCGTATATCCATCCAATGGCTATGGACTGACACACTGAGAGAAGGAGAAGATTGTTGCCGCTGCAGACATAATGGTCAAAGAGCTGCAGGAAATACAAGCCCCCCTGCAGGAAGATAAAGGGGATCACAGCAATGCCCATCAACGCAAAACCCAACACTCACAAACACATGTTGCTTCATTGCAATTAGGGGTTCGTGCTAAAGGTGCTCAGCGGAAGTGATAGCGGTTTGTTTACGGTGTGTGTTTTTGCAGAGTCCCCTGGTGGGACCTCATTCACCAGGAGCAGGCAGGGCGGGTTACCTGCGTGACGAGAAGGAGGCCCAGGAAGAAGCACACGGAGCAGAGGCAAAGCAGCAGCAGCTCCCGACGATACACTCTCCGAAACACGGTCGGAAACATGTCCGTCACCGACGTCATCAGGCACTCCAGACTCACAAACTGCCAGAGACACAGACCGATGAGCCAGACTCAAGAGACGAAACAACCAACGTATTGCCATAACTCAGGAGTAATGACTTTAACCAGTTTTGGTGCCGTTTTTTTTTTTAATATTATTATTTGATTTCAATCTCACCTGTGTATCTGCGCCCAACAAGATGACCATGACGAAGAAGCATATGGACCACAGCTGAGGCAAAGGCATCATGGCTACTGCCCGCGGGTAGGCAATGAAGGCCAAGCCAGGACCTGCGTTGAAACGCATTATTCCGTCATTTAAAGCCGCTTTTTGTAATATTGTTCTGATTAAAAATAAATAAAAAATGCCTATAATTATTATTATTATTATTATTATTATTATTATTATTATTATTATTATTATTATTATTATTATTATTATTATTATTATTATTATTATTATTACGTGCGTAACAGAGCGCTGCGCAGCTACAAAGAGGTAGAGACCAAAAGATAATATCAAAACAGCGTGACGATGTTCTGGAAGATGTTCAACATGGCTTGTTTTTGCTGCTCCCAAGTGGACAAAAACGTCACATACCACGGGATCACTAATTTCCCCAAAACTTGATACAATCCTACATATTCCTATGTAAGAGAGTCTAACACAGTTTGGAACTAACTATAGGAAATGAAGACAGTTCTGTTTGTGTTTGAAAAGCTAAAAGGCCGAATTTCAATTGAAAACTGTGAGTAAGCCTGCAATTCCTTTATTGCCAAGCAGTGCTTTCTCGGGACCAGCAGGGTGTATGCACCGAGTGTTGGCGCTGTAAACACAGGTTGTGTAGTGGGGTGTTTTTACCAGAAGCGGCCACTTCAGATATTGGCAGTCCTTGTTCATAAGACATGAAGCCCAAAACGGAAAAGATTGCGAATCCTGCCACGAAACTGGACAAGCCGTTCACCAAACAAAGAACAAACGTGTCCCTGTGGAAAAAAGCAAAGGCAAAAAAAAAAACCCCACCAGCACTAGTTAGTGGCATTGTGGAAAAATGTTACACCGAGAGGAAAACTCTGGAGCAGGATGAAGGTAAACTCTTCTCTGACACTCTGAATAATTCCTAATAATAATAATAATCATCATATTAACCATGATGATATAAAACATGTCAATCTGTAGCGGATATATATTCACATCAGACTGATTGGACACTTGACTTTTTGGATGGTTTTCAAGGTTTAACGACATATTGCATCAAAGTTACGAGATTGAATTTGGCCATTGTTGGAAAACAATAAATGTTAAATCGCACAAAAACTGGACGTCAACAGAGCAAAGAAATCTAACCCTCTTAGACTTCAGCTCCTGGAATGAGGGGATTTGCTGCTGATCTTTTTCTTCGTGTTTGTTCATGGGCATACACGGTCGTATATCGTATTAAGTTGGATTAGATTTGGGCTTCGAAAACTTTGTCACGGTAAATCAGAAGATGCAAGGGAAAAGTAATGGGCAGATACACTGCTATGGAAAACAAAGTGTTAGTTACAGCCCTAACCGGGCTTGTTTGGCAACACCACGCGAGAAAACAGAAATGGCACAACATCAGGGCGGATCGGCGCATGTTTTACCAGCACTTACTTGTAACAATCGTTGTTAAACTGGTTGTAACTACCAAGTGCAGTCAAACTGCCCTGACAAATCCCGAACGAGAAAAGCACTTGTGCCCCTGCATCCATCCAAACCTGAGCAGACGGCAACACACAGATTAGGGAGATAGCCACCACTTCAAGTCTGGTAAAAATGGAGACTTTAGCACAAATATGTGTTGTGAAATGAAGTCATATAATGTATATATTCTTTTTCATGTGTATTGGCTTCTGACTGAGTTGGCTTGACTGGGTGTTTTTTTTATTTTTCATACTTACTTGAGGGTCCACCAACCGGGTCGGGTCAGGATACAGGTAGAATTTGATGCCATTTATCGCTCCGGGTAAGGTGATTCCACGAGCCAAAAGAACCACCAACATCAGGTACGGGAAGGTGGCTGTAAAGTATACGACCTGCGGAACACGCGGCAAAGGCAGCTTTACGGCAAGAATGAGTGACCCAAAATGGAAATATTTTTGCTTGAGATCGAGTCATTTAAAAAAAGGTCCACACTCAGGAACTCAAATCTCAACATTTCGTATTTCCCCTATGACGGCAAACGGGATAGCGTTTGGTTTTAGGCCTGCTTATTGGACACGAGTCACGTGTTACCCTTGGCTATGAGGAATCAGCTCCGGCATTGTTTGCCACTTTTTTGACAAATGGATCCCCCCAAAAAAATGGCACTCAGGGCCGCGTTTGTTTTGGTACACGGGAGGTTAGGGTCGGGGGTAAGGAAAACAACACAGCGCCTAGAGAAACTATCCCTGCGGTAACGCTCGGCGCGTTCGCATTTTGGACTGAAAAGCCATTGTCCAAGCACTTGCTGTGCTCTGCTCTCTACTTATTACTATACAGAACACATCCAACTTGTTACAGGGGAGGTGCCGCCCCAGTCGGTAGAACAGAATATCAATGGGCCCCCGAGCTGGAACCATACCACTGCACCGCACCGCTCAATGCCCTCCGCTCAAGAAACCGCCCTACCTTTCCAGTGGATCTCACTCCTTTCCAGACACAGAAGTAGCACATGATCCATGCCAGCAGAAGACACAGGGCCAGCTCCCACCTCAGGCCACCGACCTCGTCGATCCCCTGAGATATACCCAGCACTCGTCTCCTGGGAAGAAACACACAGTGTCGCCGCGAAGCGTTACTACACGCGAGCACTTTCAACTTTTGACTACTGTCGAGCTTTTATGAGAAAATGAGGAAGGGTGCGACGATTTTGAAGAATGATCGATTAGTACGGCTGATCACAGGGTATCGAATATCACAGGATTTTGGGCCTTGCAGAAGTTCGAATGTCAGCGTCAGATGATATACAATGTTTCTGACGGTCAAACCCAGAGATACAAGTCCCAATTGTACTTCTTGACGGTGGCGATGCTGTGCACACAAATTGTTTCAGAATCAATTGCAATCCTCAGGTTTATTTTGCTGTACGAGCCCCATGTGGAAAATCCTGTTTACATTCGGGGTTATTTTCTCAGCAGTATGGTCTGTCTCTATGCAGCTGGCTAGCTACGGTGGCGTATTGAAAGCAAAGTGTGTCTCTAGTCTGAAAGCTTATCTCTTCACTTCATTCAAGTCCCCTCGGTTAGTAGTCAGCCACTGCAAGGTTGTCTTACACTGAGCAATGGATAAAAATTCTGCATTTTACAGAGTATACCGCAAAATATTGACTCAGCAGCAACAATAATGTGGAAAACGTTCACACCCCCTTTGTGAGGCACTGCTGCCAAATTTAGCTGTAAGCACTGGCCAAAAATGTATTTCAGCATCTTAAGGTGTATCTAAAATGATGACGGCAATGTGCCAAATGTTTAGCAACTGTTGTGTTTGCCATGCCTGACGAATCGAGGTCATAGTCATGGGGATTTTATTATTATTTTTTTTTGTCTGGTGACCCGTAAATGTATCATGCCGAATTTCAAGGTAATATATCTCATGGCTGTGGGATGCTGTATTTCAGAGTGACTGAAGGAATGACAGCTTCGCTATGAAGCCTCAAATGTGCAAAATATCTCACACTGGAGACAACGGGGGGAATACTGGGTCACGAGCTATGCAGCGTGGAAATGCCGCTCACGAGTGACGCACTAACGTGATGACTAATGACTGATCTTGCCGGCCAGATCTTTTCCTATGTGCTCCCACCTCGTGACTCTCTTGACAGAAAGCAGAAAGACAGACACACAGACAACAGGGTCCGATCCACCTCGCTGACCAGATATCAGCTACAGAAGAAGACAGGTGTGAATTACACTTACTCCCAGAACTCTGTTGCAGGTGTTGTTGCGTTTGCTGTCCAGTTGGAGGACATATTTGTTTTATCAAATTCAACACAAGACTCTGAGAACAAAAAAACAGGTGATATTGTATTTAATCAAAGTGTAGACGAACAAATATTATTAAACAAAGACAGTTCTAATACCAGGATTAAAATCGACATCCATAAATAAGAAATACATCTGTACTAATTTGGGATGTGGCAAACTGCGGTGCCGTTTCAGGTTGCTTTTGGATCAAATCCTCTCTGTTTTGTGAGCTCTGTGATACCAAGAACTTGGTGTCTAGTCTGGATCAACACATTTCTGTGTGACCACATTCATTCCGCAACCAAGCTCACGGACCTTTCTCTAATATTGCTCTGATCATGAGGTTTAAAAAAAACAAACAATGGGATGGAAAAACACATACACAGACGACTCTCGTGCACGCGAGTAATATGTG
Source organism: Colistium nudipinnis (assembly GCA_016785305.1). Classification (NCBI taxonomy): domain Eukaryota; kingdom Metazoa; phylum Chordata; class Actinopteri; order Pleuronectiformes; family Rhombosoleidae; genus Colistium; species Colistium nudipinnis. Next base: position 101,699 of record JAFBJU010006081.1, on the reverse strand, counting down.
TATCTGTCTCCATGTCTACCTGTGTTCCAGGTGTTTCGGCAGCTGGCCCATGGAACCTCAGCACTGAAAGACGAGAAGAGGTAGAAGAAGGCCCATGCCTGGATGACGATGTATGACACCGCAGCGTATGCAATCACCACCTGGGTAGCGTAACCAATCCCTGAAGAGACAAGTCAGGGTTATTGATAATGATATGTTACATCCTTACTATCAACGGGGGGTCTCGTCGGTTCAGCTCTGTCACAGGTAACTGCTCAGTTCACGTCGGGCCTGGGTGGTGGCTTAATTAAGAAAAGTCACGTTTAACGCGGCGCGAGTCTGGTCTGACAAGAGACGGCCCAGGAGGAACCCTGTGTGCGCTGCGTGACATATTTTGACACAGTAAGGAGCACTTCCAAGACGCGTTTTGCTCTCAGTTCGACTAAACAGGCGCCCTGCCCCGGCTATGGTGACATTGAGGCCCTTGCGTCATCGAAGATTACGGCAAGAAATGCAGCGCGCAATAACCCTGGGGTTGCGTGGCACATTTCTCGCTGCAATCTTAAATGTCCCCATAGCGCGTCCATAGTCTCAGGGAGGAACTGTTTGAATATTTCCAGGCGAGACGGAGCGGTGACCGCGTCGCTTCGTAAACCTGTGGATTTTGAATCAAAAGGAGCTGGTGAGTAATACTTTGGGATGAGTAGGTTAGGTATTGTCCTGGATATGCTTAGTCTATGAAGACCGTCCCAGCGGTTGTTTACCTTACCAGAAGTCTTTTAACTGGCCCCGTGGACAAAGCCCACGGAGTTGACCTACCCTGAAGTGTCGCTCACTTGTTCCACTGTAAATCACATGTTGACAATTTTGAAAGCCATCCCCTGGGACTTTTTTTGTTTGACCAGGGTGTCCTCTTACAGTGCCACAGGCATCCTTTCATTCCAGGAAATAAACAAATACATCTCTATAAAACACAACATATCCATCACTGCGCATAAGTATGGACCGCAACGCTTTCCTAACAGAGGGGGGGGGGGGGGGTCCTACGGGGGGGGGGGGGGGTCGGTCGGTCTGACTAATACCACGAGGACCTCCGGAGTCACCAACTTTGGGCTTTAATGATTAAGTGTACAGACTTATATACACGGTCGTTCCATTGCTCTCCGTACGAGCACGTTCGAAGTTATCAACCGACCCATCCATCAATCTCCTCATCCCTGCCGCTGTTCATACAGATCTGCTGAGCGTACCCTTGTCATATACACGCTCTGTTTAGGGTTCGGACGTTTCGGTCCCCTCGCCCACTCCCGGCCACACCCTCGCCACCCCTCCCCCCTCCCTGTCCTCAGGCACAAAACAGGGCGAAGAATGAATACGTTCTTGTTGTTCTTTTTTAGGAGTAGAACAGCTTCCTTTGTTTTCCAAAAACAGCGCCAGGGCTGTGTATGAAAACCAGATTTTTTTTTTTTTTTTTTAGGACACCCACGCACTTAGGCACGAACACCCACACTTGCACACACACGCACACACGCACACACAGACAGGACAGAAAGCGGACCATGAGATGTGTATTTCATTAAAACCGCAAACCCCACCTTTAAGTACGCACCCATTACTCCAACACTGAGTCACTGTGATGTGGGAAGTTTTCCATACCCATGAACACAGTGAGCTTTATAAAATGGCAGGATGGAGTTTGGTCTTAAAAAGACAATGCCCAATCTTTGCTTCAAGGTCGACATCCTGTTCGGTCAATTTTCATTTGGATTTTGAACACTTCAGGGTATATGTGAGTTTGGATTCTTATTTAGGTCGCAAAAGCAAATCATCAGGAAACAAAGGCATAATTGAGTTGGCTGACATTTTTATGTGTCCATTGCGGTTGTCCAAAAAGCAGAAGAAACTATGCTGAAAATGCATAATAGGGCTCTGAAAAATGTATTTTTAGATTACTGGGTTATTATGACCATACTTGCATCCCATATTTAAACAATACACGAATTTAGTATTCTTTCGTGGGCATACGATGGGCCACAGCATAGCCTGATCATAATAAAATGCCTCCTAAAAACAAATCACAATCAAAATTCCAAGTGTCCTTTTTAAAGCAGAAAATCGATTTGATGCATATATGAAGTGAATAAATAACTTCCTATGCTTAACTGTACACTTTAATAAATTTGAGATGGCCATACGAGGTTAATTCATGAAGGTATAACACGATAGGCTGCACGAGATCAACGTGGCTGGATAAGTAAAAGATCTACAGATGCGGGATCAGGGTAGGCATTGTGTGTCGTCCCCCCCCCCCCCCCCCCCCCCCCCTTTTGTGTTGTCCCCCCCCCCCCCCCCCCCGCCACACACACACGTGCACACACACCGTAAGGGTGCAGGCCCTACCACAAACTCGCTGTCAATAATCCGCATTGACATGCAAAAAAAATAAGTGAATATGAAAAGAGCCTGACCCGAGTTTCCGGTATCAGCCTCATTCCGGTATCAGCCTAAAAACTATTGGCACAAGAAGTTCAACAAAATCTTTTGCATAACATTTCCATACTCATTCGGGAGAAGCCAGGCTTCCATAACTTCTTATTTGCATACCCTTTGGGTGACCCAATTCCTCTCTGTTTGTGTGACCATAATGCACATACTGTACATGCACTTGCGGAACGGGGAACATCAACAACACACTGATTTGCTAGTGAAGATTAAAAAAGAAAGAACATACAATCCCGTTTCATACACTGACCTTCAAACAAGGGACAGAAGTGCCTCCAGCAGGTGATACATCCCTGAGATGTAAACTGTCCCATGGCCGTCTCCAGGAGGAACATAGGGATACCACAAGCGAGCAGAAACAAGACATATGGAACTAGAAATGCACCTGAGAGAAACATGGAGTGTGACAAACCAAAACACTTTGCGCTTAGGGTTCATCCGAGGCACATCACACATGATCATTCTTATTGCTGAATTTGCTTTTCTTTTCTTTGCTTTTTTTTGTTTTGTTTTTCAATTAAAGAGATTTGTCAGGTCACAGGCACTTGTTTGCGAAATCCAGATTTTGCTTGTAAAACTTTGCCAGTAAACTCTAATCCAAGACGGGGGGGGGCTTAACCTTGCACGGTTTAGGTGGGCTCGTGATAATTATCAATGGGGGTTTTGTTTTTTTCACAGGCACTTGTTTGCGAAATCCAGATTTTGCTTGTAAAACTTTGCCAGTAAACTCTAATCCAAGACCGGGGGGGGGGGGCCTGGAGAATTAAAAACAAAACAAAACAAAAAAACACTGGCTTAACCTTGCACGGTTTAGGTGGGCTCGTGATAATTATCAATGGGGGTTTTGTTTTTTTTGGTTTTTTTTAAGTAAGTGAACAAAAACAAACAAAAAAAAAAAAAAAGAAAAGAAAAAAAAAGGCAAAAGCACGTCTATAAAGCATTATAAGGGAGCTGGCTCTTGTAGTCAACATCCTGCTTACCTCCCCCGTTTTTATAGCACAAATAAGGGAACCTCCAGAGGTTTCCCAAGCCAACCAGGGTTCCTGCCACCGCCAGCAGGAACTCGAGCTTGTTCGCCCACTGGCCGCGATCCAGCAGCTGGGGCTTCTTCGCCAGCCTGTTATCAGGACCGGGCACATCGAGGCTGTTTCCTTTCAGAAAATCCCTTCACATGTTCGGAGAGACACAAGCGCATGAATGAAAGCAGCAACAGATAAACACAGTCAAGGAACGACGAAAGCCGCGCGCTTGTGTGCCCTCCGCCGCCGGCTGCGGCGTGGGCCGACAGCACCGGGCCGGTTTGAATTGTTATCACTTATAATATCTATACGTGTCGAACTTTTGCACACGAGATATGAGATGGAATATGTTGTGTTATAAATGTGTTTATAAAGTGTTTGTTTGCGTGTGCACGCTGTGTGTGTGTGTGTGTGTGTATGGGGGGGGGGGGGGGGTGTGCGGGGAATGGAAAGTTTTTCGTCGGTGTGCGATTGAGAGGGAGCCGCCGCTAATTGGAGCACATAGCCGAAATTAAATTAAAGTGATGCATTTCGCGGCCCGGTGTAAAAGGGAAGAAGAAGAGGGAGAGAAAAAAGAGGCATACTTACCCCTCCATGTCAAAGCCCCCTCCCCGCAAGAGTTGGTGGCAATCAAGAACAAGGTGATCAGTATTCCTCTCAGCTGGGTCCGCTACACAAACATGTCATAGAGCAGAGCCAGGGAGAGAGAGAGAGTGAGAGAGAGAGAGAGAGAGAGAGAGAGGGAGAGATAGAAAAACGCTATGGTTTCCTTTGGCTCCTCTGTGACCTGATTATCGTCGGGTTGGTCCGCGCACCATGCTGCCTCACTTGGTTGAGCGAAAAAAAAAAAAAAGAGTGTGCGGCTCTGACAGAGGTCCGAGGTATATAGGCAGCCACTTCCTCGCTGTATTTTTCCACTGAGACAGGAATAGCTTGGGTCTTGAGATTAGCACAGTTGCTAACAACTAAACCAAATCAGCTGAGCCGTCTGGGCGACGTCTGTGGGTGGAAACGGGCTTCATTTATATGCCAATTGGGAATTTGCACTCTTGGATCATAAATCGAGGCAAACAACACCAGCAATCGTCTGTGAATGCACACGGTCATCTGGTGTGGATAAGGGGCACCCGATTATCTTGATAGATGTATTTCCCTTTTCTTTTTTGTTTTATACTTTGTTTATCTAGTTTCCAGTTTCGGTATTTGTTATGTAATGGACAGCATCATCACCTGTGTATGCCCCAGGCTTTTACTGCAGTAGTATTCCACCCTCTCTTTTTGCCAGTTTTGACTCTCTTTCCTCTTAAGCCGTCGTGACTTCCTTCTTCAGTTTTCATGGGCCTCTACCGTATACTATACTTATACTATACTACCATTTATGACTCTCCCAACAGTGCCAACAACTTATCCCAGCAATAAATATCACAGATATCTGTGCCGCTGAAAATGTTCCTGTAGATATATATTTTTTTTCCTTATTACATATCCACTACCTCTAAGTAATATATATATTTTTTATTTATCTTTAAATATCTCACAATGGAATGATCCCCTAATGTAACGCCCTAACACCTTGATGGACTCCAAACCAGGAGGTGCGCCGCAAATGGACACACACACACACAAAAATGACCTACTGGATGTGCTGCTGACTCACTCTGATGATATACTGTATCCGTCAGGATGAACAGAGTGAAAAGCATCGACAGATGAGAGAAGCTCTCTCGAACAGGATCTCTCTGGAAATGGCTGCAGAAGGGGCTGTCACACAGTAACGCTAAACCAACCACCTTCGGTGATGGTATGAAAGAATCCATTCATTACGCTGCTGAGGAAAATGTCATGAGATGATCAGCTCGGCCAGTACCCGTGAGCGAAAGCCCAGCCAGAAGCGCAGGTTCCTACCACATTACTCCCTGACAGAAATAAACCCCGTATGGTTAGTGTACGAACCGATGCATCTGGCAACAGTGGGTCACTGAGGTTGCGAGGGCTGTTTGAGCTCTGTTTGCTTAAAGTCCCCATCCACAACACTGTGACCGCGCACACTAAAAGTGAGGTCTGAGCACGTAACTTGTCTCGAGAAAGCTGTGCTCCCTTACCGACGAGGAAATCGAACCCTCGGAAACCATTGCAGGCAGCAGCGTGTGCCTTTAAGGCGTTTTGCTTTTTTTTTCTGTAAGCATTATGATTCAACCCACCACAAATAAGCAAATACGGAAGAAGAGGAAAACCTCCTGTTCTCCGCGAGAACAAAAACAGAGGCAGGGCTCCGAGAGCACCGCTTCTTTTCACAATGAAATACCAAGCTACAATAACCGTGCAGACTGATGACTTGGCTGACACCCAAGCATATCACCCAAGCATAACATGAACAGGTTATACATTTCAACCTTATGGAGAAATATGTCCACCTGTAGAACCTGCACTCAAAGGGACACGGCCGCCGTACATGCTGGGTGCAGCGGGGACCATCGATACGGTCCCATCTGCCCCATAATTGCCATTATTGACAACTGGCCACTCAGAAGTCACCCAAAACACAATTGTTTTCCCCTCAAATCTCGTTTCCTTTCAATCCTTGGCCTTGCCCTTACTTCCTGTCACATGTGTGCGCTCATGTACAGCTCAGCCGCTGTTTGATACACAGTGAAGCAGCTGAACTGTTTGTAGTGAAAACTCCACCGGCACACAGGAAATTTGAGGTGATCATATTTCAGGCAGTCCGATAGAAATCCAACACTCAAATGACAAAGTGTAATTTGAGTTTCATGACGCCATGGTCGAGCCATTGTCCGTCTACCTGAATTGAATTATTGAGCACTAACTGGTCAAACCGTCCCGACTTAACAATACTGACACCAAGGAGGGTAGAAACAATACAGGTTCTTGCTTTATTTGCGTGGCTCCACTTCTCGTTCAATAATTCAGTCACCATACAACAGTGCAGACAAACGAAAACAAGACAAGACAGCTACTACTTGAGGCTCTCTCGCATGCTCTCTGCACATCCAATGATTTGAATGATCAACACACAGCAGACTTAGTACATGCTCAAAATAAGCTCATATTCAGCCAGAAAAAAACACGGCTGAATAAAATCCAAAATTCAAAATTCTGACGCGTGCAAAAATGGGAAACACCATGATGTCTCGTTGGATAAGGATTCATTTATCCAGCTGTACATGTTTTCAACCACAGAGACATCTAAAGTTCAAAGGAATTTCCCCTCAGGATTCAGACATTCCTCGCAGGGCAGCTTTTCTCAGCTGTTGGGGCCAAGGATGAATGAAGGGTTACAAACATTGAACGGGCCCGTTTCATGTGTGTCTCCCATATTTTCCTCCTAGGACAGGGGCAAACAGGCCAAAGAGAGATTTCAGTGTTCACATAAGCTGTGTTGACGTGACTCACTTTGGACATTTACAGGATCATAGTTGTCTGAGATCTGAAGAGGCACATAAACCCTGGAGAGATTAAGATTTATTGCCTCAAAGGCATCAAAGGGTTGACTTAGGGAAATAAACAAACACTGCTTAGGGCGCGATAAGATATTTTCAGAGCTTCATTTTAATGTTGGAATTACAGTCACTTCTACATGTTGCACCACAAATCCACAGTCTATGATTGATCAAATTCAGGGTCTTCACCAAAAGTTAGGCTCACTGTGTTGATTTTTTGTTTTTTTTTGGGAGGGGGGGGGGGTGTGAAGAGGAGGTCCGGTTACACACAACGCGTTTCTGTGTGGCAAGACTTAAGGATGAAAATGACGCAAATGTTCCTTTGAACAGTCCCAACAAAATAAAGCAAATCAGCTTTTCTTGTACTTCAACTGTCAGGGCAGCAAGTTAAGCCCTTCACTGAGCCCTCCTTCATTTTAAGGATGAACGCGGAAAACACACAGCCATGACTTTTATTTCCAACCGGGACAAAAAAACATCCAAAAGTTTCATCGAACATAGTTAGCGTGGTTTAACCTCCCACCGTGGCATTACCAATGGGGTCAAGGGGTCTACAACAGCAGCAAGTGGCCCGAGTTTCCCTTGGGTCAGAGTTCCTTGTAGGTCCCGGGTTTTTTTTTCTTTTGTTTTGTTTTCTTTTTGTTCACGCTCAAGCATATTCGTGGCTCTTGACATCGCAGTCGGACCGTTTCAATCTTTATGTTAACGCACAAATCTGTCAGACCCGTACAGGCACATCACCCCCTGGTGGAGGTTACACTTTCGTAGCAGACAAAAGCAAAACTAGATCTAGATCTTTATCTGAAGCTGGTGGATAAAATCCCTCGGACGACGAGGACGAGAACCGCTGATGGAGATGACGTGAAGCACCAAGGTGCAAAACAGCCTTTCTTGCTGCTCTTTGGTGACTCCTGATGCATGACTCCCGTGTGCATTTCTGCATTCTCTCATCCATTACGTAAGCAATTGTTGTTTTTTTGATCAAGCACACAAAACAGACAGCTCCGAAAGGAGGTTTATTTCCACATTCTTCAGCACAATGGGGGGAAGTGGCAGCTGAGGACCGATTCAGTTATTGGCGGAGAGCATCACAGCCACACGGCATCATGATGACACACACACACCCGCACGCGACGGTTCTTGACTCATAATTGACATCATATGCTACAGAACATGAGAGACATGATTCAACAATGATGAATCCCACTGGATGTTTGGCTACCCCCACCGTATCTCCCCAAATCACCCGGCAGATTTACTGCGCGATGTTCTTTCTCCGGTAAGCTCAGCAAGTTAGGACTGGTTCTACAACTTTTTACAAATTGGATGTTGAGTTAAAGAAACCGCTCCAAAGCTCGGGAAATATGCTCGTGGCATTCTCGAAGACATTACCAGGGAAGATTGATGTCACTGTCTGCCGGCATGTTGAATGTGCGAAACAGGGGTAGCTTTGTTCAGCAGAAACCAGAAAAAGGGGAGAATGGCAAACCGGACTCAATTTGAATAAACAAATCTCCCCTGCCAGGACAGGAGTCTCCGCTGGTTGCCCAGCAACTGCTGTCCAGCGGGTTACATGTCCTTAACAAATTAGGTATATGATGCACGTTCAAACTAGTGAGTTTTCAAGATAATGCATGGGGTTTTGTATTTTTTGGGGGGGGGGGTTCTTTTTTATCTCTAGAACTAGCTGTTCTTAAGTTATTAAAGTGTTTAAACTAAGCTTAGCCCACAAGACTGTTTTTTTTTTCTTTTTCTATCAACCACTTAGATGAGAGTGACCAAAGATCAATCTTTGCGTCCAACGGGCAGCAAGAAGTCTATTTCCCCAAGTCGTCTTTCAACATGCATCATTTTTTTAAAGACAGGTGGGCATTAGTTGAAAACAGGAGTTGGCACGTCTCTTCAAAAGCCGCCTTGAAATATGAAACCTGTTGAAAGCTTTCAGGCTTTCAACAGGTGGAGACTTTTTTTTTTTTTTTTAACAACAGACCGCCCTCATAAACTGCAAGGAATCGATGTTCCAGCTTGAATATGAAAGGCACGGTGAGGCATAACCTCGAATGGACTTTAGGATAGCACAGAGCAAGCCCTTTTGTCAAACAAGCCATTCATTATATTCCGTTTGGGGAAGTTCATGACGGCAGTCGTTATCTCGGCTCCTCGCGCTGCAGATTGTATCGGCAGAGCCACCGGTGGCGCCAGGCAGTTTTGCGGTCACCTGTGTGAATCACGGCACATTGAGCATAAACACTGAGGGTAACGACAAGCGAAAAAGCGGAGATTTATGGAGGTCGACGACGCACCTCATTGGGCTCAAGTGCAGTTCGATCACACGAGTGGTTTCAGTGCTAAATGGTCTGAGAAACAATTATTAAACATTGCTACCTAGTTGGATAGCGAACAGCGGAGTATGTCGTAATGATACCATCATTTACTGATTTGGATAGTGGTGGCGGTGAGATTACGGCATGATCATAAAAAAAAAAAAAAAAAGATAGTCGACGTATGTACACACACACACACACACACATACATATATATATTTCTTTTTTAAATTACCATAAAATCCCATGTAACAGTATTCTGAGGAACTTTCGACGAACCACTTGCTGATTCCAGTATGAAACATCACCACCGGTTTGAAAGTTTAATACAATAAAATTTAATTTAAGTACTGGCAAAGGTTATGGCACTGTTAATGTGAGTCTAAGCAAACACAGTATCTGACAATCAAAACAGGCATCTTTTTCTTTCCTTTTTTTTTTTTTTTTTTTATATAACGTTTGTTGCTAAAATCGCACTATGAAGCTTGAGAAAAAACAAACATTGTACCGGAAATAATAATAAGACTGCTGATTCACAGAAGAACAGGCGTTTAAACACGTTAAGCCCACAGCTCTATAGACTACTATTTAAGTTTACACACTTTACACATTGGTTTGATTTAGATCAACAAAACAATAATTCAACTATTATTGCAAAAATGTAAACATCCCTCCTATGTATCAGAACAATATCTTTGCAAGTACAATCAAAATGTCAGAATGGGGACAAGCTAAGATTTGGCCTTTTTGACATTTTATTTTAAATCTCACATCAAGGTATGGCACCCAAGCAAAAATACAAATCCGTCATCTTTTGATTTGAGGTTGTTTAAGGCTTCTGTGTTGGGGATGTTTCTAAACTAGAACTGCTTTTCATGTTGCTATCACCATGTAATCAGAATCACTGAAACCCTTCAGTTGTTTGCTTTTCTCTGCATTCACATTGATGGACATTTGCAAAACATGCAAATCCCTTTTTACCCTGTGCGAATGTGGTTTGGGGCCCCACTTGATGCTGAAAAGATCTATTGACCAACAAATTATTAAACTGGGTTTATCATTTAATAATTTAAACGATCAAGAACTAAATATGACATATTCACTGTTTTACTCTTCTCATGGGTGACAATATGATAAATATCTTTGGGTCTTGTGCTGTTCCTCTGACAAAAAAAAGCTAGCACTTTTGGCTCAGGGAAATTACTGTATACCGGGATTTTTTTTTTATATATATAGGCTAAATGATGACACTAAAGTTAGACTAAAATTATTTTGCAATGTGAACATCAATCCCGAACTTGGGGTGTTTTTCTGTTGTTTTTTTTTTTCACAAATGAACGCACCGCCATTCCGTTCATGTGTACTTAAAGTTACACAGAAGCCAAAAAAAACTTCTTCTCAGAAGTTGACATTTTGTATTTGTGTCTCATATTCATCTCTTGAATGGTCTGTTCAAAAAAAAAAAAGAAAATGCCACAATACATCTGCATCTGAAGGCCTGTACATGTGTATAAATCTAGAACATTTTGGCCTTCATCTGTCAGCTGAAAATATCGACTTGATATGAGTGCGCAACAAAAGGATGACAGCATCATGTGCTTCTGTTAGTAATCCCCCTCCTGCCAGTCTGTCAGCAGAAACCATCTCAGTGAAATGTAACTTTCAGCCAAACGGAACACTCTCTGAAATGGCGCATTACATTTCCAACGCCCAGGAAAGAAACCTCAGAAGAACACAACAATGCTACTTCTATTAACAACATGGTAAAAGATCTGACATCGCGTCATTTTGACGAGTACCTGTACAAGTACCTACATGGGCTACTGTTAGTATGTACACGTAGCAGCATAAAAACCACCCTAACTGTGATTATCAAACTACAAGATTTCCCATTCTTATCTCTCGCTCTGTAATGGCTGTCGATGCAGATGAGGTGGAATGTGCAGTTTATTATTATGCAATTTCTATCATCCTTCAAAAGTTGGATTCGGGTATCTTATGTATCTGGACCGATATCGCCTTATGCCTGTTCTGTCCATATAAATCCTAATGGCACGTTTGATTTTTATTCATGAAACAGTTTGCAATTAAGTTTTGGCACTTAAAATATAAATACAGTCTCTCTCTCTCTCTCTTTTTATAAAATATAAATGCGCACAGTTATAACAGTAATACACCAGTTTCCAGTGATAATTTGAGGTGAAACTTTGGTCTCCATATCACCAACTGGATTACAAAAACGCTGGTCGTCACATGGAAAACTAAAATATTACAATTCAAAATTATAATAATAATAAATTGTGAAATAAATAAATAAATATCTGACTTAGTGTGTCGTGTTGTAAATAGCCTCACAAAAACCTTCGCCGAATGACTTTGCAACATACGCGATTACGTTCGAAATAGACCCAACTCAGACCTGATAACTGATAAAATAACAGATTCAGCACATTTCATGTGAGGTTACAGCTTAACGCCACTGTTGGTGGCCACTGAGGTTATCGACGTCTCCATGGACACATTTTAAACCTACAATGCTGACGAAGAATGTCCGTGAAGTGTGTGGCCAACCTGCGTGTGGCAAATCAGAGCAGGGGGAACTTTTGGGTGAGTGAGCAGTGACAGAGCGCTTTTCAGTGGCCCAGGGTCAAAAGTGCAACGTGACAAGGGATGATATGCAGGAGGTGTGATCGGAGGTGATATGCTACGTTTTCATTTGCTGCATGTGGACCCGGGGGTGCCAAAGCCTGTCTATTCCCCGTGTGCTTCTCTTACCAGTTTAAGTCTAAATCTCCGAAGAGCCCCTATATTTTTTATTCAAATTCTCAACTCGATTTGGATGAAACTATTCCTCAAATATGATAAAATACAATTCCATTGGATTATGTGCAAAATCAACCTATAGGCATATAGTCATAAAGAACGCCCTCTCCGCCAGCCACAACATTAGACTTAGGTGCTGATGAGGTATGAATATTGGCCAGTAACTTGGCAGAGCCATAAATGATCCAAAATCTGCTTTAAAGACTTCTGTGACACGGGTCCCATTTCTGACTCTTAAAGTATTTAAGTTCAAATAAATACATAAATGGATCTAACATGATGAAATGATTGGAACAATATTTGAGAATGAATATGGGTTTGACGGTTAAAATTTTCGCAACTACAGCGCGGCAATGAACACTTCAACTGAAAAACCGAGGCCACCGCCCCGACTCGTAGATAAGCATAGAATCATGCATGTATGATTTTCACACAAATGTATGATTTTATGCTTGTGTATAAATATCCATGTATCCAGCAAACAGTATTTGCAGTTAAACTGCATATTTGCCGAGAGAGCTTCACACCACATATTATATAATAAATAAGAGAATAAAATAGCAAACTCTCCTCAGAGACTTCTTATTTCCTTTTATAAGCACAGATAGATTTCAGTAAGTTTTCTAATTAGGTACCTGTATTGTATTGGTCAGCCCGACAGTAGAATGGATGGATGACAGTGAAGGGGCCAGTGTGCTAAGATGAGGATAAGCCTTCACCTGTCTTCATTGATCCTCTTCACTTTGAACACGTTTTACAGAGGCAGGTCTGTGCTGTTGTGGCGAGTCTTTCTGGAAGTCCCATCATCCCTGGGCAGGGCTTTCTGCAGGTTGGACATGGCGGCGGTCTTCTTTAGGTCAATGACGGCGTAGCATTCGCTGCGCCGGGGTGCCTGCGCGCCGCACTTTTGGGGCGGCAGGCGCTGGTGCTGTGGCTGGGCAGCCCCGCTGCTGAGGACTTGGCAGGGAGGTTCCGCCTCGAGGTCCACCTGGATGTAATTCAGCTGCCGCGACGGAGGCATGTGGCCGTGCTCGCAGCCCCCGACGCCCGGCCGCGGTCGTCTGCCGAAATCAAAACTAAATATTCCTCCCCCTCTGTCTGGCTGACACGGCCGTGGATGCGGGGGGCAGCCGTGCGCCAGCCGGGGGGGCTGCACCTGCTCTGTGTTGACATAGTTCTGCAGGGCGTCCCGGTGGATGCCCCGGCTGTCCTGGTGGTACCCGTTGGGTGTCCCGGGGCCCTCTGAGAACTCGTACTCGTCAAAGTCCTCCTCCTCCTCCTCATATTCCTCCTCGTCCTGCTCGTCGTCGTCCTCCTCCTGCTCATCATCCCGCTGCAGGGCTCTGTACTCCCACACCGGGGGCAGGGAGGGCAGGTTCTCATAGTTGAGCAGGGTGGTCCGACGGTGACCTCCGCCCATGCCCCTCTCGCAGGCGTAGCCCTGCGGGGGCAGGGAGGACGGGCCGTGGGCGTGGGGGTGCAGGAGGGAGTGGGGGTGGCTGTCGCCCGTGCTGCTGCTGCTGCTGGAACCCACCGACTGCGACACGCTGCTGGGGCTCAGCCGCTGCTTCCTCCTCAGGCCGTTGATGTTCTCGTAGGTGAGCTCGCCGCCCTGGCAACTATCGGGGTGCTTGTGACCCGGGTGGCGGTGTGCGAGGTGATGGAAATGGTGATAGGAGTGAGAGTTGCACAGATGCATGGGGGGTTCGTCGGCCTCGGTCTCTGAGCCTGTGGCACCCTCTATTGGCTGCAGGCCGTGAGCATTGTGCACATGCCTCTCCCTCTCCCTCTCCAGCAGATGGCGCTGTGCCGGAGTGGGGCCCAGCATGAATTTGACCTCCTGGGAGGACGGCTGCAGGAACACCTGAGCATCTTTATGCTCCTCGAGGGGACAGCACCGCAGGTTGGACTGCGGGTTCCCTTGGCCTGGCATGGCTCCTCGTGTTGTTTCGGTGAAAGCGGTGGGCCGCACCTCGGGTAGGGAGTGCACACAGTGACGCATAGAGAGGTCCCCTTCCATGCTAACAGTATTTACATAGGTGTGGGTCTGTGAGGAAAAGAAAATATATATCAGAAACGGGATCGAATTGATGAAGTGGCACAGATACCGGGGAGATATAAGAAGCATGAAGAGGTTTTACCTGGTCTTCCAAACCCATGAGGCCATGACCATGATCATCAGCAAGAGAGGGTTGGGACGAATCGCCTCGAATAGGATAACCAGGGTATCCATTGGGGAAAGCCTGAACTGGGAATGCTGGAGCTGCAAACACAGTTGTGGGCCAATGCTGAATTGTATGCTGGCGGCTGTGGCGAGGTGGAATATTGACTCGACGTGAGCAAACATGCCAAACCCAGAGAAAATGTCGAATGAACGGTATCGAGCCACCGTTATCGCCGGAATGTTAAGTTGCATGTATTCTCAGCCACCCTGCCTTTGTCAGGGTGCTCCTAAATGACATTGAATATGATTCATTTGCTCTTCATTCATACGGGCCCCATTTTTTCAGCTTATCTGTTGGCTGGTCTTTGTTTAAAAAAAAAAAAATCGGACATTAATGACAATGATTGAAATGTCTTAAGAAGCAATTGGATGGATGCTTATGTACGGATCCAGCAGGTACAGGGGTTGCGGCATATCCCGAGGAAAATCTCAAAATAATTTGTTGCTGAAGGCTTTCTCCATTGTTTGGTCCATTGTTTGGTGCTATATATATGTATATATATATACATATATATAATTTAATGTTTGCTACTTTGCCACCACAGACAATTCCTTCTTATGACAAATGATAGAATTCGTTTGGACACCAGGACCATAAGCAACAATAGGATCATTTTATGGCTATATGGAGGGGACGTATGGAGCTTCAGGACGACGTGCTTTTGGTCTTTATGTTACTCACTGTTGGGTGTCTGTGGTGTGCGAGCCATTTCCATCTCCGGTGTGTGACCACTGCGGCTCATCATCATCGACTCTTCGACCACGTTGATGCTGTTACATTGCATCAGCTCCTGGAGCAAGTTGAAGATCTCTTCAGCCCGGGAACACTTGAATGCAAATATCCCTGATGTAGTGGGCAAAGAGACAAACATCGTCACGGCTCGGTCGGGTCACCGATGACACACACACAAAAAAAAAGAAAGAAAAACACAAAAAAAAAGCGATGAGGTGAAGGATATATGACTATGTAAACATGTAGATTTATGCACAACATGAACATGCAAATGAATGAGTCAACTGAAAATCTGGCTTGAGGTTAAGAGTTATTTTTTCCTGTTTTGAGATGATCCCCGAGTCAGAATGGGCGGTCAACGTCCTGAATTCTTGCCGTGGCTTGACGGACCACAACCAGTCAAATTCGCATTGCCTTCGGAACTTGTGTAACAGTAGGCCCGACACTGTTTACTCGTATCGCTATAAACAAAAGTGAACTCTGCATTGTCACACTGCGATGGAGGACGTTATTTATATGCGTTTCTTTCCCACAGTCATAAGAAGATGGGGAGTATGTGGTACACACAAAACAAAAAATGCACAAGGAAATGAATACTTGGGGTGTCGTGGGGGGGCAGATTACACGCGAGTTGAGGTTATTGTGTCGTGTCGCCATTATGTGGCGCATGATGCTCACGTTCATAGGTTACAATTCGGTCACTCTGGAATGCATTATTTACCGCGCTTTTGCCAGCCCGGCTCGTGAGCGACCCCATACGAATGGCTCAAATGGAACCGATGCGTTTAAAAGCATAAAGAGTAGACGACACCAAACCTCCTTTTGCAGAGCCCCGCGACCATCCCCATTCCAGGGATGGCCGGGGGAACGGAGCCTGAGGAAAAAGCTTTCTTACCCTGCCCCGTCTGACAGCGGCGACCACTCTCGAAGGAGAAGAGGTTGGAGTCGTAGCCGTAGCGGCGCAGGCAGAGGTACGGCCACCGGATGGCATCTCGCTTGCGCGTGTGAAGAATGAGCTCAGTCTGCGTGAGCTCCATGATGCCCGAGCCCAGCTCGTTGCCCTCATCGTCCACATTGGTGACCTAGGCGGCGAAGCGGGGAAGAAAAACAACCCAAATATGAACGTTTGTTTGTAACGGCCTAATGATAATAAAAACAGACAGCACGAGTGATGCTGTCACAGTATAAACCCAATACGGGGCAGAGCTTCGGGAATATTAAGGACCATTAACCTTAAATTTGGTGAGATGGTTGTCTCGGATGGGGTCTCTGTACAAGCAGCTCCAACAGCTCCCCATAGCTTCAGCAGGCCAGCTGAAACCTGTCGCAGAGGAGCCAAACGTCAACACCCACCGCCTCCAACGATGTCAACAGCTTAAATCTGTTCATGCAACACCATCAAAACAACACTGGCCGTTGTGGTCTCAAATTAGAGTCGGTAAGATTTAGAGAGAACGGATTTCCTAAATAATTCCAGGGTTTGTAAATCCTGTTTTTGTAAACCTTTGTAAAAACATATCTGCGTGAGAGTTAAGATATATACACGTGTTTAGTAGATTTGGATTTGTAGAAAAAAAAAATAAAAAAAATAAAAAAAACATTAGAGTGAATTAAGTCTATGGAAAAAATAAAATAAAATAAAACAGGCATGAGGTTACAAGTGCATCTGTGCACCAATGCAAAAGAGAAAGCTGTGAGTGATACTTGTTGCTTAAAGTTTCCATGCTGAAATTACAATTCTTCAGATTTTGCAAATGTGACCTGCAACTGCAAATGATTCCCAAGCATCCCTTTACGCAAAGCTCATCCCAAAGTCTCACTGAACCTAATCTGAGCCAATAAAATGTCTACTCCAGGAAATGTTTCATTCTTACTCAGTCCAGGCCATCAGTGTAAAGGGATTCACGTCTCAATCCCAGGACCTTCTACTGGGCATCGGCATCACAGGCCACTTGGTTTGATGGACTGACATCTTCAAGAAAAGCTTGACGTTTTTCCCCCTGAAACCACAAACCACACTAGATTCAGGCCAAGAACCTTACGGTCAGTACATAAGCATCACATTCCGTTAGAATATGAAATGTAAATTTTGTTCATTTTAGCATTAGAAGAGATGAATTCAGGACACTGAATTCCTTGCAGGTCGTCAACTTTCTGCCCTCATTTCCCATCTTTAAGTTTCAAAAGTACACATTTTTTAAATCATACAAACATGCCATGTCTGTATCAACACTGATATTGTCCTTACTGAGCGGTTCACATAGCAGCAATAACGCAATCAATTTACACTAGTTCACGTTACCGGAATGTAAAATGATGCCAACTCGCTGCATTTCATGGTTGATAAATCAAATGATTCATCGAGAGAATTTGCTTTTTCTTTTCTTAAACGTATACAATAGTAAACTGACTATTTTGTATATGGCCAGACACAAAAATAGATCAAAGATGAATTTTAACTCTGTTCTAGCAATATACAGGCAGAATGATTAGCTGAGGAAGTAATATAAAGATCACGGTAACAAACTCAAACGGCAACCCAAATTGCAATAGCTTCCAGACTGCAAATTTGGAAATGAAGAGCATAGGTAAAGCACAAAAGTCAAATAGGCACATCCATGTAAAAAGGGGACTTCTGGGTCGGGAATATTTGGTCACATATATCTACTTTTATCACTTGCAAAAAACAAATCAAGAGAAACCCCTAAATACCATACATTACTAAAAGACTAACGTACCAACGGGAAAACATTGAGTGAGTTAGGAGGGAATCCAAAAGTCAACACACAGCTAGAAACAGACACAGGGTTTTTTTCTCGTCATATACACATAACGATTTTACAAATCTGATCTGAACAGACAACATGTCCTGCACCTGCCATCATCCCCCTGTGATCTCTGCTCAGGTCGTGTGTGAGTGTGTGTGTGTGTGTGTGTGTGCGGATAGGTGTGTGTGTGTGTCACAGCCTCACACACATGCTACAGACACACACCACCGCAGTGTGTGCGTTCCAACCTGGGCCTCCACATCTGACTGCTGGACTCATACACACACACACACACACACACACTGCACAGTCCACAAACACACGCACATACACACGCACACACACAGTGAATCGCTGCGAGCAGGCTAAAGAGCATGTAGCTTCAGTCCACACTTGTCCCACTGATGCGTCCGAGCCCTGAGAGCAATACAACAAAAAAAGACACCCTGGCTCCATTAGCCGGAGACCCCCCCTCCCGACAAAAAAAGAACACCAGCCCATGGCGAGGCTTCACCCCCCCGCCCCCCACCCCCTCCGCCGCTGTGCACACACTCCGGTACAGCCATGCTACACCAACCACGACACCAGCACACCGACCAAATGCACAACGACACGGCTCAATGACCATCTGTTCTCACCGGTGCGAGGACACAATAGCGTTAACACACGGCAGAACGGAACGATGTGAGGAGGAGAACGACAGCGATGGTTTGCTACTCACATGTCTGGCACGGACTGTGTATATATATAAATATATATATATATATATATTAGCCCTAACGCGAGATAAGCACTGAGGCTGCGATTAGTTGCGGCGGCTGCTGCTGCTGCCGCCGCCGCCGCTGCTGCTGCTGGATGCGGGATGTGGCATTTGCACGAACGAGAGCGAATGAGATGCAGAGAGAGAGAGAGAGCGGTAAAAATGAATAAACGTTCTTGTTGTTGTTGTTTTGGTTTTTTTTCCTCCCCTCCTATTACGCCCCCCCCCCGCCACCTCCAGCAGCACCTCTACTGCAACACGGGCCTCTGCCTGTGTGACATTTCCCGAGCAGCTGGGGTGAGAGTTCACAGGCAGACAACGAGGATGGGAGGAGCGGCAAGAAGGTAAGGAACGCTGGAGGACCACAGAGGAGAGGAGGTGTGCCTGCCTGCCTCGCACACGCGCGCGCGCGCGCACATTTACATGCACTGACGCACGCGCAAACACACACGCGCGCGCAAACACACGCACACTGAAACAAGAGCATCACTCTCACCCTGTCACAGGATTCACGCTCACTAATACATGTTTCTATGTTTCAACTCCTACTATAGGAGTTACTTTATTATTTGATGCGTCCATTTTCTCGTGGGTCACGTAGCCCAGGTCCAGGTTGTGGTGACTTGCCGGAGCTCACTGCTTATTCATACTTAGATACATTTGCTTTTACCGACTGTCATACTTTTCGTTTTTTTTTTTGACTCATGTAATACTGTATTTGCCTTGTGTTTCCTTTAATTCGAGATTCAAGATTCAAGCATTTGTTGTCAAATGTACAGTAGAGTGAGTCACATGCACATTGAAATTTGCTGAGTGCCAAATAAGAAAACATTTCAAATAATGTATTAAGGGAAATGATGTACAGGAATCGAAGCAAAAACAGACTACACACACAAAAAAATAATAATACAAACACCAGTGCAAAAGAAAAAGTGTGATGTGCAAAAAGCTGTACAGGTTGTCAGGACCATAGTGTGTTTTTGGGGGGAGGGGGGTTACAGCATTATTTGATTAATATTCATTTATATCGTAACAGTGTATGCATTCAACTCTTGACGCTGTACCAAACTTAAAATACATTGTGATCCTGAGAAGCCACTCCAGGCCCTCTTGTGTTCTCTTGGTTATCACTTGCCACCATTTGTGCACACATTTCTCAAAATTTCTCAAAACACATCTGTCCCCTTTCTATTGAATTCAATTTTAATAATGGAAAATACACAGGACTGTGTGGCTGTCATGCCTTCAAGTACCAAGGACTCCATTGGCTAAATCATCTATAAGCTCAGTGATGTATGGCATAGACAAAGAAGATATATCAGGTTTTGGCAGGGTTTCATTTTGAGAGGGAGGCATTAACTATCTTGATGAGTGTACTGTCTTGTTGTGCTGTCAGCTCTGCATGTAGCTGTATGCTCATTGTAAATATCAAGGAAATAACTGGCAGAGCAGGAAGCCAATTTAGCTACTAGATTTCTTGACCTTTGGACCACACAGGTGTTATACAACATATTTATTTTGGCAGCAAATACCTGACCGACCCATGACACTGAAGTTGGCAAGTCGTTTGGATTTGAATGGCGTGAAATAACATTATATACATAAAACAACCTGGATCAGTGTGTATCTGAAGTAGAAGAAATAGTTAATCTACAGTCAGGAATACCATCTCCCAAACACAAAGGTTCATAGATGATGGCAGCTGGCAAGAATTTGTGTTTTTTTTGTGTGTGTTGCAACAGAGCAGAAGCAACCTTTTACTATTTGTCCTGTCGGGCATGCAGACTTGGGCATTATGCCTTAAACGTTTCTTAATACGAAAATAGAAACACATGCATTTTAAACTCAAATTATATTTAAACATGTAAACTCGGCGATTCATGTAAAAACAATCAAGCTTTTAAACTAATGTCAACGATATGAGTAACCATTTATTTGATTAACATTGGCGTGATGCAATATTGGCAATATCAATGATTGAGCAAAAATCTTAAGAAGAAAATGATTTAGTAAAAGAATATCTTTACCGGGTGTGAGCTCTTCGGTGACGTCACTAACTGTCTTGTACTCTACACCAATGGTTGCTCGCAACGCAGTGGTGACGCGGTGGGCGTGTCCGCAGACTGACCGCAGCGATAAGACGCAGCGCTCTCCTATCACAACACAACAGCATGCCCGAGCCTTCGACCGCCACAGGCGTTTAGCTGGACACTCCAACACACACGCACACAGTGTACACAGTGAGCGGAGGAACCGACGCGCGAGTCCGAGGTGAGTGTTTTAACCCACGGATCCTCCCCTACCGACAATTTCAATGCCATAAAAGGCCATATGGCGCTTCCAAACTTTGACCTGTTGTTGTTTCAGTGCTGTGTGACTTCAGCACGTCTTCCCAGTGAACACCAAGTGATCACACACCCACTAGGAAGTGGGATTTCATAACCTCCCTGGCGTGTCACGTGTCTGGCTGCGTTTTTCTCTCCTTTCGTAACAAACAGCCAGTGGTAACTCGAGAAAACACCAAGACCACTAAGTCAATGTCCAAAACTTTACTCTGCTAAGAAATCACAACTATTCAAAGTAGAGTGGCATTGTGGGTTTGTGGGGCGGACGTTGGCGTTGATGTCCTCAGGTGTAAAGCCGCTATAATTCATATTTTCAGTAAGGGGTCATTTACACTTTCAGTGTTTCGCCTTCACATGACCCCGAGGCTTTACCAACTCTATATGCAGTCTATGGCTGTCTGTGATATAAAAGGTGTGGGGAAAAAAACAAAACTTTATACACTACATGCCATAGAGCTGACGGAAAAAGCTGCCCAGGAATTGATTGAGACAAATAACACAGGTTAACATTCAACATTATGCACCCTCCTGCAACAATGCTGATTAATAATAGTTCATTCATGTTATTATTATGATATTATTGACGTTGAGATAATCAGAAAATGGTGTTTGGTGTCCTATTCAGACTAATATCCTAATCAGGTTCATATGGGAATATTACTGGCCATGTGATTTCTCACTACTTATCGCCTGACTCACTGTGTGCTGTAAACTGATAGTGATGCACGTATGCGCATTAGGTCTGTTAATCAGCATGTATGTTTGCTGTGCTGATGTACATTTTGCAAATGTAATATACCTGTAATAGCTGACAGATTTAAGCCCGTTAATACGGTATAATCTAAAACAACTCGTATTTGAAATAAATATGCAGAGCTGATGTTAAACTTTTGCCTCGCTCTTTTCACAGAACATGTGGCTGCCAATGATTGGAATGACTGCCCTACCACACCTGGGAGGGCTCTATGGCGGCTATATCACACGCAAAGAGGTGAAGAGCTGGTACCCGACCCTGCAGAAACCATCATGGCGCCCACCAAACGCAGCATTCCCTGTAGTGTGGACATGTCTGTACACAGGCATGGGGTAAAGGTCTCTTAGATCTACATACTGCTGCAGTCTCTCATGCTCGGTAGCACCCTCCTCATCTAAATGTTGTCTAAATTCTGCCTTCCAGGTATGGCTCTTACCTGATGTGGAAAGAACTGGGAGGTTTCACTGAGGATGCACTTGTTCCGCTGGGACTTTATGGGCTTCAGCTAGCTCTGAACTGGGCCTGGACTCCTATTTTCTTTGGTGCACACAAGCTGAAATTGGTAATTGTAACATACAAGTATTTGTTTTCACTGGGACATCTCATGGGAACATAATTGAGAATGTTAGCCAGTGTGATAACTCAATGCTTTGTTCATTTAACACCCTTTCTATGTCCAATGCAGGCACTCATGGAGATTGTGCTTCTCACTGGGACTGTTGGAGCCACCATGGTGTCTTGGTATCCCATCAACCGCACTGCCACCCTGCTCATGGCGCCCTATCTGGCCTGGCTGTGCGTCGCCACCACTCTCAACTATTGCATATGGAGAGACAACCGTGAGAAAAAAGACGAGTAGGGGACACCTCTGTGCACTTCGACTAGGCTTCTTCACTTCTGGATCATTGCAGGACCAATTGTTAAAAAATAGTTCAAAACAATGTTCATGCCACATGTTTACATTGCATTGAATAATGATTTCCTAAAAGAATCAGCCTTGATTTGTTTCTTAAAACTGCATGTATTGTTGTTTTTAAAAAAAAAATAAAGACTGCCCAATGCGTGCATTTAAGATGGAGACTGCCTTGTTGGAGTTACAACTATATACCCCGAAGTGCTAGTCTATCGAATAGTTAAATGAATCGAGTTCCTACTTATATATTCGTATTTCTTCTTATACATTTATAACAATAGCATTCTAAAAGTATACCAACAATACGTTTTATTTCTATACAAGCAATACAAGTTATTTTTCAGGAGCTTTTTCTGGGGCATCTTCTGGTGATTTGGAGGAGAATCTCTCCATTAAAGTCTTCCACAGCCCCTTTTTTTCATCATCCATCTGTTGCATACTTCCTGCGAAGTGAAAATAAATATCCTTAAGGCAAGTTATTTCTAATTTACACATAAACTGTAACGAAGTTGAACGGTTTTGTAAAAAGCCAAGGTATATACGATATATAGAACACACACACCACTTGTCAAATCATGACTCCATACCTGACAAAAGAACTTTACATTCTTCCACCGTCACACCAGTAAAACTTGTGTCTCTTGCACGGGGAAACTGTGAACATATATACAGACATGTTTTCTTTAAATACACACATTTTTTTCGAAAAAGATTACTGGATTTCACTCAGGTCTAGATATAAAAAAAAAAACTCTAAAGAACAGCTACATTTGAAGACTATCAATGTCTGTTTTGAATACCCGAAAACCATTCAGGACAGTAGACAGATGTAGCCGCAACAATTGGAGCAGCTCATAAGAAACATGGATATATATACTTACACGCTGTCTGTAAACGTTGCCGTTGATTCTGGCCAAACTTTCATACATCTGATCACATTTCTCTGGATCAGAGATCTGGAGAAAAGGGAACGGAAGGTTTAGGTGGATAAAATGTAAACAACTAGACAGTTATTTTAAGTGTTTAATAATGAGCCATGGCGATGTGGTGAAGATAAGCTCTACTACGTAGCCCAAGTCGCACGTGTACTGAAATACAGTGCCGTGGTTTAAATGGGCGTACACAATGAGATTTATTCAACGCTAAATGTGTTGGTTAACATAGACACCGTTTTTAGATATGAACACAGCTAGCGAGGAGTCGTTTAAGCTGCCGAGCTAGACTTTTATAATAACAAACGGGCTCCTCATGTAACACCACCGGGTCAGTCAGAGCGGACAAGGTCGCCCGCCTCCCTCAACCCGGGGAGAACCCTGCGCTCAGCTCCGTGTACCTGCGTGTTCTCTCCCTCGCGGAAGGCGGACGCCACCCTCTGCCGCAGGAACGTCCCCAGGTCGCGGGCCTTCTTGCTGTCATGCAGGGGCCACTCTTCACAGAGTTTCAAGAAGCGACGGTACCGAGTGGCTGACATTTTTCCGCGTATGATGCGTTGTGTACGGATGTGTGACTTGTGTCCTTTAAGGCTCGCCGTAGCGGTGTTCGGTAAAACTCTTCCCCCCCGCTGCTGCTGCTGCCGGTGATTCGTTCCGCGCTTGGGCTGCTACTGATACCGCTGTTAGTAGTCGCTCCGTCGCAGGTTAGCACGATGAGCGGGTCAGACGGTAAGAAGAGCTCCTCTCCCGGTGTGGTGGACTGGGTCCGTACGGCCTGTCGCTTCGCAACAGACAGGAACGACTTCAGAAGGTGAGTCCACGTGGATCACTTGGCTGGCGTGAGCTGTGTGCCTGCGTTAGCCGCGTGGCTAGCGGTTTGCCCTTGAGTGAGTCCGCCGTGTGGAGTTTAGATACCATCACCGAGAACATTGGAACCAGAGGCCCCATAACTCCAGGCCCCCCGATTCGAAATTAATATGTGTCCACTGTTTTGACAGTTTTCTTGGGGAAACTACCATCACAGTGCAACATTACCTCAGTGGCTCTTGCTCAGTCATTCAAATGCTCACACATTATGTTTTTTTTTTAATGGATTAAGTGTTTTGGAAATATAGCAATTGTTAACACAATATTACCCATTGCATCACTGTTCTGAATATGTTCATAATTACACCCAGACTGCAATGGAGTGAGCCCTGTAGTATTACACCTGAAAAGTACTTATTAGCTAATGCATGTTTTCCCTCAATTTGATTAAAGCATTTTACTGACTGGATGTTAATTCTCTTTCAGGAACCTTCTGGTCAACTTGGGTTTGTTCGCAGCTGGTGTCTGGGTCGCGCGAAATCTGTCAGATTTTGACCTGATGTCCCCTCAGCCTGTGACATAATCTCGTCTAAAATACAGCACCGTCAAAACAGGAGGATGGTGAGAGCATCTTCTTTGTCACAGTGCCTATTTGCACACCACTATAGACCAAATCTGATTTAAAAATGCCCTGGCCTTTTTGTTTGAGAAACATATTTGCGACTGACATTATTTCTTTTGTATTCCTTTAGGTGTTTTGGACCAACAAAGACACAGACAAGGCCGTAGACAAATGGTCATACATCTTTTGACGAGTCATACTTTGAAAACAAGCCATCTTGTTTACCTGCATTTTTTTTCCTTTTTTATTATTATTATTATTATTATTATTATGGTAGATGACTGGACAACAATAATCACTTTCTCTGTTTTTGACTCATAGATTTTGAAATAAGGTTTTATTATTTTGTTTTTCTGAGCTTTAAACATCGCTACTTTACAGTTGCATTAAGACATGCATCATAAACTTGTGCTGTTGCGGAGTTCTAACTATTTGAGCTATGTCATGCGATTGATGCAGAAATGTCCACTCAGGAGATCTTTGTTGCTGCAGCTCGTAAATGTCTGTGTGTCGGTAGTAAATCTCTCTCTGCTCCCAAGAGTCTGGACCTGGCTGCTCAGGTGCAGGCTGTCCATTTGGGTTTGAAACCTGCTCTGCTCTATGACAGTAACGGTGCCAGTTCGGAGCAGGTGCAGCAGTATTTGAGCACTTTGCAGTCTTCCCAGCTTGTGTCTAAATCACTCCTCACATTGGAGTTGAATGGAAATACCCTTTTAGTAAACCCAGTTACAGTCAGGTCAAATCTAGAGCAGATGGACGGTGGCAGTGGCGTCGCTGTGATCGACATCTGCCACTCACTGGAGAAGCCAGCCATCACTGGGCTGCTCAGAGGAGAGCTGAAGAGCGCGATACACGATTTACTGCTTCTTCTGAGAGGATGTGAACAACTGCAGGCTGGGAAGCCTCTTAGTGTTGGAGAGAAATGTGAAAAATGGAACCTGTGCACAGTCTTTGGTCTTTTATTGGGTTACCCTGTAACCTACTGGTTTGATCAGACTGAGAGCTTTGAAAACTGCTTGTCCTTGACTCCCCTACTGGTTACTACAGCTGCAGCAACATGGCCGGCGGCCACTGCAGGTCACAGATGTTGTCTGTACTCTTTCAGTCTCCCCGCTGCTCTGCTGAAAGAGACACAATCCGACCTGGACTCCTGGAGGCTTGGTTTACACGAACGATTTCAGCAACAAAGTGTCCTAAAGGATCTTATTGTTTGTCAAACCTCAGTAACTCTGCCATCAGTCTGTTTGTGATGCCAAGAGTTGATCTTCAATAATACAACTTCTTTAAAAATAACCTTACTCTGATCCAGAATAAATGCAATCCAAACAAATATTTCAGCACTGTGTGTTTAATCATCAAGACAGTTTAATGCTTATATCTAGATGTCTCTTGCATATAGATTTGAGGCTCTATCCAGGTAAAAGCCTCATTACAACAATACACCTTTCGTAGCAGCCAGTTTAACCCAGTGGTCACTAGTAACTCCATTACCAGTTAGAATCTTGCTTTCTGAATCCTATGTATGTAAAAGTACCTTTAGCATTGCACATGGCCTATGTGGCTAATGTATATAAATTACACTGTTCGATTATTGGTACTGATGAGTACTCCTTAGGCACTACTGACAAAGGTGGAGCTGTTGTACGTTAACTTACAGTGAGGTAGTTGAGTGGTCTTCAACTTACAGGTGTCTGTAAGAAGACTATGATAGTAAAATCTTAATTTTAAAAGTAATTAGTAACCACAGCTGGGAGTAAATGCTTCTCACTGAAATAATCAAGTCTTACTATAAATGAGCAGGAAATGTAAATTCTCAAAGTACATAACCTGAAAAACTGCAGTATTTTATACTTAGTTGCTTTCCACCAATGCATGACACTTCTCTTTCATCCATATTTCTTGTCATCTTCCAACTACCTGCTGCTTTCATATAAAGGCAGAGAAGATAACCTGACATTGAACCTAAAACTGTGACCATGTTACATGGGTGATGAGGTAGTTTGCACACTTGGATCAGCGGAATATTCGCAAACGATATCTATGGCAGTCGGAGCGGGTGAATGAGTGACAGCACCTCACCGCAGCGGCCCCTCACTTTCAGCTCAGCAAGGTGGTCTGCTCTTGTGGGCCCAATGTTCAGGATGGCCACTGGTATTTTCCTGTCACTCGCTGCCAGCAGGAACCTGTATCCCGAATATACCTAGGGATTATCAAAGAGGTACAAAATTAAATCTAAAAGTCCAGAATAATAGTGTGGTAAACCACTGTCACATGTGACATAGTTGTTCCAAAACATGCCTGTAAAGAGGATCCCACTACGAGCAGGGCGTCCGACTCTGCCAGTCTGTCGTGCACATACTGTACGGTCCCTTTGCTCACAGTGTCTCCGAAAAACGTGACCTCGGGCTTCAGTATTCCTCCACAGACGTCACAAGGAGGAACCCTGAAATGGAGGACCTGCTCGTCCTCCAAGAAGACATCGCCGTCCGGAGCCACAGCGCCCGCCTGAGCTCTCCATTCTGGGTTGAAGGATAGGAACCGTCTCTGGAGCTGCTCCCTCGCTGTGAGCTCACCGCAGCCCAGACAAACCACCCTGAGGACACCACATTTCTTTTCAGGTTTGCAGCCTCACAAATATGCCTCTACATCACAGGCTCCAAAAGGGGTGTATCATTCTAAAAACAATGTCTCAGTTAATGCGGATAATCCATGTTGACCAAGCACAGAAGCCAAATGCTTCCTAATGCATCAGTAACAATTATCCAACATTCAACGATGAGCATTTTGATGACGCAAATATAAATATAAACCCACTTTCAGGCTTTGGAGTATCTTCTGTGACAGTTTCAATGCAGTAATGGCACTGATAATCAAACAAAGAATCTTACCCTCACCTATACCACGGAGTGCCTGTGATTAAGCTCCCAGGTGGTGTTTTCTCACCTGTGGGCACAGCCATGTAGCTCAGTCAGCCTTTCCTGTCCTGCCTTGGAGTGGAGAGCGTCCACATTTTGTGTGACGAGCCAGTGCAGCTTGCCCCTCTCCTCCCAGCGCTGCAGAGCCCTGTGGGCAGTGTTGGGCTGATGGGACGAGAACTGCGGCCACCCGAGAAAGTTTCTGGCCCAGTATCGCTGACGGGACTTTGCACTGCGGACAAACTCTGCATGCTCCATCGGTCGTCTACTGGTGCGGGCGTACAGTCCAACACCCTCCGAGCGATAGTCGGGGATGCCCGACTCCGTGGAGAGGCCGGCTCCACTGATGACAAACAGGCGTGTGGCCCGGGAGACAAAGGCCCGCAGCAGGTGCAGCGAGTGGGCATCGGTGGAGCTGCAGGCGGGGACAAAGTTCAACATGTCCGCAGGGACCGAGGACGCCCTCCTCACAGGTGCTGTAGGCGATGCTAGGGTCAGCCACGGCAGTCTCACCTACATCAGGGGACACATACAGTATCTGTCAGTAACTACATCACTAAATTCATGACAGCACAGTGCCAGGGTCACTGAATCAAATGCAGTAAAAAGTATTAGGAATCATTTAATCTGAAAGCATATGAAAAG
The DNA here is from genome assembly GCA_016785305.1 of Colistium nudipinnis. Taxonomy (NCBI): domain Eukaryota; kingdom Metazoa; phylum Chordata; class Actinopteri; order Pleuronectiformes; family Rhombosoleidae; genus Colistium; species Colistium nudipinnis. The sequence goes on along the minus strand of JAFBJU010006081.1, from coordinate 73,173 downwards.
TCCAATGACAAGACATCTTTTTCACGTATTTCACGCTTATAATTATTAATTGGCATATTGAATTTGAGGTCATCATGAAAAAAGTGACCTTTCCATTAAAAAATAATAATAATTTGGATGAAATAATTCATTTAAGGTCAGAGATGTAGCGCTGTTTTTTTAATTGACAAAATCGGAATTAGTGCATCGTCAGACTTTTTCAGAAGGACACATATTCTGTAGGTCAGCGGAGAGACGTTCAATCGAGCCAATCTCCCACATTTTCTTCACTTTGATTTTGACAGCAAGAAAGCGATAGGTCTTTTTGCAGCACGGTAACTAACGATGGTTCCGGTGTCTGCAGCAGTTCAGTGAGCTACTGTACCTTCATCTGAGAGCTACACAGGTAACTCCGGTGTAACGTCGTTGTCATTTCTTCAATAGCAGCGTTTGTGCCGTTACAAAACGCTGCTCAAACAATGCGACATAATAACAGCGTGACATAAGGTAGGAACCTTTGTTCCACAGTGACACTGACAGAAACAGGAAATACCCGATTTTATGTAACACAGTCAAATGACTTCTGCTGGCGGTCGCGTCACCAAAATGTCCTTTTTACGTTGTTTATCAATTATTCGGATTCGAACATAACCAGTGTACTTCTAGTATTTATACCGTTTATATAAAAAATAAAGTAGCATTTAGCAATACAATCTAACATTACATTTAATATAAACGAACACCAACAGATACAAACTAATGCAAGTACAAACAATCTGCCCTACGTATATATATATACATTAAAAAAAAAATCTTACAAATGTACACAAAATAATATAAAAATGTATGTAAAACCATCAGCTGTCTCCTTACATTGCCATCAAACACAGCCAGGGGAGAGATGGTGTGAGCAGTTGTGTGGGTGGATGTTGGGTCCTCTGGAGGTGTGCAACTGTCTGTGCATCTCACAGATAGGACAGAGGTGTAAACTTTATGGTCTTGACAAGATGCTGTCTGGATTATATTTTCATTTGCATTTCATTATGCATAATACGTCAATTGGACTTAATATGAAGTGCTTATATCTTTGATGGCATCTCAGAGTTGCATGGTTTCAGTGTGAACACAATGATGGTCAGCGTTTGCGGTCTTCAATTATGGATGAGACAATGTGTATAAATTGGTTTTAACATCAGGGTGCCACAGTTGTTTCCTCCTCCTATGTTTGTTAGAATATGCTGCACACGTCCTGACTGCAAAACTCCAGGATATCTGTTGCAAGCAAAAGGGAGGTAGCGTTACATTAGCATTACAGTTAGTTACATATTACACAAGCCAAGCAATCAGCCTATGTATTAGCCTATGACTTTGGTTGGTGTCGTACCAGAATGCGTGCAGTTGAACACCTCTTCTGCCTGAGTGTAAAACTCCTCGCCGAGGATGGAGCGGTAGTCCATATGACTTGTGTGGGCAAAACACTGCGTTGCATCTTTGAACAGGAGATCGCTTTCTCCGTATTGCTGAGACTCGAAGAGCTTGAACTCTGGATCAGGCTTGGCTGCCAAAGTTTCCTATGTGGTGAGAAAAAATAAATAAATGAGTGTAAGGAACGAATATAGACCTGCATTGCCAAAGAGCATCATTTGAGTGTCCCGGTTTGCACTTGCATTCATCAGAAGAAACGGTAGACAATAGAATCTTTGACAACATGGTCGATAAACCAGAATGTGGTAAGCTCTGTCCTCGGAGCCTGCTGGCTGGTTCTGCTTTTGCTTTGTTTTGTTTTATTGTTTTAGACGGACAGCTTATCTGTGAGAGCACTTTACTTTAACTGCTAAATCAGTTAAAATGCTATTTAAATAAAGTTATTATTATTACTACTGTTATGATCATTAATAAGGCCAAGCAGCACACTGTGATCTTTTTCTGAGGCCAACCAGGGAAGGCAAGGAAAACCTGATTAATAAGACTTCCACATATCATAAGAATTTGTTATAATGAGCTGACCTGTGACTTCATGAGGAAGTCGTACACTCGTGCTGTGAGCACCGGCCGTGTCATGACGGTGTTCGGTGGGATGACTCCGAGGTTGCAGCTCTCCCACTCTGACAGCGGGGCGCGTCGGCCGTCGCCACAGAGCAGCTCGAAGTCTGATGGCGCCCAACCCTCCGCCCAACCACTGGAGCTCAGATCTGCCACACAACAACACGACAAAAAAAGACTTTGACGCAACAAAAACACACATTGCATGTTACGTACATGTTGTCATGTTGGCATTCTCACTGGGGATGTTCTCCTGCAGGTTGTGCTGCTCTAGGAAGGCCACATCGCCATAGCTTTTTCCACTGGGATCCCCAACCAGACACCTGCAAAACAACAGGTGAAGGATTAAAGGGCCAAATCAAAAATCATATTTCACGCTCAGTTGTTTGAGACATCTGTCTCATGACAGGTTATTCCAGGACGGACCATTGCCGTTTATGGACTAAATACATATAAATGAACAATGGACCAAACAACTACTTAGCTAGACATAAAAAAACAAATCTGTCCATCTGTCTACCACTACAGGTGAAGGAGAAATGCGTTTTTTTTCATATTTGAAGCAGTGGTGAGCCACTGCTCATACCTTAAAGCCCCCATGTTGCCGTAGTAACGCTCGTTGTGGTTGTCAGCGCAGCGTTTGGTTGCCGCCTCCCCGGTGCCTCCCATGCACACTTTACACAGATTCCCCTGAGAGCCAGGAAGACAGCCTTTCCAAAACACCTGGTTGTACACTAAGTAAACACAAAGTAGTGAACGGTGGCGAGCTGGAAGAGAACTAAAGCTGTGAACTCAATGGGATCGTTGGGGGGGAAAAAAAGGGCACCTTGGTTTGGATCACAGGAGCTGCTGTTGTGCTCCAGGCTTAGTGTGTGCCTGTGCGGCAGCAGCCAGCCTGCAGGGCTGTACATCTGACCCTGACAGGAGCGCCGTCCTCCCAGGTTCCCCATCCATATGCTTCTGCTGGAGCGCTTTGACACGGCTACACCCACCACAGAGGGGAATACTGCGAGAGAACGAGAGAACGAGAGAACGAGAGAACAAGAGAGAGAGAGAGAGATAAAGTGGTGGTGTCCATGTAAAAAACATTCATTACGTCAGCCTTCGCAAATCACTGTATGTTGTTGTTGTTGTCGTCTTACCCTCCGTCTCTAGGTGAGTCAGTCCTTCAGCAGGCGCACATGTTCTCCCTGAAAAAGTGTTCAAGAGAAGAGAAGTTAACAGATGAAACACCAGCAAGTAACCGATGGATTAATCTGATTTTACAGCCAATTTGCGTTTTTTGAAAATAATAACTCTGGGTGGAAGGCCCAGTGAAATTGGTGGCTTCGTATGTGGTTCCCCTTGCTTTGGAAAACTTTGAAATGAAGAGTAAAATAATTTCAATGATTTAGATGAAATGCTGCAGGTGGAAAAAAAGAAAGTTCATTTGTCAGAAATAAAATATTATCATTGGTCGACTTTAGTAAACAAAAGACAGAGTCTTACCATAATATTCTGTTACTACAGGGACAAGACCACACTTTCCAGCAATGAATGAGTGGGTGGCATCCAGGGAGGCAGCGTCCACCTCGTCCCTCTGTAAGAGGTAAAGGGGTGCGCTGTGTTACTTTTCAGAGTGAGACGAAATGCCGATCACCTGCAATTTATAGGATTTAATTGAATTGAATTGAAAGTCCTTTATTTACCTTAATTTTCTCTATACAGTCACGCATAGACACTGCTTGAACACAAACCAGTGGGTCGGACTTAATACTGAGGGCCCACTGTTCACATTTCTTCTGCTCTGCGTGGCTGATGCAGCACCATCGCACAACACTGTCCTCCAGTGAGCTTCCTGCACACACGGGCACGCACACACACACAGGATTAGTGATGCCGCACATTCACATTCAGCCTACGTGTAATTTACCAACAGTAACAACCACCCATCTGTGGAGGGGAAGCACCTTCATGTCCAAGGCCTTTGAGGAGAGCCACATAGTCCAGCCCCAGCACCTGACTGACGTCAATGTCGTCTGGCAGAACCGAGAGTTTATCCGTCGCATCTTTGAAGAGAAGATCATGTTCACCGAAAGCCGATGAGTTAAAGAGCTGAAAGCGGTTCCTCTCTCTTCCCCTTTGGCCAAATAGCACCTGAGAAATAAATCATAATAATAATAATAATAATAATAAAAAAAGAGTCCCTCAAGATTTATCTCCAAAAAATAAGAGCACTAATGATCACGGAGCATGCAGAGAACATGTGCAACATCGAACATCGGGGAAAAGCGATGGACTGAGCAACAAAAACGTACCTGCACTGTTGTCATAAATTTACGCGCAAACTTGCGAAAGTTGAATCTGGTGACTATGCCTCCTCCTGGGCCGCGTCCCAGATTACAGTTCCTGTATTGGCTGAGGGGAGCCTGTGTACCATCAGCACACAGCAATCTAAACTCATCGCCATCACTCTCTGAGAGAAGAGACACCGGAACAAACAAGCACACAAAAATAAGGTAACCTCCTGGGGAGAGCTTAATGTATAGTAAGAAACTATAGAATTAACTCTGTAAGGAGAGGTTTATTACCTGAAACGCCCCCCCTAGGGCCAAATGGTCCACAAATGCAACATCCCCTGCCCCATTCCTGAGACATCTGAGGTAACACCCAATCATTTTTTAGTATTATTTCACATATTTGACATATAGCAAACGTATGTCCCGCGATACTGGGTGTAGCCTGACCTGAGGGCCCCCAGGCTGTTGTAGAAGGGTTCACTGTGGGACGTTTCACAGTGATAATTCTTCTGGCGAATGTAGGACTTCTGGCCCTGGCACAGGGCGCACAGATGCGGTGCCATGGCAGTCGCTCCGGGAACGCAGCTGGCACTGAAAAAGTTACCGACGTCTGCTCCAGATGACAAAAACAAGTCAGAAGATTGAGGGGGAAACAGAAGAGAAAATAGAACATTCAGAGGACACCTCCATTCTCGGATTCATTTCTTCATTACCCTGACTGAGGGGATGCTCCTTGGACCAGCTCAGGTAGTTTCGGGACAGCAGGAAGCCGAGAGGAAGACTCCACCCAGCGGTCCATCGCACCCCGCTGTGACAACTCCTGAGGCCCCGCAGGGATCGGATGTCCAAGCTGCGGTTTCTCACCACAGCCACGGACAGGACGCAGCCCCCTGTGGGAGACACACAGACGGACAGTCCCTGAGCGGCTCGGTGATGCAGACGCACACGGAAGTGTTTCGGCAATGGGAGGCCAACCCACCATCACTGTATATCTCCTTGGCGATGGCAACAAGGCCGAACTGCTTCACGGCAGAATAAACCTCCCCGGCGTCTAATGTTACTACGTCAGCCCGGTTTGCCTGAAACAAAAAAATAAGTAGAAAAGGAGTCTTTAATTAGAGCAGATCTTAATATGGATATTAATCCCGTCATGTTTTGAACATCTTCAACCAAAGCCAAGACCTCGGGAATCCAACTCATACACTTTCACTTCAGTGGCAGACATTTTGCATGTAAATCTACGGTGATATTGACATTAAAAGCTTTGCCACTGGAAATATATTTGGCGGAACGTTCCTCTAAGATCTCCACATTTAAACCCCGTTTCTTTTCATCATTTAGAGGGACATTTTTCCATTAAACACACACACACACACATCCGACAGCTGCGCCACAAACGATGTCTTCAAAATCACATGATACTCAAAAGCATTGATATTTAACTAGTCTATGCTGTACTCTTATGCGAATCAGAGGCGTCACAACGGGGGAGGCAAACTAGGCAATTGCCTCGGGCCCCGAGCTAAAAGCCCCCCCCACAAAGACGGCTGTTTACATCGGTCCCCAGCAACGACAACCTTGAACGCCCCTTAAAGGACTTGCCATGAGGGGGCACTGCAATGACACGTTCAGGAACCCCCTTATGGGGGCCCCATGGTACTTGCGCGATGTGAAAAGCTTCGTTTTTTTTTGCCTGGGACCCCCAGAGTGTATTTTTTTCAGGGCAAAAAACATCAACGTCTATGGCTCACTTTGGCTTTTTGACAATCGCGAGGTAAACGGACAGCTCACCCGGATCCTGTCGATGCAGTCGGCGGTGCTTGACGCTCGTATGCACGAGAGTCTGGCAAACGCCGCCACAGCGGCTGGAGGCAGCGCCGCCACCAGAGCTTTGGCCAGTTCTGCACACTTCCTCTGTTCAGGATCCGACACCGTGCACCAGCGCGTCTTCTTTGCTGCCACGCAAAAGGAACAGCTCAAGCCAGCGCCACACAAGTCAGATGGAAAATAAAGGCACGCCGCATGCGGTGCGTTCAATCTTTTTGAAGAGGTTAGAGAGTCGACTGTAAGGTCATTTCTCGTTCGTTTTGAAACCAGTTTTATTAAATGTCTTGAAAAGCAAAAAATAAATACAATTAAATTAAAAAGTTCCGCAAAGGTGGCGACAACTTAGCCAGCCTTCACCAACAGCAACCTAGCAATATAAATAAATGCACCGGTTGGGTGACAAAACTTACCCATGATGCAGCAGACAAACACGTAAAACAGCAACATATTATAAAGTCCCTGCATTCTACCGTTACAGATTAGACGAACTGCCCTTGTCTTACTCTGAAAACCTTTATTTTCCTGAAAAAGAAAAACGTATTGCGCAACTGCCTCTTCTTTGAAAACCATAAAGTCCCTTTTTTCACACATGGAAAGTAATTAGCACCATCTGTCACAAGGACAACCCCTAACCAACGTTAGTTTTAAGTGTGTCAAGGTAGAGGTAAAGCCTCCTTCACAATGCTTGGCTTTAATGTTAACTGACTATGCCGAATTACGTTTAAGGCCAAATAGAAGATATTATATTAATGTACAGCATCACTGTAAAAAAAAAAGAAGAAAAAAAAGAAGAAAAATCGAATTACATTCCCAGTCAGAGTAAGTCTCAATATATATATATATATATTTTAATATATTATTGGGGCAGATGAGCTAGAGTTTAGCAGGTGTAATCAGTCCGGGCTTATGTGAAGGCCGGTCCTGTTTCCTGTCACGTTGGAGCGGGAGAAGTCGGTTTCCATCTCTGTTGCTTGCCGACAGAGGGCAGGAACTCCAGAAGTGTGGAGGACAGCCTGTAAATGCTGGATCCGCTCTGCGTGTCGCAGCATTGTTGGCTTCCGTTTCGTCAGGTCGCTGGACAGACTGTCGATGCGCTCCTCCAACTGTCGGAATCAAAAAACCTCAACTGTGACAAAGGTGAAAACAAAAACCAACAACAACCACACATGATTTGACACCGTTTCCATGAATGTGACCTGAACCACTCAAATGACAGACAAGTACACTGGGCAAAATTTGTCTTGCTGTTGGACTGTCTGAAAAACATCCTGACCATTATCGATCACAGAGATCATCATCTATTGGCACAATTGTGCTGGATACAGCAGATTATTTCCCATTGACTATATTTATTATCTAGTTGGCTGAGCATGTGAGGCTGTGAAGTAATGACACTTTCTTCCTTCTAGTTATCTATAATTACTTATTTTTGCATTATTCCACAAATCAATAATCCACCGGACTGACGCAACCCCCTGTCACTGTTTATGTTTGAAACTCAAACGTGCAATAACGATCAGCAATGACCTGGGAGGAAATTTGGAAACATGGGGCGCAGAGCCAAAATAAGGCTCAGCCGCAGCCTTTAGTTCTATAAAAGTGTTGGTATCTGTATAGCATATGAAATCGTTACCTCATTCAACTCCTGACAAACAGATTTTTTTTCCATTAGCTCATCCTCTCCACTGGTCTGCAGCCAACTCTGAAGTACCTCCTTTAGTTTTTGCCATGCCCTGTGAATGGACACACACACACACACACACACACACCAAAATGTGTTACTACGGTGACAAAAATAAACAGCAACATGTGAGCAATGGTCGTACAGGTGTTTACCTCAGCCGTTTCCTCTCCTGCTGGAAACTCTTCATGTCCAGCTGAATGCTGAGCAGCTCTCTTGTCAGAACGGATGCTGAATCCGTTCTCACACCTTCTGCGTGAGGTCCCGCGGTCTCTTCACTGGACGCGCTCGTTTGCGGCTCTTTCAAAAGCACATGAACAATCCAAACGTTTCAATAATCGATTTGTTTTTGAGTCATTAGATAATTACACGTACGCTTCCATACCTGGATGCCTGGATACAGTGTTCATGAAAGCAGAGGGAGGCAGAAGGAGGTCTGAGTTTCGGGTTTCCTGAGAGGAATCCACGATGGAAGGATGTGGTTCAGCGGGCGACACAGTAGATGCGACGGTGCTCGGACGTGTGGAGGTAACAGCGACTTTAGCAGGAAGCAGGCAGGACACGGCTGTGGCCTGTTTTTTCTGCGAAGGAGAACTGAAGAGGTTTGGAGAGGCTTCGGGGCCTTTTGTGGCAAACTGGTTTTGGGTGCTAGAAAGGAAAAAAAACACAACATTTGTTGGACAAGATCTTTAAGATGTTTCAATTCAAGACGATTTCTTATATGAAACATGTCTTAGAAAACCAAAAAACAAACGCATGTAATGTTTATACCTCGATCACTATATTTTCGATGTATATACAAAATGTAAAAATAGGGTGTTGAGGCTTCACCATTGACGTGGTAAGGCCGACACTGGAGACTCGAACAGTTCCTCACAGCGACGTGGCTGTCGCCGATGCATATGGGTGGGCAGCCTGCAAAAAAAAAAAAAGATAAACTGCGAGACGGAGGTCACGTGTTGTACACACGGCGCGTCGGAGAACCAGACTCACAGACCTGCCAAGCGCGCCCCCTCCGGCTTCCTGCTCCACCGAGTCCGACCAGCAATCGTCCCCTGGTCCATCAGTCGTCAAACAGAAGGACACGCTCTTTTTCGGCGGTTGCTCTCCTTGCGGTCTGCACAGCGCCCGCTGCCTCCAGCGCACAGCGCAGCGCCTCACCACTCTCTGGAGACGGCGAGACCTCTGAGGGGCACGCGTCACCGACGTGTAAGAAACGGCGGCGCACACGTCGACTGCAGTGAAGCATAATCGAACGGAACAAATACCCACTCGTTCTTGGCTGTGGTCTGCGAGGCTCGTCGTGAGGTCACTCATGTGAGCGGCATACGTGAGGATGCACGTCACGCCCTCCCTCAGCAGCTGGTCTCTATAGACCAGCGCGGCCGTGGCCGCCTGCTCCCGGTTCCGCCGCTGCTCGGTGACCCACTGCCTCCAGCCGTACAGCACCTGCAGCGCAATCATCGGGACGCAGCGAGCCCAAAGACCCAGTTAAACACAATAAAAAAAAATGCTACAGATTTCCTGCCCGACGTCCCCTTTTGACCCGCCGGGGGGTGGAAAAAAGTGTTACCTTGGCCTGAAGACTGAGGGACCAGTGCCAGAGCGCTTGCTCCGTCTGCTTCACTTCCCCACGTCTGTGCTGCATCTGTTGTAAGGACGTAAACAAATGCATTGAGTCATTTGGCGGATTTTCACCGCGTTTCACCAGTCGTTTATGAGAAGGTGCACAGTAAGCGCCGGTTAGGCATGTCAGGGTGTCGGATAATGCCATAAATCAAACCACAAAAATTGGCACACAAGTCTGCCCGCAAAACATCGAACCATTGTCACCTCAACAAAACATTTCCATAAAGTTGTCATTGGACAGAAGAATTTTCTAAATCAAAGCAAAGTAGATCCTGACTTTTTGTCGCCATATGGGTCAAGTACCGAGAACTCTGCATGCTCCCAGTTTCAACAAAGATATTTCTTTGCAATTCTTTGCCAACCTCCTCCGAAGCCACAGAGATAGTATATCGCTTTTTTCCCCCCACTGGCTAAGTGGCAAGTGGCAAGTGTTTGTAAGCAGACCTCTGTGAGGGAAATCAGTGTGCCTCTGTCAGTGCTCCGCACGTGACCCATCGCGTCAACGAACCTTTATTTTCCACTGCTCAAAGTAGGTCTGGTACATCTTTAGTCTCAGCAACAGGATTCCTTGTCGTTTCATCACCTGTGAAGAGGTCACATTAGTCGCACTTTATATGGCGGCACGTGGCTTTATAGGTCTGTTAAGGGAAGATGAAATATCCACCTTATATTTCTGGAAGTGGCACCGATACTCATTCCACCCTTTCAGTGCCTTGGAGAGGAGCCTGGAGTTATGGTGCCGCCTGGCTCTCTCCATACACATCCTCTCCCTTCGAGCTTCTCTGGTTTGTTTCCTCCACTGTCTGAAAGTCCGCAGCAGACACGCTAAAAAAAAACAAAACAATAAAACATCAAGGGGATGAGCATTTCCGTCGCAAGCGCTGAATCTTAACAGTAGAGTTCAGTCATAACGCCTTGCAATTAACGGGTGTACAATCTGCGGTGAGCATACGAGACAAACGTGAGCAGGTGACGACTCGATTTCCCACATGGTCATTTTAGCTTTTTCTCTGCACTGCATCCTTTGGTTTTCTTGTCACGTGTGAATTCCCCTCGATTGAAATAGAACAGCGACGGTGCTGTTGGAGGGGTTGAGTGGTTACCTCGGCTTATGGACCCCCGAGCCAAGCGGACTGCTTCCCCCTGCTGGCGGCGCTTGGACACCGAACGCGCGGTCGCTCTCTGCCACCCGCGGCACACCTGCAAAGGTTCGGCGCACGGTGAGCCGTGAGCAAAGGCAGCTGAAAAGGGAACGAGCGTGTGAGATTTGACAGGCCGTTTCTGAACCTCGGACTGAAGACCGCGCTCAAAGTGACGCCGCGCTTGCTGCTCCGCCAGTCGGTCCTCCGCCTGCACCACTGCGTTCTCCCGCCACACCGACAGAGCCACCCTGTACGGACAGGGAATCGAACGGACGATGGGATACACACTTGCGGCTCATGCATACAGAAATAGTTCAAGTTCTGAAGAATGCATCCACGTCTTTGTACCTGAGTGAGTGCTGGGTCTGCTGTGTGTAGAGTTGCTCCGCGTGGCCGTAGACGCGAGACGTCTGGAGGTGGTGTGTCTGTGAATACGGCAGGCCACGGTGTTGCTGTCATTTTCACATTCGCTCTATTGCTCCCTGTGTGTGCGTCTATTGCCTGTCGGTGGGCCGTATCTACCTTCCACGCCGCGAAGGTGTGTTTGAGGAGCTTGGATTCATGGTACCGCCGCATCTCCCCCAGTTTCAATCTCTTCACTCTCTGGCTGTGAGCAAACTGATCAAACGCACAGGAATGACTAACACGCACAGAGACTGAACACAAATAGCTGTGCGGCCATCATTTCCTTAATACGAATACTTATTCATTGATCCATACACAAACTTTGTCAAATGAATTCACAAATATTTCAATAATTAATCAATTATCTCACAAAATTCTTTCAAAACCAAAACTTAACCATTTAGAAAGGTAAAGCTTAAGAATTTTAAGGAAGTTTCATACTTTTTTTTTTTTTTTTTACAGTGAACTAAAAACACTAGTATTTACAGGAAAAAAGACAAGAAAATGCACCTTTTTCCATTTTTCCAGAGCCCATTTCACGCAGAGCAGGTCCCCGCGATGACGGGCCTGATGCTCTCGGTTTCTCCTGATGCGCGCAAGTAAATGTAAACAAATCAACGGCCCCTGCGAGCTCACACCGGCTCACCCACTTGCATTTCACTCAATCATGTTTTGTTCTCACCTGTCGCGGATGTCGGTGCTGGTGTCCTTCCACTGCGCCACGGTCCGCTGGAGAAGCCGGCGCATGTACAGATGATCGGACGCCTTCCGTTTCTCCTCCTCCCGGATCTGCTGCTCTGTCCTTTGCCTCCAGCAGGCCAGGGCCCTCCGCATGTGGTACCGCTCCTCATGGAGAATTGCCTGGCGGTGAGATGGCCGTCAGTGTCTGCGATCACAGCGGCGCTCGCCCGCTTATCAATACTACAGTCCGCTTCCACAGCGGGCGTACCGTGCGCTCCGAGAGCGCCTCCTCCTTGCGCTCCTCCGACCGCCCCAACCAGGTGTAAAACGCCCAAGTGTGCCGACGTTGCCTGATCCAACAGGGAACAAACGCATGGGATCAGTGCAGATCTCCGAATGGGTACCGGACTGAATGGAAAAAGACAGTAACTCACAGATGAAAAACCTCTGCCCTGCGCCGCCTCTGTCTGTTGAGTCTCCCCTGCAGTGTAAACTCGACCCACGCGTTAAAGCACTGAGGTAGCATGCGCTCTGCGAACCAAATGTCTGCTCGACGCTCCAGTTCCTGCACACACAGAAAGAATGTCTTTTTTTTTATTTTTTTATTTACCATTACACAATATGCTGAAAGAAAACGACATCACACAGCTGACTTTTGCCACCAACCGTTTGCCTAAAACTTGGCTTCGACAGATGAGAAACCTGATGTTGAAAATTCAAATCACCCAACAATTGCTTTGCCAATGAAATGTGAAAACGTAGGTTTTGAGACAATTCAGTTCAATTGCCAAGTATGGTATAGAAATGTGTGTCGGTTCAACCGAAAATACCTGCACGTGTCTCTGTTCGGCAAGTTTCTCCCTCCAGTATTGAAAGCAGCTGCTCAATAGGGACGAACTGTCAGAGCAAAAAGTGTCGAACGTGTAAATGAAACTCTGAAGACCAAAAGATATACTCTTTCACTTCAGGACAATTATGAAAGAAGCAAATAAAGGTACCTGTAGTTCGTCTGTGCCTTTTCTGTTAGGGGTAGAAAACTCTTGTCTTCAGCTTCCTCCTGACGGACCTGCCACAACTTCCAAAATGTCCTCATCGTCTACAGAAGACAAACACGCAAGACTTCAACCATCAATTAACTCCTAACTTGATATACCTCACACACTTTATTTCTGAGTGGAGTTCTCGTCGCTTACAGTTTGCTGGTAATGCTGCATAGCCATGTTGTTGTTCATACGACGCGTTTTGTTCCAGCTGACGTTAAGATAAAGTCCCTGGAACCCAGCACTCTGGAATGAGAATACACTGTGATCAATACACAAACGGATCACAAGCGGTACCCGTCTGATCTGGCTCCATCCTTGGGTCATACCAGCAGATGATGTCGGCGGTGCTGACTCGCCACCTTGCTCACTTCGGCTTCGTCTCTGCAGAGCGTCACGTCTAATGACGAGCTCAAGAATCAAACTTTCCGAAAGATCACTATCCTACAGTGGACCACTTATGATGCTGCAGTTGATATGAACGTAAACGACGCGATATTGTTGAGGATACAGGCTCTCCATCGCTGCAGTGCTCTGCGTTTGGTGATCCGTGTGGCTAACTGGTGGGCAGCTTGCGAATGCTCCTCCTCACTCCACCTGCGATGCAATGCATTTCTCCAATTTCTCCAACACCTGCTCACCAGGTGGAGACCACAGGCCTGCTGAGCCGCAGCTGAAGTGGTCAGAGAAGGAGAAAAAGAGCAAAACGGCTCAACAGAGGTGAACATGTAAACAAGACATCTGATCCACTGGCACATCATTTACCTTGTGACTTTCTCTTGGTTTGACAACGGGACACATAACTCATCCACTGGCAGAGTGTTTTACTTTTCAGTCGGAGGGTGTAGTGAAGCGAAGCCTTGGATTCTTTCTCTTTCTCAAAACAAACGGCTGTGTGCCTTTCTTTCCACTGTAGCCAAACCTTTGCCAAAAGAGAGCAGAGCACACACATTGCACCAAATCAAATAACAGAAAGTAAATACAACAGGGATCAGTAGTTATGTCGAGGCGAATAATGAGTCAAACACATGAGATATGATTAAGTCAATATGTTTACCCTCCTCTGTAAAGTCAGGGCCTGCTGTTGGTGGACTTGGCCCTCCAAAGTGTAGAGATGTTGATGCCGCCGCAGCCTTTTCTGCCATGTGCTCCATGCAAAACTGCACAGGTGAAACATGTTGAGTACCGTGCAAACAGCCTTTTAGATGCCTTGATTTTGAGCCAATATCCTCATGGACGCTCCTGTAACCTACTGTATCCCAGTGTATTTGTAAATACAGTAAACTTACTGCAGAGTTGCAAATCTCTTCTGCTCAAAGGCTGATTCAAGCATTCTTCTCTTCATTCGCCTCAGCTCTGTGGAAACCTCCCACCTGTCCCAGACCAGGACCATCCGTTGCCTGTCGGCTGGTTAATGAAATAAAGCAATTATTGACACAGCAGCTTCAAGCAATATATGTAAGAACATGATTCATTTACATTTGGTTATGCTCTGATTTGTTAAGTCATACCATGTGATTCAGCAATTTTTCGTCTGCTCTTCTTTTCCCGCCGCAATGACGTAAAGGTATGCCAGCTGTGGAACACCAAGTTATACAGATAATACCTGAAACACAAACACAGTTAAGTCTAGAGTTTTAAGACACATACACACCCTTAACACACTTTTACACTGCAAAATTACTCAATTACAAATATAAATCATGTAGGTTTGATCTTTAAGAAAGTCTTTGATGTCAAGTTTTCACGTGAGAACTAACCAGCAACTGCACCTATCAGATAAATGTGGTGTGGTGAAAATTGCGATAGCCGCTTCTATACTGAGGCAAAGCAGAAGTATCAAGGGGCATGCAATTTAAATAACCGAGTACATCAGATTTGTGCTTACCTGTAGTGACACTCTGCCCGGGTTGCAAGACTCCACTCCCTCCTGGACACCCACCACTCATCTCTCCATCCTTCAAACGCTCGTCTTAGTACCGCTCTGTCATTGTGACACCTAGAACATATGCAATGTTGACAACTCAGGCACATGGAGGACGCTTCACAGAAAATAGATAGCAATATGCAGTGGAGTTGTTCAAGGAAAGCAATTTGCAAAATAAGTGCAAGTCATTACTTGGCTTTATGTGGAGAAACCCGACCAAAGGTGTTCTGCATCCATATGTTCAGGAACTTTCTAGCCAAGTGCCTAAAGCGGTACAAAAGAAACATACATTATTATGATGAAATCAGTATCAGCTGAAATGCTAATTTGGGTAAGCGCTTCAGCACCTTATTCTCAACTCCTTGAGTCTTCCACCTTTGTTCCAGCTGTATCCGACTCTGTAAAGAACCTTTCTGCGATTAACTTTGGGGATTTGTTTTGTTTCAACGGCGGATCTAACGCTGCTCGCTCTGTGTCCGGCTGCTTCCGGCTTCCCTCTGTTACTCTGCATCATAGTGAATCACGCAGCACGTGCAGGAGTCCCAGCGGATTCTATACAGCTTCATTAACACCCTCGATCTGAGCTAAGGGATGATTGTTTTGGTAACTAAGTGCCGCGCTTTTGTTTTTACTTGTCACGTGATAGCGGGTACTGACGGTCGGGTGTATTCCAGGGAACGGTTTCCACCGGCAACAGGGTGCGCGGAAGTCCTGCGCGATGGCCAAACAGCCTTAATCTAAGACTGTGGACATTCAACATGTCTCAGTGGTGCTTCCACACAGTGTGAGATTAATTTCAGGGCGGAGCGGAGGCAGGCTGCGTGAGGACACTTCCTTCTGTTCATGATATGTGACATGTTTAGTAAACGTTGTTTACGAACGTTTTGCCGTGAGACGACTGGAACGCACCCAGGGTCCTGTCACGCTACCGGTTAGACGCATTACTCTTCCTTGACAGACCGGGAGGGCGGAGTCGCACCCTTTTCAATTGGCGTAGGGCTATCGGTAAGAACGGAGAAGAAATCAAGCAAACCCTTTGACAATGAATAGTTGCCCTACAGAATGCCTGTTTAATGGTCCTAGTTTAAAATAATTTATATTTATATTAACAAACACGAGAATTGATATATTACTTCTACTGCTGCACAATCATAATGTATTAGTATTACACGACATATAAACAATAATAGACATTTTAAACGCTACAAGGCCGATGTTTACAACAAAACTAATTTGTTTTACAAAGGCGCTATGGGCACAATGTAATCTTTCCAAGGACCTTCTTAAAGCGGCGATCAGAGGAAAATTGTTGCTACGACTTAGAAAACAGAGAAAGACCCGACAATTATTAGAGCTTACGCAGTCTCGGTTCGAATTAATTTGATATTTAGACCCTTGTTATTGTGTTTAGTTACCCCAGTACATTGTGTGTATCTCTGCAAAAACTCAATCGGCGGCTCTAGATTTGGTACGCGCTGGGTGGGCTTTATCCCCATTCCCCAGCTAGTTAGCTAGCTAGCTAAATCTGCTAGGCTAGCTAGCTAGCTAACTATCGTGAGTTGACGCTGCTCGGACCGGTCTGCCACACAACGTTCGGATCGAGTAAGTTCTATGCATACAATCAATTACGCCTTACTTTGTTTGAGTGTTCATCAAATTAGGTGTCGAGACGTGGGAAGCTACCATAGGTAACCCGCTACCAATCTTTGCTAATTGTTGTCGTTTATTCTCTTAAAACTCAGCGAAGAGTTGATTCACATGGACAATGATCGGTGAAGTGCCTTAAGGTTTTGTACCTGCTCGCATGTTAATAGTATATAAAATATCCAGGTGCTTAAGTTACTCTTTTGAAAGGTGATTTATTATAATTGACATGTCACGTCTCATGTTGGCATCACTGGCTGTTGTCAATTAACGTGCTAATTGGTTAGCAGCGCTTGCTGAAATTGTCTCCGTGTAAGTTCGCTCGCCCTACGGTTAAGTAAAGGGTCCATTTGACAATTATGGTTATACAAATGTTTATGTTTGAAGTTGGGTCATGGTTCTACGGTTACTTTTATCATAATGACGCTATGTTGCGTCAACTTTACAGCTGTAATGTCGAATCGGATGTCTGCGGCTGTATTGTCAGGTCTGATCGAAATGAAGTCAATGGGACGGTTGCTGTCTCACTTGATTATAATGCATTAATGTTATCTTTGTTTAAACAGGAACAGGGACATTGTTGGGACAGGAGCTGACTGTAGTCTATCATGGAGAACGATGCATGTGCTGAGCCGAAGACCGGTGATGCTGCTGTCGATCAAGTGAAGCAGCAGCCTGCAACCGTATCTCCTTTTAGATACACTAAGGTGACGAAAATATAAAGATTACATATATTTATATGTATGAATTTTGAGAGGTATTTACTCATTCTATATATATACATATACACATTCATTCTATTTAACCGCTTGGGAATTGTTCTTTTCAGGAGGAGCTTCTGGAAATAAAAGAATTGCCAGTCTCTAATGAAAGGCCAGAATGTCTCTCAGAGAAATATGACAGGTAAGGCTTTTCATCCCTTAGATGTAATAAATCTGCATCACAATTTGTAATGGATAATATGTATACTAATATTATAAATGATGTCGCCTAGTATAAAAGAAAGATGTATTATGTCAAACAAGGCTGGTAGGCCTACTCTAATGAATGTTGTTTTGGGACAGTGATGGCGTGTGGGACCCCGAGAAGTGGCATGCCTCGCTTTATCCCACTTCGGAGCGTAGCTCTCCTGTCGACGGTTTTAAGAAGGACTATGTGGATGAAAGAGTTCCTCTGAAACGAAGAATCCCAGGTAAATGACCAGAGGTCAAAGCCAGACATCTATTGATTTACATTTAAATAAAAATGTATATCAAGTTATCACAGGGTCACTTGGATATTGTCATGAGAAAAGAGTCATGAAGCTGGGAAAACATTGTAATTTTACATGATCTCCTCTAAACCACAAGCCTACTTAATTTTACTTGTTATAGATATTGTACACAACAAATCTAAAGCCCAGCATTTTGGCTGCGTTGTGTTTAGATCCTCGTGAGCGATTAAAGGAAGATGATCTGGATGTCATACTGAGCCCGCAGCGACGCAGCTTTGGAGGTGGATGTCAAGGCATTGCTGCGCCTGCAGCCCATATCCGTCGCCCAATCAGCCCCCTGGAAAATAAGGAGAATGAAAGTCTCCGTCTAGGAGGGGCACGCAGAATTGGCAGTGGACGCATAATTGCTACCAGAGCATTTGAAAGAGAGGCCAGAGTGGAGAAAGAGAGGGAACGTGAGAGAGAGTTTAAAGATAAAAGATTCAGGGTAGGTGTTTATTTCTTTGTCCATCCATAATGTATTTCTTAGTATTCTGATGGAGGCATTCATTTCTTAGAAGGTAGTCTTCAAAATAACAGCTGTCCATACCCTTCAAGTAGTTTATCAAATACAACTGTAAAAGGGAAGTTATTTTACAGGTTAAAACTATAAACCTTTAATAGTTTTCAATGTGTTTGATTTTGCTGCACATATTTAGTTATATTTTTAAGACAAATAATGGGACTATAATACGAGTACCAAGTTGGTGAATTGTCCTGTTAATTTGGTGTCATTTGTATTTCCACCTTGTCTTTATTTGCAGAGAGATTTTGGTGACAAACGTGTCTTTAGTGAAAGGAGAAGGAATGACTCTTATGCAGAGGAGGAGCCAGAGTGGTTCTCTGCAGGTCCGACAAGCCAATCGGAGACAATTGAACTCATTGGTTTTGACGACAAAATCCTGGAAGACGATAAACGCAGGTCCAAGCGGTCAAGAAAGCGCACAGAGTCTTTGAAAGAAGGCATGTCAAAACTTGTATATTTTGTGTTGGTTCTGTTTTCATCAGTTCCTTGCTATGCTTTATATGATTAGGAACTCAACCACCTTTGTGTGACACCTTTCTTAAACGGGATACTAACGTTTGTGAGTTTCATCATGTTCAGTGGTGGAATGTAATGGTGGACAAGTGGAAGAGCAAGATGTGGGGTTGCAGTCTACGGCCGATCAGGAGGTTCCCCACCCTGATGTTCTGCCGGAGCAGTCAACCGGAGACTTTGACTTCAATGAATTCTTCAACCTGGAGAAGACCATGCCAGGACTGGCTTCTGTAAGTGCTGGGCTTCACTGTGTGGTTGTGTTGGGATTTTGATGGTGTGAACCTCACAGATCGGATAGTCATTTAGCCTGTCTATGTGATTATTACGTTTTCCTCTCCAGTAAACGGTAGAGGATTTTAAGTGCGGATTGAGCCGAATATAAGACGACCGCTATGTGATATAGCAGAATACGTTCAATTCGAGATTACCTCTGCTGTACTGGCTAGATCTCACTTAACTTGGTCTGGGTCGGTGGATATGGTCATTCAATGGCACTGTCTGAATGCTCTTATTAGAGCCTTCTTGCATGTGGTTAGAGACAAGTTAAATTATGTATCAACAATCCCAATGTATGCCCATCATTAAAGCTGCATTAGACTATTTATGAATTGGTCCACTGCCCTCATTCGTCCTGCATGCTTAATTGATGGAATGTGATCCAAAAGTGTCATCTCATTTTGTTTCCCACTCTCAAAGTTTTGTGTTCGTCTTTCAGATGATAGAGGACGTTTTGGGGGAGGGCCCTGTATCAGCCAGCCGCTTTAGTCAGTGGTTCTCCACTAACCTGAGCCCATCCGGCAGCCAGTCCAGTAGCCTGAGGTCCACTCCTCACGAGGAGCTGGAAAAACTAGCAGGTAAAATTATTTGACTATCTTGGCTGTCTTTCTCTGAGGAATTTTCTTGCCAGACCAGAGCATCCTTTTGTGAACAATGACTCTCTCTTAAAAAAAAAATGGTGTTAAGGTTTTTAGGGGGTCTTTAATTTAATTACTTAATCATCCATATGATTTAGTCATTTCTTGTAAAATTTCTGTGAATGTTTTAATCTTGATTTCTCCCTTGAAGGGCTTGAACCCTCTGGCCAAGGTCCTATCCCATATTTCACACCTATCCAATCTTCAGAGTGCAGGGAGAAGGTGGACATCCTGGAGTTGCTGCACAAGGCCAAAATAGACCTGAAGCCCCTTCTTTCCACACTGTCCGTCAACAAAGCTCGGCTTCGGGAAAGCAGTAAGTTTCAATTCACCTAAAGAAAAATTTGTTTCAACCTCACGTTTTACTGGGGATGTACTATGCGCTAGGTTAAGGCGTTCTTAAATGTCCCCTGAATGCATTCTACAAATGACTGAGCCTTGACGTTTGTAGTCAGACCTGTCTTTTTGAGCAGCTTCATCATGTCCGATATTTATCTGTGCCCAGCTCACTCTGGAGTGGCGCTCTCGCTGGAGGAGGTGGAAGGAGGGATGAAGGGGATGAAGCTGGGCTCCGAACCACAGGTGCGAAAGGTGCAGCCTCCACAGAGAGGAAACGGCACACCCTTCATGGCTGAGCATTTAGAGCAGGCTTTGACCGGTTGCTCCAGTGCACGGCCACGCTCGCGTGACACGGACATGTCGGCCTTCAATAAACTAGTGAGCACCATGAAGGCGAGTGGAACTCTGCCAACTCACCCCAAAAACAACACAAACAATGTAAGTATTTCTATAAATGTGATTTAAAAGAAAGAGGGGGAAAAAAATGTTTAAGCGTTTGAAAGAAATGTGTACCTTTGTGACGTCGACCAATTACTTGTTAAAATTCTAACCAAATACGAAGCGATGGGCATACATTTGTTTGACGTCCTTTTTGCACGTCGGTTTCTGAATTTGTGTTCGTAAATGTGCTGTCCACGACCATCTCAAATGTCAATAGTTGGTCATTAAAGGAAATTATTGCACATCAACCCCAAAAGCACAACTGACTTGCATTAGGGACATTTTGACTCGCATTTACAAATCTATCGGAGTGGGCTTGCAGTGACTAAGTTGGAGAAGGTTTCAGCAAAAATCTGTTGTAAGGACAATTTTCTCTCTTTTTTTTAGTGTTGAGGCAATTTGTATTCCTGCTATTTTACTGTATTTCTAAATGCCCATCAGGCAATCAACACTGCAAAATGTTTACTTGGGCAAGTGTGCATTTTTTGTTGCATTGTGCCCACTACAATTCCTTTCTCCCTGCTCGATTCAGCAATCTTCAGATTCAGCTGCCGTAACGTTGTCTGAACCTCAGGTGCCTGCTCACCAGCAGAAAAACATATTCCAGGTGTGTATACCTATTGTCTTGTCAGGCTAAACCTGACCAAATATCTTGTCTTGTCTAATGTGCAATGCAACTCGTCCTTATTGATGCACAGAGCCGACACTTTCAGTTTGGGAAATCGGTTATCTGAATAACTTCAATAATTTAGGCATAGGGCCCATTAAACAGCAGGCTACAATACCCATCCTTGGTGTTTGTCCCTGGATGGGAAGTGGTCTGAAAAAACCGGTTGGGGAAACTATAAAATCCTGAATATATCCGGTCTGCACTTGAATCTGAGATGAATAAAGTGAATTTGGATTTCTGTGTCATAGGAGCTCTTGGGCGGTCCTGCTCGTAGTGGCTCCCCTACCCTACTTCTTTTGGGAAGCTCCGAGGGCCCCGCTTCCTCTGCCCCTCTTCATGGCCTCCTACACAAGGGCCCTTCACCGCCTCTCTTTCCACAGAGGGCTCCCTCACCTGACTACTTCAACAATCAATTGCAACCTCCAGCAGGTGAGTTCCTTACAAAAGTGAATTGTTTTAAATGGCATTAAAAAGAAGCTGCATATACCATTTAATGGAGTTGGAAAGTATATTTGAGGTCATGTCCTACAAGAGCTACGGTACCAAATGCAGTTCTCTCATTTCTTCTTACTTGACCACAGATGTTAAACCAGTTTATGGTTCTCTTCTGCCATTTCGATGGCTTTGTTTCCCCTCTTCTACCTCAAGGTTTTCCTGTTGGTCCTCCGCCCATGCTGCCGGAACAGTTTGATGTACACAGGTCCATCAGTCCTACATCTTCTGCACAGCATCAGGTTACTTAAATATCACAGTTACACAAGTAATAGTTGTTTGGATCCCCATAGGACTTTTTTTTTTATATATATATATGTACACACACAAAGATATGTTTCGGATGGAATCAGCAGTGTAAAATATTAATGGCTTGGATTTAAGTGGAATTTATATTTTAATTAACAGGTCTTACTTTGTCTACATAATCGGTATTCACTTTGTCTACATAATCGGGATTCAGTGGAACAGAAATTTCACATTACCTCTTCAAATCCCGCAGTACCTATTTTTAGTAGTATCTTCTCATAAATAACTCAATGTCTCTTAAGACATCCTTTAGGGACCTCTTCAGCTCTATGTATTGTTTTCTAGATGAGGGCGCTGTCAATGTCGGTGAATCATGCCGACCTGGAAGCACTGGCATTCCAGCAGGACCTCGCTCTACATGCCCACCACTCTTACCAGTCAAGCTACAACAAGCCACCACAAGACAAGGCTTATCGGAATCGGTTAGTCAAAGCACTGCACAATATTCATGGTTAAATAACTTAAATGATGGAATGAAGAAATGTAGTTTGTTTCATATTCAAATTCGATTTTTGGACATATTTTTTTCTTTGTTCTTCACTTTATATTTTGAATGCATATTTTAAGTCGTGTGCTTGTGATCCACAGGATGCAGCGTGTTAATCACTCACCTGGTCCAGGTCCTCAGTCTGCAGGGAGAAACTCTCCAGGCAATGCCGTCACCAGCATGGTCAGTATAAACAAAAAAAAATGTGTGTGTGTGTGTGTATATATATATGTACACATTTCTCAGTCATTTCTACGCCTCCTGGAATTTGTAGTATTAATATTTTTTATCTTTCACTTGTTACAGTTGTCTGCTTCATTTACACCCACATCTGTAATCCGCAAAATGTATGCCACAAAAGAGAAAAGCAGAGATGAACCATTGAATCGCCCAGACAACCGGGAGGAGGGAGCGGCACACTCTCACGATGGTATGGCACACCAACGTATCCTCAACTTCTCAGTTTGCACTGAAGTGGAATTACAGCAACACTGTAACTATGACATATGGGTTGTGTGATTACAGACAGCAGTTCCCAGAATCTATACCTGGAGGGGATGGATGGTCATGCAGCCCACTCCGGGGGTGTAAAAGCCAGCTCACAGTCCATGCCAGGCAAAGACCAGGAGCGTCTCAGGCCTGGCTCCTCCGGACGCCATACACCCACCATGGTACCTCCAGGGCCATCCTCGTCCTTTCCTCGTCCCATCTACCCGGTACCACTGATATCCCATGTACCAGTGGTTCGTCCTCCACCCCAGCTCCACCCTAATGTGGTTCAGCGAATGCTGGCACAGGGTATCCAGCCCCAGCAGATTGGACCTGCCCTTGTGCAAGCCGGTCAGTCGATGCGTGTTTTGTTTTTGTTTTTTTTCACCAATGTATTGACTGACTTATTTTTACCGAACAGTTATCGACCTTATGACTGACCTCTAATGCTGAGAACTAATTGGAGTCTTGACTTGTACCCATAGGTATATTTCCACAACACGTTGACATAGCACAACTCCAAGGTTTGCCTCCTGCCCTGCTTGGACAACCGCTTTACCCGTTAAGTTCAGCAGGACACCAAATTCTACCTCCTAGAACCAATACTCAGATGCAGTTAGCAGTGATGCAACAGCAACTTCAACAACAGAGACAAAGTGAGTGAAATCAATTTTAAGTATTATTACTTCTCGTTGTGTGTGTATATGGTAGTTTCAGCATTGAGCCATTTCACAGGTTTTGGATTGTCTTAAAGTTTACAGCTCTGAGTGGCGAATGAGCCTTTACCATCGTCCACAAAACCACACAAAAGATAATGTATATCAGTACCACAGTATTGTATAAAAGTTTTTAGCTTTCAGCTCAGCAAAATGGGCTTACAGTAAGAGCAAACTTACAATACATAGAATGTGATGTCATTCCTAGCTGAGGAAGCCTTTTCTTCTGTATATTTACAAAGATGTAATTGTTTGCTGCTACCTTTTTTTTTTCATATCTACTCATTTCTTTGTAAGTTTATTTTCTCAACTTTGGGCTTTAACATTTTTTTTCTCATTTTGTAGTGCATCCAAGTGTTCAAGGCCCTCTGTCACAGAGCCAGGGCCCCCATCGGACAAACGGCTCTCAGCGACACGGGGGCAGCCCGCCTCTAGGCCTGGCCAAGTGGTTTGGATCAGATATGTTGGAACAGCCACTCCCCTGCATGCCAGCCAAGGTCATAAGTGTAGATGAATTAGAGTTCCGGCCGTGAGAAAACGCTGTGCTGGATAGCAAAAAGAAAAAAAAAAAAAAAATTGTTTTGTTTTTTGGGCAGATCTCCTCCACCTCGTTACCATAAAAATGTGAATTTTGATTTGAAAGACAGAGTGCACAGAACTGGATAGTCTAACCATGCCATGTCTTCAACCTTGAAGTCACTGCTTTTGAAGGCGATTGATGGAGATATTGTTTTTGCAGCAGCATTTTTTTTTGTATTTTTTTTTTTGTATTAGTGCACAGTAAATAATGTATAGGCCTAATTGTACAGACCGTGGGAAATGATGTTATGCTCCCTGTATATAGGTATGGTGGTTTCTTTATCTGGTCATAGGGAAGGTGAAACTATCTTGTAATTCAATTGAAAACAGAGACAGTCACTAAGAGTTAGTAGCATTCGTGTCTTGTCCACGTTTACCCCCCACCCTTCCATGCACTGAGAAAGGGTCACTGCGAATGAGAAATATTAGATTTGAGTGCATACACTTTACTTTCCTTTGTGGTATAGTTTGTGGCCCTTTTCTGTAGAAGTGACTGGCAGGAGCATTTCAAGACAACTCCAGGGGATGGTTGTGCCTTTTTTGTTTTTTTTTCTTTTCTCTTTAAATGTATCCTCTCCCATCCAACATGTCACAATTGGAGACAGCACTGCTCACACTGTCAGTTTTTGGAGGGTGTTCGGGATGCAGTTTGTGCTAAAAGCACAAATAGAATTAATAAATAAAAACTTCAGTAAAACCATTTATTTGCTTTTAAATAGTTTTTTTGCTTTATTTTTGTGGCACTGCCTTGATCATAGAAGGCAGCACCACATGTTCCCTTTGATAGGATCATCTGTACAATTGCAACACCAGTGATGTTAAAATGACAGGTCCCTACTGTATGTGATTTATGCCTTTAAGTCTTTAGTCATTTGTAGATACAGGTTGATTTCTTAGACAAGCCAGTATATCTGCAAATATTACTACATTGCATCGGCAGGTAATTAAGAAAGCGGAACTATTAAGAAGTAGGCTGATAAGATGGATACGATGGAACTTTATCCTGAAGGAAATAGTTTTGAGTACAAAACAAACTAACTACAATACACAAAGTAAAACATAAATTAAAATGACATGTTTGAGCAGTAATGTCAATTTATGTATATAAAATTACACGATTGGCTTTGAGGAAGACCTTAAGAGGATTGGAAGTTCCCTGCTGCTCTGTGGACCCCCCCCCCCCTTTTTTTTTTAATAAACTTTGCAAACCTTCGCTTACCAGCTGTAGCAGCCCATTGGAGAAGTATACCAAAATTAGACATTTTTTCGTTCTTCCAACCAAAACCTCTCCTTTTATTGTTGTTGTTTTTTTTTTGTTTTTTTTTTAAGGGTTAGAGAAAGGGTCCGAATAAGAAGTTGGTATGATTGCATTTTAGTTAAATTACTTAAATAAAGAAAACGAAACGAAGCTGTCATTATGATGACAATCAACGGTTAAACTGGGGAATATCTTCAAACCGTGGAAATAAATGTTTCCTTAATGGTTTTATTTTTTTAATTAAATTCAGAGCTTACCTGGAGCCACAGGATCATGTAGTACATGTGTCCTCAGTGGGATCACGGGCAGGGGGGAGGGGGGTGGCTTGTGGTGGATGGGGGAGGGGGTTCACAAACAGAGCAGACAGGAAGAGACCTGCGCGTTCGCGTTTCGACATAAAGACGCGAAAGACCCCGGCGCTGCCGGAGCCGCTCTCCACCCGCGGGGCCACCACCATTGTTGCGCGACGCCTCCCACGGAAAGACACGCGCCGCTACAGCATGAAACCAGTGGGGAGACACCTTTTACACAAAACAAGAGCGACCCCCACCCTCCAAGAAAGCAGGGTCAAAGTTCACAGGAAGCTGGGGGGCTGCCATTTTTTTCCGCTGCTGCTACTTGCTAACGTTAGATGCTAAAGCGTACGGGGAGGTGCGGCTGGTCTTGGGGTTTTTTTTGTAGCTAGCCGTTCTCGTCAGATCTGAGTCGTTTCCCCCCCCACCACCCCGCGTAAATCCGCCATTCCTCCGACCGCTGTCGCGAACAACCCGCCGTTATTGGATGAATTCGGCATGGAGAAAGTAGCGGAGCCGTCTTGGACTTCTTCGTACACCTACCAGGTGAGCAAGCACAGTGCGGAGATGCTACACAACCTCAACGTTCAGAGGAAAGATGGAGGCAGGTTCTGCGATGTGGTGTTGCGCGTCGGCGAGGAGAGCTTCCCTGCCCACAAAGCGGTGCTGGCCGCCTGCAGCGAGTATTTCGAGTCGGTCTTCAGCCGCCCCACGGAGGGCGAAGGCGACGCAAAGGAGATGGAGATGCACACGATCAGCCCCAAAGTTTTTAAAGACATCCTGGACTTCGCCTATACCTCCAGGATCGTGGTGCGACTCGAGTGCTTCCCGGAGCTGATGACAGCTGCCAAGTTTCTGCTGATGAGGTCGGTCATTGAGATCTGCCAGGAAGTCATCAAGCAGTCCAACGTGCAGATCCTCGTCCCGACGTCCCGGGGAGGAGACGCCAGCCTGTTCCAGGCCACGGGGGCTACGGAGCTGGGCTTCGCGGTGGCGCAGCAGGACCTGGTCAACGGCACGGAGATGCTGATGAACGGCCAGGGCTTCGATAACGACGCGCAGATGCACATGGACGGAGGCGATGAAGCCGCCGCCGCCGTGCTGCTGGAAGGCGGAGGCGGAGAGTCGTCGGTGCCGATGCTGGAGCACGTCGACGGACTGCCCGGCTCCCCGTCCGCGGACATGACGGGCGGCGCACTCCATCACGACGACGGCTCCCCGGGGTCAAAGCGGAGCAGGGGGAGGCCGAAGAGAGGCGGCGTCGCGGAGCCCGTGCACTTCAATCACAGCCCACAGAAGGATAACGGGCTGTTCCCCTGCGGGACCTGCGGGAAAGCGTTCACCGAGGCGTCCCGCTTAAAGAACCACGAAGCGCAACACGGAGCCTCCTCCGGCGGGGTCCACGGCGACGGCCTGTCCCTCATGTCCCACCAGGCGCTGGCGGAAAATGGCCTGCAGTTACACGGTGGACTCAGCGTGGACAACGGCCGCAAACGGGAGAGGACGAGGCGGCACGTCGGCTGCGACATCTGCGGCAAAGTGTTCCGCGACGTGTACCACCTGAACCGGCACAAGCTGTCCCACTCCGGGGAGAAGCCATACGCCTGCCATGTGTGCGGGCTCCGGTTCAAACGCAAGGACCGGATGTCTTACCACGTGCGGTCCCACGACGGCTCAGTGGGGAAACCGTACGTGTGCCAGAGCTGCGGTAAAGGATTCTCAAGGTGAGCCGTGTCTTTGTGTTTTTCTGTTGTTGAAAAAAACGCAGGTTCACCGGGCATCAGTGCCGGGACGTCACCCACAGACACCCGCGCAATTTGCGCTGGTGTTTCCCCATCGTGAACACAAACGAGTGTTGCCAATGACAAGAGACTGTGTTGTGTTCAGAACCTGAAGGCGTCAGTATGTGTGTGCTCGGGGTGTCTTAGTGTATTTAAATGATTTTAAACCCAGCTCTTGTTAAATCTAACGTTAAGTTCAGATGTTGTCGCTGACAGCTTGTCGTTTCCCAGGAGCACGACGGTGACAGTGTGGCTGTCATCGCTGCATCATCGCCCACACGAACACGCGCAAACACACCTACGCACACAAAAACACTTTCACACCACTTTCACAGGCTCTGTGTTCCCAGTCCCCGTAAAAAAAAATAAAAAAAATCGACATCGCCACCTACTGCCGTGGAGGTTAACATACACGAGAGAGAACATACACACAAAGCATTTATAGGTTTAACAAAAAAAAATAATGTAGGGGAAGGAGGAGATATTTATGGGAGAGCAATCGACAGTTTGTAGCGGGGCGGGAAAAATAATTTGACATGTCATAATTAGGGGAGAATGTGGCAGGTGTAAATAATTTAATTCATTCATGGGTCCTTCTGAACAGAACAAAGCCAGGGAGACCTGGGCCTAGACTGTGCCGAGTGAAAATGTCAGCTGTGACAAAAGGCTAATGTGTGGTGGCTTAAAGGCACACTTGAGCTGAACAGAGTTGGCCTTAATGTGATTGGTAACACATTTGCTTAAATAACAGGTCGAAATGTCTGCTGTCAGATGGCAACATTATGTTAGGTCGTGAGCTCCTACAACACCTGTTAATTGTTATTTAGAATGGGGAAACCTACTCAATGTAAGTAGTTCATTTAATTGAAGAGCTGTCCTTGTTATTTGCCTTGGCTCACTTCATGTCATCTGCCACTAACGCTTACTTCAGCTCAGGTCTCATACTGTCGCTCACTCCTTAGGCGCAATGTTTTTATTACTTTTTTTTTTTTGGTAGACCACTTAAGGTCAACACCCACTAGGATTCACCGATGTGGTCGATATACATAATATTTTTATTGCCTTCTGCTTTTTCCAGACCTGATCACCTGAATGGACATATCAAACAAGTTCACACAACAGAGAGACCCCACAAGTGCCAGGTAACATTAGGATCCACACACTGGGGTTATTGTGAATTATAAAAACTCTCAGCTAATGGCGGTTTTATGTCATCATGTAACTAACGATTTAACATGCCAATTGCTGTGTTACAGATTTGTAATGCCTCTTTTGCTACAAGAGATCGCCTCCGGTCACACCTTGCGTGCCATGAGGACAAAATCCCCTGCAAGGTTTGTGGCAAGTTCCTGCGTGCTGCCTACATGACGGACCACCTCAAGAAACACAGCGAAGGAACCCACAACTACTGTGGCATTTGCAACAAAGGTAATCCCTTCAACATGTCGGCGACTCTGCCCCATGTCAAAGGACATTTGCGCCAATGTCGTCTGTTCAGATCTGTACCAACAATGTGAAATTGTAGCCTTGTCCAAGGTTCTCAGGATGTCCTGTAACACAGTCATAACGTCAGACCACTCCACATGTCCAATATTTGAGTTGACTTTCAACAGCGTCAATTTGCAGTGTGCGCCGCCACGAGATGCATACACGTGCATGCACCAGATTCAATATAATCCACAGGAGGTGAACATTACTGTCACAATAGAGATGTTATTCCCCAAAGGATGATGCATTGTGTTGTGGAGGCTTTGTGCTCGTTTGGTTTTCAAATGGAACCCTAGTGTATGTTTCCTCTTCTCCTCACCAGTTTCCCTCCCTTGCATGCGTTTGAATCCAATCAATCTGCCCCGTCGTTTTTTAAAAGACCCATTGCTCGTATTGTGTTGTTGACGTACAAAAGACATGCCTGTTGCCTGTAATTGCATTAATTGGCAATATGAGGGTGACACCAGGACAAGCGTAGTGTGATTGGCTTGATAAGAACATCCGTTTATACGGTTTGCCTCGCTCCCAGTGTTAAAAAATCTCCACTCCATGGCTGACGATGGTCCTGCGTTGGTTTAGGTCTAACCCAAGGCAGGTTGATACAGCTGGGTGGTTTGTTTGTGGTGGGTCTTTTGGGTCGGAAATTGTGGTTCTGAATGCTGTTGTGACTCACGGTTACAGAAAGTGACCATTGAACCTTATTCTGGTCCGCACAACTTTCGATCATCTCTACAAATCAGTCAGGTGGCGCCGACACGTTTCAAGGACACCGCGCTCATCGCCAAGGCTCCGAGTGTCAAACAACCGCCTTGTTCTTTGTTCTTCTGGTCCCAGGTTTCTCCACAGCGTCCTACCTTAAGGTGCATATAAAGACCCACCACGGCTCTCCGCTGCCCCCCTCTGCCACAATGCACACCTTCCCTGAGCCAAGGGGGGGACTGCAGATGCACAACGGCAGCCCTTACCACATGGGACGCCAGTGCTCGGTGGAAGGCAAGCGGCCGCCCGTCCCATCCCGAGTTTTCATGGCTTTCTGGCTTTCATGTGCTCTGCTGCTTTTTGGACACATGCCGCTGCATCTCTGTGTATGTTGAAAGCCCAGCGCAATGATCGATTGCGATCATTGCTGAGCTTTTCCCTCAAACATCTACTATCGTGCAATTTCATCTGCTGGTTGTCTCTCTGTTGGCCCCGTGCGTGGGTGTTTTGAATGAGGTGGCAGTGTGTACTTCCCTGAGGTAATTATGTAGAGGAGAAACAACGGTCCTCTACTATAGGACTACGATTGCATTGATTATTTATGAACTTCACCAACAACATAACATCAAGGGTCAGGATTGCAGAAATGGCTGGGGGGGGGGGGGGGGGGCGGAGGGCAGGGGGGGGGGGGGGGGGGGGGGGGGGGGGAATTGTTTTGTCTAGAACCATAAGCAGTGCGGCATTTTGCTCTCGTTTGAATGTAAGTCAATTGGCAGAAATTCATTAACTCGTACGTTCCACATGGTTGAAAGTAAACCATAAATCCTTTGTCTCTGATTTGACACGAAGAGATGCCTGATCCAGTGATGCTCTCCTCTCAAAATCATTCCACTAAAACCCTACACTTTTTGTTTCAGGGAAGACCTTTCGCTTAAAAGTCTGGAATTGAATTTGGTTAAAGTCCCTATTGTCACTTGCGGTAATTGGGCACAAAGACAGTTAACACGAGAATGTGGAATGCCCTTTGCTTTCGTATGTGTGCGTCTGTCCTGCATGGCCCTGGCAGAGTATGACTGACAGCGGCGGCACCTGCTTGGCTGGTCCGTCGGCAGTTGTTCGGCGATGCACAGTGTTGCACGATTGTCTTACTGTGCGCTCCATTAGCCCTGGATCCACCGAAATCCTCTGGTGCTTGTGGGAGGGCAGTGTTGACGAACGACGCGTGTTCCACGAGCGGTGGTTAAGCGAAATCAACTTTCGGAGATTTCTACATTTATGAACTGCACTTGCTTGTTACCATAGTGACTGTGGTTTCTTTTGTCGTGCTTCTGTTTGACATGAATTGCTCTAATGGATGGCTCTGTGTGTTTTGACAGTGAACAAGCTGTGCGTGCGTGCGTGCGTGCGCGCGTGTGTGTGTGTGTGTGTGTGTGTGTGTGTGTTTAGGCTAATTATTTACATTACACATCATTTGGCTAGGAGATTTGTTATTTGCAGAGAGGGAAACAGGAAGAAGTTTTCATTCATAGCTGACCGCTTCAGTGATGCGATTCACTCCGCATGGATTCATTCATACTAGTAAATCTGCACACTGTGTTTACACGCTGCATATCCAATACTAGTGATGAAATGAAGGTAATTCTTTCCATATCGTCTCCGCCGGTGTGTTGTGTCTGTCCCCGTCCCCCCCCCCTTCCCTTTCTCCACGGCCGGGTGTCATGTAGACCTGTGCGCCAGTCGCCAGCTGCTCCTCACCTCGTCTGAGGCAGAGGGTCGCTTTCGCGGGCTCTCTGGACACCCGGCTCTTCCCCAGCCGGGCCCTCCAGCCGTGGGGCTGCAGCCTGAGCTGCTCATGGGGAAGCCAGGTGGGACTCCGTATTTCTGGGAGTGTCGCTCCGGCGGGGTGCCTGGCTTCCCCGTCCATGGGCCTGTCGCAGGTCAGTACAGTCCAGCGGGAGGGTGGGTTGGGGGCATGTTGATCGCATGGCCCGCCGGTTGGACGAGCGAAGCACAATTCTCAGTGGACACTGGGAAACGGGCTGAGCTAGATGATATGGTTCAATCTTATGGCCATGTTTTTGTGGAAATTGGCTTTTTTCCCCCCTCCATTTTTGCTGAATTTAATTATTGATTAAAATCAACTGTGACACCTTGCTCCAGTAGTGCTTGTTGCGTACCCAATTAACACCTTATGTTTTTATTTGAGACTTTTGCAGGTGCCAGCCAGCTACGTTTGATGTTGCTATATATATATATATATATTAATAACCTGTTTCTTAATCCTAATTCATATTTCTCTTCCCTCCCGCGTCCCCTTATTTCTCTTCCTTCCTCACCACCCTCTTCCTGTGCATGTGGCGTTTACCCTCAGATGGACAGGAAAACGACGGGAAATGCCCTCACCTGGAATCGGAAGAATCGGATCCGTCGTTTGGAGAATTGCCAAACAGCGAGGAACTCAGATCTCCGCACAAACCGGAGCCGGAGCTGGAGATGCCCTCTCTATCCTGCAACGGAGCCTCTGCAGGCGCGTCGGGTTCCCCCGAGGAATCCAAAGTCAAGGCGGACCCGGAGAAGAAGTTCATTTGCGGGATCTGCGGTCAGGCCTTCCGCACCAAGTCCTACCTCAACAAGCACCAGCACAGGGTTCACAAGGCTCAGAAAGCCCAGGTGGTTTCAGGGTCGGGCTCGAGTGAGCCTGCTCCGTCCCTGACCTCTCCCTTCTCCCCGCAACAAAACATGTCTCTGCTGGAGTCCTTCGGCTTTCAGATTGTCCAGTCCGCTTTTGCTTCTTCACTGGTCGATGCTGAGGCGGGTCAAAGTGGACTGGAGTTTGGAGGGAAGTGAGGTCTTCGCTAGGGTTGTAACAAAGCTTCTCTCGTCTTGGACAGAGCCAGGTGGCCCACAGAAGACGCTCCGCAGTTGGGAATAACTTTGCCTCAAGACTGCTTGATTTCTGTTTGGTAAATTGCTTAACGTGTATCCAATATTTTTGTCAGAAACTGCCATATGATTCCTACTTTTTCTACTTTTTCAGTAGTACGAAAAGTGTACGGCGTGTACATTTATTTGTAAAGAAATGACATGAAGGTTTTATTTCCTTTATCTGACATGGATTTGTTGAAGTGATGTTTGGTAGGCTTTCAGTTGTTTTCTGGCGTTGTGTTAATCTTGGCTGCACACATGTTTCTGACGTGAGATGAATTATTTACTGCGTTCTTAAAATTCGTTTTCAAAAATTTCCCCCAAAACATGATAGTCTTTTGGCCCACTTCAGCTGCTCTGATGATCTTGTTGAATCAATCCTTGGCCTTTGCAACCGTTTTTAAAGTTTCATATTCCTCATTTCCCTGTAGGCTGTAAACAGACAAACATCAGAGCATCAAGAGGGCTGCGTTCTGTATTTAGGTTGTTTGCTGCTTCATGTTTGATGGATTTAGTTTCTCTTGAGAACAGGGATTTAAATTGGCTACGTACCAGGTTTATGCTTGGACTGGGTTATTTGCGAATAACTTATCATTTTCCTGACAGGCCCACGGCATATTTCATTACACATGTATTATGCGCAAACAACTTTGTATAAAAAGAGTTTATTTAAATGCTGCCGAAAAGTACTGAATGTTGTCAAGGACCTTAACAAATGATTACACAGGATTGTAGTTGACAACCGTTCAGAAGCACTTTTAAATCACGTATGATTAAAAAAAAAAAGAAAAAAACTTAAAAATGTCTTTGTTCACAGCGTTCACATAAAGTACATTTGGCTCCAGTAAACCTGGCAAAAATAACCTCACCTTAAAAAATGAATAATCAAGCTACCTCACAAAGGTTTACTAACTCCATAGTGCTTGGTTGTTCAAAGCTTAATCATGGTTAATTTCAACAATTTTGGATCTACAAAATGAAAAGTCATCGATAAAGTTCAAATTTAGCCCCAGTAGCACCAAATCTTTAAATAGATTCAATATTATAATTAAGATATGAATATGTCAACCTTAAAAGTGCTTACAGTCATACTGAAAGAACTACCTGTTCCAGTTATATTTTTAGAAAAAATATTTCTGGCATTCACATTAATATGACTCACATTATACTCGTATATATATTATTATTACGTTTGTTGATGTGCTCGCTGACGGGACGTGCTACTGGCAGCTCATTTGGGTGTGAAAACCCCGTTTTTAAGTTTTAGATTTAATGATTGGTAAACATAGTTATTTATATGAACAATTGCAAACAAAAGGAGAGGAAAAGCCATTTGTTATGTATAAGGTGTACAGGAATATTTTTGGAAAAAGGTTTTTCTATCGAGTCTGCTAAATTTTGATTTAAAATTGGTCTTGAAACATGCCTTGCGCTTGTTGGGACCCCCCTCACACACACACACACACACACACACACACACACTATAATGGAAATGTTTCCGTTTGTTGGTTATTAAATCAGTTGTGTACAGTAAACAGGGACCAAGGTCAGGTATATTTTCCGTATATTTTTTGAGAAATGTAAATTATATTTTATTAACTTATTCA
Organism: Colistium nudipinnis; assembly: GCA_016785305.1. NCBI lineage: Eukaryota > Metazoa > Chordata > Actinopteri > Pleuronectiformes > Rhombosoleidae > Colistium > Colistium nudipinnis. The sequence goes on along the minus strand of JAFBJU010006081.1, from coordinate 39,118 downwards.
TGCCCTTGCTTTTGTGTACAGTTTTTCTTTTCTATTGTTCAACAAAAATCTTGTGATTTGCTCATTTTGATAATTTTTCACTGTAAATTATGTTAAATGGAGTGTGTGATTTGTGTACGTGTTGTGCAGCAGTTAAGGTGTTAGAGGAAGGATTCGCACCCTGTTCCGCCGGCCTCTGGGGCAACCAAATGGGATGCAACTTTCACAGAGTGGAGTAATTAGGCTCCCTTTTTTTCCCCCTCCAGTATGTCTTCTCCACCCGTACATCGTCTATTGATCAACCGCTGTCTGGGATCTGTCGGACTCGCTTTTTTTGTTTTGTAGATGACTCGGCTTGTCTTTGCACTAATGGCTGCTCTGTCGAGTCGCAAGCTATCCACCTTGTTGTCTTACAGTAAAACACGTGTTTAAACTAAGACATTCCGCTGATTGCAAACAGGCTAAACTGAACCCCTTTTACACTTTAAATATTTCAATTGGACGCTTTTGATTAGAGGCAAATTGTATTTGATTTTAATTTCGTTTTGGTCTGATAGTGATCCTTTTTATGATCAATTATGGTAATGTCGATAACAGAAACATGACAACATTGAATTTGCTTTCTTGCTTTTGCTCACAACGCAGCAATCTCGTTGCAGAATTTGAAACCAGAGAATGTTTTTTTTTTTTCTTTTGTTTTGTTGACCGACTAATCAATTCAATGGTTTAATTGAATGGTTTAAACTCCACATAAGTTCCAGTTAAGAGGATAATCAATTCAGTCCCACTCTTTACAGTCATATTGTACGTTACTTACTCTTGGTCTTGGTATGTACTAAAACGCAGCTCGACACTGTTGAACTTCAATTTGTTTGAATAATAATAATCTTAATAATAATCATTGCAATTTACATAATATGGAATTTAATTGTTGGATAGCTTAAGGGCCATGCCTACAAAAAATGTAATCATCTGTATTTCTCATGTTCAATGTTTTTTTTGTTTGTTGTTGCAAAAAGTGAAGGGGCTTGCAGTGTGTTTGTGCGTGCGCTGAGTAAAAAGAGAGTGTATACACGTGCCATCTTTGTGCGTTTGCCTCTGATCTGTTTTCTGTTAATTATTGTTTGTGAGTGATTTAGTCTGCTAAATTCAGTACATTCCTATATTATTTATGGTTTTATTGTGATTGTAACAAGTGTATATAACATTCATATACACTTTCTATAGAAAAATATATATATATAAATATATGAACCAACCAATATGATCAATGTTTGTCAATGGTGGTCCTGTACATATATAGATTTTTTTTTTTTTGTTCCTTCTCCCATGTTTGTTTTATGGAGCGGTGTTAAGTTATGGCAATTATGATTGGAAGTGTAAACTGCATGTCGTGGCACCTGAGCTGAGCTGAGCTGGGGACTGAATGTCGATCACTGGTTGGTGGCAGTAATACTTAACACTGTTTCGCTCTGCTGTCACTCTGCTCTGGTAGCCCTCATACTGCCAGATGCATGACTCACGTCTTTATAGTTGTTGGGGTTTTTTTTTTTCCCGCCCCCCTCCTTTTTTCGATCCTCTCTGCACTAGTATTTACAACTTCAGAATTGAACAGGGGTTTCTGCTGCGACTGTTGTTTGAACTCGAATGGGAGATGCCTGCGAAGGAGTGTGTTTCTTTCACAGGGATGTTTGATTTGTTCCACTCATCTTGGTACTCTTAATTGATGATTTAGACCTTGACTGTTTTGCTTTCTGCTTTTGGTCTGTTGCAAAGTGCCTTCCAAAATACTGATTGTGCACGGCAGTGGATTTAAAAAAAAAAAAAGAAAAAAAGATCCTCTTTTCTAAAGGTTTGAGAATTGTACAGTCTGACTTGCATTGACACTTTTGTATAAAAACACACAAAAATGTACAATATGTTAACTTGGTATTTTATCATCATACTCGACAAGCTTGCTCTTAAAGCGTGTGAGCTGCGTGTTGTCTTTGGACATATTTCAATTTAAGCATACTTTTCTATAAATATTTGTTTTTGTACTCTGTTATCGAGTCTCATCTCTCTTGTTGGTACAGAGATGTGGGCATCAAATAAATCGCAAATTGAAAAAAAGCGTCTTTGGCTTGGAATTTTTCTCTGGGAGCTATTGAAACGGTTTATAAACTTTTTACACAAATATCAACCTTTACAATTGATAAACTATTCATATTATCAGACAAGGCAGTGGAGACTAAATGACTCTCTCCCTGCACGGAATCCCGTTGTACTGTGTGGTACTACACAATGGGATTGTCGTCTGTAGAAATATTCACACCAGCTCATTTGGCACAAACAATCAATACTGCCCTCAGAAATACTTGATGGGTTTGGCTGGATGGAGCCACTGAAAATATCACGCTGGCTCACCAAATCTGTCAAAAATGAAGACCATGCCAAGATACCACATAATCCTGTACTGCTGTTGCTCGCGCTCAGACAGTGATGTAACATTCGCTGAAACTTGAAAATGGGGGTTTCAGTGAACGGCCCAACTGCTGCTCCGCGGAATCTGGGCTGGCCACTGAAAAAAAAAAAAAAAGCGGGACAAATCACAAGTTATGTTTCCGATCAAAAAATTATAATTTAGTTTGAATCGATTCATCGGTCCTTTCGATGTCGTCGTCGCCACTGCTCTTGTAATTCAGTTTGTGGAAGTCTTCCATAATCTCGTTCATTGTTTTCCCCTTGGTCTCTGGGACAAAATAAATCATAAATCCTGCACTGAAAACGGAGTAAGCCACGAAAATCAGAAAGCAGAACTGTCCAAGTCCTTCCTGTAAGGAAACACACAGAAGTAGAAGTTGAATTCCCTGCACGGTGGCATCGACATGTACTTTGAGAGTGAGCTGATGGGACTGGACTGTTGGAAAACGAGGAGACCATGCACAGCCTGTATCTCACCACTATGTAGCCGAATAGCATCCCCACGACGAACATGCTGAGCCAGTTGATCGTCCCGCTGATCACGTAAGCCGAGGGCCGCCAGGCTTGCAAGAAAAGGTCCGCGGGCAGAGCCATAGACACTCCGGCTGGCAGGAGAAGGAGATGGTGTTCTCATCCATAGCCCATCGTCATCAAATCAATTGACTATTTTTCGACGGACTCGTGAGGACAGGGGCGCGCCCCGGGAAAAACTCACATGGTCCAAGTCCGTAAATGCAGATGACACAGAAGATCAGGGCGATGTTCACGTACGGGATCCAGGAATTCAGGTCCTACGTGGAAGAAGACAAGGATGCATGGATTTGGCCTCTTCGCGACAGAGGGGTGGCGGCCAGGGAGCCGCAGATTACCTTGATGGACAGCATGACCGTCAGGAGGGACATAGCGATGCCCATCAGTAGGTAGCCATAGCCCATCAGCTTCTTTCTGCCAGCGCGATCTATCAAGAAAGACTGAGACACAGAGGTGATGCAAGGACTGGAACTATATCCGAATTTTTTTCTTTCTTTCTTTCTTTCTCTGTGCACCCTTTGAGGGACACACTCACACACAGGGTGACAGCGATCAGCTCCGTCGCTCCGATGCCAATGGCCAGGTAGTGCATCTGGTCCTCTGGCACTCCCGACTCGCGGAAGATGTCAAAGGCGTAGAAGTAGAGCTGCATCAGGGGACAGAGCGCGGGAGGCCGTTTAGCCGCGGTGAGGGGAAGTCGCGGCAGGTGAGAGCGGGAAACCGACGTACCGCATTGATGCCGCAGAACTGAATGCCGGCACAGGGCAGGGCCAGAGTCAGCAGCTGCCATCTCACACAGCGAGAGCTCAACACGTCCTTCACCGTCTTGGCCTTCTCTCCCTGTGAGCTCTCTCTCTCCTTCTGCATGTCGTCCAACTCCAGCTTGAGGTCCTCCTCCTGCCACAGCCACTGCAAGGCTAATGCGCAGGAGACACACGTCAGTAATACGCAATATGCGTAACCATTTCTGACTTCATCTGAACTCGCTGCCTTTATATGATTCTTACAGCCCTGCAGTAATTTGCTGTAGTGAGAGATTTGATTTCCTTTGTCACGTTGCCATTTTCCGATCTTAAAACTCACCTCTTTTGCAGCCCTCAATGTCTCCTTTGTCAATGTACAGGTATCGGGGTGCCTCGGGGAAGAAGAGCAGCGTGACAAACTGCAGGGTGGCAGGAATACCACTGACGGCCAAGAGGTAAGGCCACATTTCCTCTGTTCCCATCATCTCCCTTGACGGAGTGAAAAGGAAACTCGTGTCATCGGACGAAAAAACACGAGAAAAAGAAGCATTGACACACGTGGTTATTGATTGAACAGTTGCTCATTATGTCTTTGTGCCCTTTCAGAGTCAGAATCTGAATCGCTTTTATTGGCCAAATGTGCAGGTACACGGGAATTTAACTTGGGTGTACAGCGCCAGTGAATAAACACCTAAGACGTGCAACATAAGACATCATTTAAGCGATAAGACGGTAGGTAGTCGCTGATTAAGTGTTCAGCGGCCTCGAGTGTGTAGTAACAGTCCAAGTGTCTTGAGAGTAGTCAAGTTACAAAGAATATATACAAATCGCATCAATTGTCATTGTAGATACAATATATGGTATGTGATTGATGTTTGCAGCAGTCATAAGCACAGTATGCAGGGCCTGGTTATTGTCATTTACATATTACAATATATAGCGCGGGAATGTCATTGAAGTTGATCAAATTCTCATAACGCAGTGCAGTGCGCTTAGGTTATTGGGCGGGTCTTTGTGCTGACTAATTAGTGACACGCTTGTTTTTGACTTGGAAAAGACGAACCGATAATTGGCATCGAAGATCTCCCTTTCCTTTCTCTTTCTGCTCGTTTTTTTTTTTTTTTTTCTGGTTGGTATAGATATAAAAAGATATGCATGCCAACGTTCACTTCTTACCTGATGCCAATTACTTGACCCATAACTTTCCCGAAACCGATGAAGATTGAGGCGGTGAGAGTCAGGAATCCTCTGAGTTTCTTTGGCGAACTCTCGCCGAGGTACATGAGGTGAACGCTGAGGCCGAGACCTGCAGTAAAAAGAAAACGACATCAACCGAAGTGAGAGCCGGAAAAAAATAAATATATATAATGATAAGATACTCAACAAACAGTCAGAACATACCAACGTTATATCCATAGAGAAATCTCCCCAGCATGACCATCTCGAAGGATTTGGCCATGCGACTGAAGAGCATGAGCAGCGCGGCAACGATCGCCACCACGTTATTGAACAAGAGGGCTTTTTTCCTGAAAAATGGGAAGACACCACAAGGATTTGATCAAACTGCCGCCAAGGAATCTTGTCTGCCGATCCCGAACCCTGAAAAGTTTGGGGAAAACTGTTTTGACCCTGGGAGCTGGCAAAGTCACTTGCTCTGAGCAAATGGTCATAAACGGCTAAACGGTCCTAAAACTTGACGACACGAGAAAAAACCAAACGACAGACCGGAGCTGATGAGGATTGGTGTCTCAATCCATTTGCGCTCAGCTATTTCCACCGGTGTGGATCCTTCGCCGCCTTCCTGACCTTTTTTCTTTTCTCTTGAGGATGACCTTTTGGTGGACCAAATTTCAGAATTCCTGGCCAGAAAGTGTCCCTCACCGGCCATAGGTGACAGGAAGGCTGCCACTGTGAATAGCCCCAGCCCAGGCTCCAAGACTTAACACAGCCACGATGAAGGACCAGATGAGCTTGTTGGCCGAGTCGTCCGCTGGACCTTGGTATCTCAGCATCCACGTGTAGTTGACGAAATGTTTAATATGCTGTGAAAACAAAAAAAAACAAACAAAAAACAGCTTTTCCATGACCCTGAGCAATTGTGGCGTGATGAGCCCCTTTGGGTGTGTTACTGTGATGCATTTTGAGGCGTGCTTTGCCACAGACGCGTCCGTCAAACGGACAAAAACGTACCGCTTCCGGCGACGCAATGACAGACACTTGCATCCCGTACTGAAACGATCCACCGATCCCCAACACCATCGACAGTCCATAAAGCCTCCAGTATTGCAGCTGAAACGGAGAGTGGAAATCAGTCGCGCCACGGGAATTAGTGAGACCGTAGGCAATTAGAGCCAGTAGGAGGGGACATCTGGTACGTGCTGATTCACGCAATGGCTCACCGACACGGGCCCCAAACATGTGTTTAATGATTGTCAATTACATCCGATCTGCGTAGTACGACGTCAGCCCGCGCGCTCAAGCATTCAGCTCTGGCACAAATATCCGCTCAACCACAACCGCTTCGCCGTAGCTATGCGCACAGGGTTATTAATTGTTTCTGCCCTTGAAGCTGTGTATAACTCAGAATGTAGCGATTATTTTAATATCATCTGAAGCCCTTTTGGGTCGCAGAGACAGTATGGCACCTTTCCCCTTTCCTCTGGTTTATGATCAGCAAGCCTGTTGGCTTCATGGCCTTGGGATGCTACATCCAGTTTTCCCCTTATGCAATGTGCCGTATAAATATCAGGCTACTCATTCATTGGTAATAACAGTCATGCAAAGATGTTGAAGTATTTATGTTCACTATTTCCAGTTTATGGTACTTTATGGCTCTTCTACATCCCTGACATTTATTTGACAGTTACAGTTGCTTTAATTATACATACCGAACCTACAATAAACATAAAATATGATGCATTTTCATAGATTAAAAGCCCCATACACATAAAAAAAACAGGTGCGTTCAGTATGCGGATGTCTACACAACATGCTGTGCAATGCTCTGCTGGGATTCATATCAGGTTTCCAGGTAAGTAAAGGTTTTAAAGTTGTAAATGGTCCTTAAAAAAAAGGGTCACCGGCGAGTACCTGGTGTCCTGTGTGTCCACAAATGGAAAGCCGATATTAGCTTTGTTGACTTGAAAAAAAAAGATGATCTTTTGTGCTCCATATATAGTGTCACAGAAAGGGTCTATTTTTAAGATCGTCATGGCCACCGTATGTCCCTGCACCAGGGCACTAGGTGTCCCCGTTTGTTTTTTTTGGGGTTCTCGGTGCAGGTCAATTACCTGGATGTGCTACACCTGGGCCTATAAATACCTCCGGGCCGTGGCCCATTATTTCTCTCACTGTCAAGAGTCAAAGAGCCTGGCAGTGACACAATGAATACTTTTATTTTTACGAAGTAGGATTTTTTTTTTTTTCGTACTTGTGATATTACTTTTACTCACGCCAAAGTAACACTTTGATGTGTGCCGTGGGTATTAACCTCCAAATCTTCAGGGGTCACCCCAGTACAATGTAAGTGAACCCTTGATGACGCAACAAAAAAATCCAAATTGCATTGGTTCCTCATTGTCCCAGTTTTTCCGCCAACAGAAGTGTAAGGTATCCATGGCCACTTACCTTTTTTGATGTACCCTCCATTTTTCGTGCTCTTGGCTTTAGATGCGGGCTCAAGTGAGGAGCAGGAGACAAGCGTATATGAGGGATGCCACCTGAAGTTACACATCCATAGACTTTAGCTATTCATTCATGTTGTCACACCAAGTTCGTCATGTTTTGACGTAAATGGAGGGATGACCAAACACTGCTCTAGATTAAACCTGGTCTGTCTGGTTAATTCCTGTGATAGTTGCGTACCTGGTGCCAGTATACGCTGTGTACGAGTTACACATTATTAACTAATTTGAGGTCATAAATTGCATCGATAGTTAGTTGCACAAATTGATGCAACATTTTGCATGGATCTTTTTAAGTAGTTTCAACTTTTGGTATTTTTGAGTAAATGCTACATGTCTTTTATGTTCATACTATCCCAAATACTTGAGCACATTCAACATGAATTGTTATTACCTCCACAAGCTTAATTCAGTCGAACCAACTTTGGTTCAACTTAATATTGGTTGTAGCATGAACTCAAAATACTACTTAAAAAGATCCATGCAAATTGTTGCATCAAATACAACGAACATTTTTTTTTCAGGGTGAATTAAAAAATAGAAATTGTGTTGATATTTATTATTCAAATCATTTTTATTTTATTTATTTAAGTTATTCCAACTTATAGATTGTATTCCATTCTTACATTTTTGAGTATTGGTAATTTACGTAGCTAAGAACAACAAACGATTAGAGTTTATTACAGTCAGACTCTGAACACATTTTGGAAACTTAACCCTGTCACCAGGAAGTTGCCCTCAAATGAGAAACAAAATGACAAGATTTTTCTGAATTCTGATATCCTGAAGTTAATCACTGTCCATAGTATATAAACAACTCAATTGACACAAAACGTATCTTATTAGTAACAAATGACATTCACAGAATTATCGCCTGTATTTAAAGGGTTGACATACTTCCGTAATGCTTTAAGAGATGGTTCTTTCTTCGTGTTTAAAATTCACAAATCTTACAGACCCAATAAATGTTTTGGTTTAGATCACTGTTTTTATGTTATTTAATTCTATACTCAATTTCCAATTTAAATTGCAGTGTGCTTGTTCAGCATTTGTTTTTTTTAGTTTCAACTCTGACACTGCCTGATTTAAAAAAAGGCAAAAAAAAAAAAAAATCTCTCAAAGCATGTTAGCTTAATTTGAAGGTGAACCATTACATAACGAAATACAATGAACAGACTAAAATGTATCCATGTAACAAACTTTTTTTTTTTGTATTTCAATGGCGGTTCACTACCCCCACGAATCATTTCTTCGAGTGTATATAGAGCTTTTATTGTTCAACATTTACTATAGTGCCGACGTGCTCGTAAAAGTACCAAAAAAATCACCATTTGCCTCATAGGACTCAGCAGCGTACGGGGTGCAACCTCCTCCTGAGATTCCTGCAGAATGAGGACACAGAGAAAATACAGACAAGAAGAGAGCCAAAGTAAGTGGCACGCGCACACACACAAACACAAACAGAGAGCTCGGTGAATTATGGGTGCTCCCCCCCCAACATCTCTATCAATGAGGAAAGTGTATGGACTAAAGTGTAACTTTAAATGTAGACAGGGTTTTCCGCCTCCCGGATCATAACTGGGAGCTGGCTCAACAGCAGAGGAGCCTGGTACCCCGAGGCTCTGCCTCCCACTTTACTCTTAGAGACTGGACTGGAGCAGCACACCTGCATTTCAAGAGTGAAGGGATCTATATCTATATAAGAGGAATGTTCTGTCAACGCTTTAATATATGATATATGATGGGGACTGAGTGAGTGAGTGCTTTGTAAGTTAGGAGGTGCAGAGAGTCTATATCATTAGACGGTTAGTGGAACTTCCCAGGCCGTGCTGGCAATTATTTAACAGCACTGTGACAAACTGGAGGTGTGAATTTAAAAAAACACCGAAAATATGCAGTGTGAAAAATGTCTCCCTCTTTTTCTGGCCAAAGTCGCTGATCACAGTGTCAAGCCACATTGGCCAGATCTCTTCTAAAATGCATGACAGTATAATATTCTGTCAATCTTCCATCTATATATGCTTATTATATGAATTATATTTCTACAATATAAAATATCAAAAACTAAGATGCCCAGCTTTAATAACTGTTCCATGACATCAAAATACATGTTGTTTGCATTTTATTCACATCTTCTCCTCACATTATTTTTATTTTTTTTTAAACCCCATGACTTTCATTGTAAGGTGAAATGCAAGGTGAATGCTTCTTTAAAATGCTCACATTAGCCACCACTGTACGCCCGAAGGCTTTTATTGGGTCACATTTTTTTCTATAAATCAAATTGATCGACAAACAAAAAACAATCATTCCAAAATGCAACTTGCCTCCCTTATTGCTCATTTAATTGCCACATTAAAGTATACTTACACTACACTAGGTTTTGCATATATATAGATATCTATATATACTGTAGATATCTATATATATATACAACATAAAAAAACACACTCCAGATAAAAGAGTTCTTGTAGATCCAAGTTACTTTCAGTGGTATGAAAGGGAATATTCCCCCGACACTGTCAGAATGCACATGACTTCCTCCAGCTCAAGCAGCTCAGCTTAAGGTGATGCATACAGTGCGACTGTATATTTCAGGAGAAAGTCTAGAAGGACGTGGAAAGACACACTTCTCCCAGCTGATACTGAGCTGGAGACTGTGAGTCCGGACACTTTTGGTCCTGGCCTTTGAAGTTGAGCTTGTGGAATTCCCCCGTGATGGCGGACAGCGACTTCCCCTTGGTCTCCGGCAGAAACAGGCCGACGTAAAGCGCAGACAGCAGGCAGACCGCTGCGAAAGGCACAAAACAGTACTGACTCAGCTCGCTCTGTGAAGGTAAGGCAGAGGAAAGCTGTTAGAACAGGGATGGGCAACTGGCACCCGCGGGCCGCACTTTGTGCAGCCGGCGAGTCAATTTACCAAAATCAATTAACTATTGGTTCTACGGTTGTAAACAAGCTAGTGTAAATTGGTATAATACACTTTGATTGCCTGTAGGCTAATTCAATGATGAGGTTATAGTGTCCAGTTGGTCACTGCACGGTCACAATGTGGCCTTCTGGTAGGGAGGACAAATCTTTTGTGGCCCTAGCATTCCTCAAAAAAGTCCCGTGTTAGACTGATGTGAGACGGGACTAAAAGGATTGCTAAAATGTCTTATGTGTGTGTGTGTGTGTGTGTATCTCAGTCCAGACACACCTTGTTGGTTAGTATATTAATGGGTTCAGGCTATGCTTTAAATTGTGGCCATTGTGAAGCAAAACACTTCCTATTGAGGTACAGTGTGCTTGTTGCCCGTATTATTTTACAGTATGTTTGTTTTGTATGGGAACGAATGGATGCTGATGGGTGGGTTGCGTATTGATGCGCAAACGTACCACTAGAAAGGGGAAGAGCATGCCAGTGATGAAAAGGTTGAGCCACATCATGGAGCCAGCGATCATGTAGGCTGCTGGCCGGGCAGTCTGATTGAATATCTCCGTGGGCAGGACGCCAGTCACTCCGGCTGAGGAAAAAAATATAAAGCACACTGATCAGAGTCTGTTCAAACAACACATCCCGATTTAAAACCCTAAAAATGTGTAAAAAAACCCAAAAACATGATAAGCCACTTCATCTCTCATTTCTGTCAAAAAAACTCTACATTATTAATATTTAAAAAGCGCAGGTATTAAATGAAGCATTTAACCGAGAGATATATCAGTGTAAGCATTTCAATTATGTGAATGTGCAATGAGAACATTTGATGCAAAAGTAAAAAAAACAAACAAACAAACAAAAAAAACAGACCTGGTCCCATGCCGAAGCTGAGAATGTAGGTGAAGATGCAGGTCATGCTTAGGTATGGCATCCAGGATACATAGTGCTGTTTACATGCAGGCAGGAAACATTTTGTAGTTTTTTTATCCAACTATTTCTGCTTAATGTCAGATGATGCATAAATGCTGACCTATAATGCCTCCTTGTGGATTAAAGGATGCACTAAAAGATGTAAAAATGTAAATCAACAGATTTCACACCGGATGAATGTCCTTATGTTTTCACAGTCACTCTAGTAAATTCTCCAGAAATATTGCATTTTAAAATTTTAAACTGAAGATTAAAGATACATATATGGCTTGTGACTGGGAGAGTTAGGTATGTATAGGTTATGTTCAGTAAGTGGTATATTTATACCTCCAAGGACAGAGCAATTGTGAAGACGACAGCCCACATGGTCATGAGGATGAACCCTCCCATGAGCATGAACCTGCGACCTTTGCGCTCCACCAGCAGGTTCTGAAAAATCAAAAAATCAACATTAAATTCTACTGTGACAGAAAGGGGAAAAAGGAACTTGCTATTTATGAATAACTAGCATATTCAACATATTCTTCTTTAGCGACTAAGTAGCAACGATAAAGAGGTCATTTCTATCACTCGTTTGGAGTCCATATAGCCAGCTGAGTAAAGCGTAAAGCTTGACCGTAGCGTCGTATTTTCTTCGCGCGCAGACAAACACATTTCAAACCAACTTTACAGCTATGTCATGCTGTTCTCACATAAACAACTGTGGCTTTTTTTTTTTTTTTATCTTTGCCTCCAACCAGTAACACAGCAGGTGCTGTATCATGACGGATACTTACGCACATTATACAGGCCGTGAATTCACAGAATCCAGTGCCTATGGTGATATACTGGATTTTCTCATCGGCTATGCCGGCCTCTTTAAACACATACGATGCATAGAAGTAAATCTGCAAGAAAAAGAAGGCAAGGCAACATGAGAAGGGTTGCAGGTAGCCATTGCAAGTCTTTTTAACTGTTGCTAAGCTGATTAGGCATCTTAAACACAGGGTTATTATGTTAAAAACCCAGTCCCCTCTCTAAACCTGCCAAGTATGAGATTAGAAGGCTTGAAACACGAGGACATTATGTCAGCATTTTCTGACGAGAGGTCAACTTGATGCAGCTGCTTGTTCATGCTCAAAAAGAGCAAAAAGGGCGAAAAAGCCCTGATGTCATTTAGAAATCAATGCGCCTTAAAATCAACGAGCCGTCTTCACACGTTATTCACTGTGTATTATAGCGAGGTGCGGTGCTCCATCAGCAAATGCATTATTGATACGATCCTCTCAAATTTCCAATCAGCTGTTGGACAAAGGCAGGTGGAAAAATGAACACCCGACACTCTTACTGTAGCTCAGTATCAGTGACACTCATCTTCTGGGGTGATGTGAAAAAAAATAAATAAAAAGAAAATTCGCCCAGACCCAGCTAAGCCTTCAGAGACGCGGCACATTTTTTCGATGGGGATATTGCTGGATGCGCTTCTTACTGAGTCATTTCCACAGAGCTGCATGGCGCTACTGATGACCATGACGGAGATGAGCTGCCAGCGAACCGAGCGATCGGCGAACAGCTCCCAGGGTCGCCTCGGCCTCATGCCTTTGGTTTCGGCCTGCTCCTGTAGGATCTCATTGAGCTCACTGCTCTCCACCTCACAGCCACGCAGTCGTCGCAGAGCTGACATCGAAAAAAAAACCCAAAAACCCCAACAACTTTGCAACTTTTTGTGAAAAGTTATTTTACACCAATCTGAGCCGTTCACGGGAGAAATCCCTCCCTGGTGTGCCTAGGCCTAAAACTATAAATCAGTAAACACCATTATTTTCCCTGAGAAATGCAGTGAGCTTAGGAGAAGTTACTCACGTAACCTAACATTTGAAACTTTAATTAAGGACGATAAAACGATACTTAACGTGCCTGAGTAAATGCATGTTCACTTTTTGATACATCCGAATACCCACCGTTAATACAAGCCTCCTTGTCCCCCCTGTCGATAAGCAGGTACCTGGGGCTTTCTGGGAACCAGGGCAGGGTCAGGAGCTGAATGAGGCCAGGAATGGCATTACTGGCAAGAAGGTACTGCCAACACGGCTCACTGCCCAAAATCTCTCTAGAATTGAGTTAACCAGAGCGTTACTGACGTTATCCCGAGAGCCTACAGATACAATTTTGACCTCAAATTGCCCATACCTGAGTCCGATCACCTGTCCCAGCATGACCCCGAACGAAGCGAAAACAGCGGATGACAATGAAACTGCCCCCCGTAAGTGCTTCGGCGCACTTTCTCCAAAGTACATGGGCTGGACATTCATACTGATCCCTGCAAAACAAACAGTGGGAAGTTTAGGTTTGAAAGGCTCTCGTATTCCACACTTATTCAGTCACGTATAGTTCCGTTCTCTCCTGTCTGCTGCGCGCGGTGTGGCTATGTTTTGTGAGGGGAAAATCGGAGTTTAACCATTGCCCTTAAAGGCGACAATATGCTGTGTATACTGACATGTGGAACGTACCTGCATTTATTCCAATCAGGACACGCGAGATAATTATCATCTCAAAAGACTTGGCAGCTCTACTCGTCACAGCCAAGAGTGCACCAGTCATGAGGAAAACATTGTTCAACAGCAAACATTTCTTCCTTTCAAAGGAAAAAAAAAAGAAACGGAAAGAGAATGACCATAAAGAGGATTCACTGAGTAGAAAAAACCCAATGACCTAATACATAACCTCAAATCAATGGTCGATTTCACAAGACTGTGGCGACAGTGACAACGGGGAAGAAAGAAACAGAAATGCAACTTATGCTGTGTTGCGTTCTACAACCTCTTATATTACCTCCCAAAGCGTATGGTCATAGGTCCCGCAATAAGAGCCCCTGCGAAGCCTCCCAGTGAGAAAATAGAGACAATGATTGTCCAGACCAATGTCAGCTGAAAGTCTTCCAGCTGGAGGTCCCAGCGCTCCAGCACTGTCTCATTGACAAAGGTTTGAATAAACTTGAGATGAGACAAGAAAAGATGGCCGTATAAGTCAGAATCAGTTAACAAATGGCACGCACAAACACACACGCACACACGCACACAGTGGTTAAAGCAGACACTTATTACCTCTGACATTGGATTTTATGGCTTACTCTTTACACTCTGGTGAGGCTTTTTTTTGTCATTGATTTTTACACACAGAGACTTGGTTCTAAATCCTGCAACATAAATTCAGTCATCTCATTTCTACTGGAAAAAATCAAAATCAACTATCTGTGTCTGTTGGTAAAGTGCTCATTTGTCCGATTGTCAGTGTGCTCTCCATTTATCAGTTGTGGCTGCTGGATCTAGCGACCAGAAAACGGTATGTGTTACAATGAGAATTACACACACACACACATGTATATAAAATAAATACAAGCCAGTGTTTCTACCACATAACCCCCCCCCCCCCCCCCCCCCCCCCCACCCAAACAACCCCCCCCCCCCCCCCCCTCCGCCACACAACACATGTACACAGTTTGACATTAACTTGAAAACCTGGAAGAGAGAGAAAAAAAAACGTACAGTCGTGGGGGCATTCATTATGGCGAGGTTATAGCCATACTGAAGAGTTCCTCCAATGCCTGCAGCAACAACCATTAGCACCAGCGTCAGAGAACTGCCCTGTCGACACAAATGGACAGAATCGTACAGCACGTGCTTTTCATGACATGATATGCATGAACCTGTGTTGCGGTTCTTTGCTAAAATGTCGCATGTTTGTTTCTTGGCTGACTGTAAACCCATAATCAGGATCACCACTTGTACTATACCGGCCTATTGATCGTTTGGGATGTGTGATTCGTCATTCATTTGTGTGTTGCACGGCTACGACACCACGCCAGTGTCCAGCCGTCTGCAATCCTTTCAAGCATCACACTCTTTGAGTCTCCACGGATGAATCGTGGGAAAACACCTCTCTGAGTCTGAGAGCTCACAAAGTTTTAAATTGACATACTTTACCTTCTGTCCATTGGAGTGTGACATTGTTATGGAGAGGTGGTGAAAGTTGTTGTTTTTTTTTCCAGAGAAAAGTAACCCGCTGACGTCCGAGAGCAGTGAGAGTCTCAGGTCTGCCCTTCACCTGACGGTCCTCGGCAGTGCAGAGCCGCACGCGCGCGCACGGGACCGTTAGGCGCCCTGTGATTGGCTGCGTTGCGCGACCGGCCCAAGAATTCTGTGTATACTTACATCACACGTTGAACTAAAATAATAATAATAATAATAATAATAATAATAATAATCATCATCATCATCATCATCATCATAATAATAATAATAATAATAATAATAATAATAATAATAATAATAATAATAATAATAATAATAATAATAATAATAACATTTAATCCTAGAATTAAATACTTGCCTATGTTGGTCCAACTGACTGAAATGTAGTAAACGTGACGTAATGTCCGTTTCCCCTAATCCACCCAGCCTCAAGGTTAATGCTATTCATTTGTTGGTTATTTACTCTGTATTTTTCTCTGACTGTTATTATATACTTATTCCTAGCAGCCTATATTCATCAATATTCCTGATAATAAGCGGTGTTCTGTCCGCCAAAACTGTTCATGTCCAGCAGATGGTGCTGCTTTGATGCGTTCCAGACTTTGTGCAGATAACAGAAGGACCAGAAAAAGGATTCCTAGACCACACTGCCTCATCAAACAAATCAAGGACAATATATTTCCAACTAAGAACAAACATCTGTTCTTATCTTTGATTGCAGGAGTCCTCGGCATTTATAGCACTGAGCTCAAAATCACAAATAACTGCTTTCAATTGTTTTGACTTGAGACGTTTAAAAAAATAACAAATTGGTAAAGTCTATTGTTTGAACTCATATATTGTGTTGTCCCGCAAATGGCATACATGGCGCCACCGAGCAGGAGCCGTGAGCGTTTGGAGCATAGCACTTAAAACAGATCATTCATGCAACACAGATAGCATTTCAAACGTTAAAATAACATTGAGGTCATAATAAACCGATGACCCCCCCCATTTTTTTTCTCTCCCTGCCTCTGATTGGACAGTCTCTGACAGGATTACACGAGTTTCCTCAATTGATCACAGAGAAGTTGGAGGCTCGTCCATCCCGCCGCACAGGAGACAATCACCGCGGTCCCTTTTCCTTCTGGCGACACCCGAACGGTGTCTCGGCCGCTCGATCGCTTGCCTTTGGCCTGCCGTGTGGGTTTTGTGTGTTTGCCTTGTGCCGATGCCCCTGGCCCGCGCCACCCTAATGACTTGCCTCCTAGCGCACGGCCGCGTTTCAGCCGGGAAGCCCGCAAAGTTTCCGTAGTTCGGGCTTCGCAGCGTCAGGATGACGCGGATTTTCTGGGACACAATTTTCCTCATAAGTGGTGAGTAGCTTTTCGAACCAGAGCTTGGCTTTTAATTGGGTCTAAAGCGTATGTTGCGTGGGGGTTTACATCGATTAGGAAATGAATGAATGAATTGGATGGGTGATGGCTTCCTCACCCCTGCTCCAACTTGATTATAATTAGGCTCTGACTCAGTGGGTTACATAATAAATACATAAACTCCTCTTAAAATGTAAAATGTTTACTCTGTGGTACTCTATACTGATGACGTTGCAGTGACCTTTGAGTTTTTTTTCACCTCTATGCTGTCACAACCACCTAATTGGGTATATTAATATTCTGATGGAGTCATGTGCTTTATGTTTTGTATGTTGAGAAAGTGTATATTTATTTATTAGTTTTTCAATCAAACATTGACCACCGGCTGGGCCCTTGTGCTGCTACGGTTGTCTCAAGTTGTGATTCGCCTGTCTTCACGTGCAGGGCCTGCTGTATTTATAGTGCTTTGGTTTCATCCTTTTAGTGGATGCTTGACCCCGATGCTATTGTTGGGCACCGGTTACTCAATGGAGCATCGATATCGCATTGAAAAGTGGGTCACGTTATCGTTGCAGCACGGGAACAGATTTCTGGGACTCACCCTCAGGTTGTTCATCATAGTGGTGAAAGCCAGGTGTCACCTGGCAGGGCTGGTGATGGGGGGGGTGGAGGTATCACAGTACAGTAATATATATTCTTTTATATTCCTTTAGGTACTTTTAGTATGTCTGTGGTACTGGACGGTGAGTTTACAGTGAACTTTTTGGCTTTTTTTTTTTTTACATATTCCATTCCCGCAGGGATTTTCTTGTTGTTATTCCTTTACACCTGTCCATCGGGACTTCATCATATTTTAATTTCATTTTTTTTTAATGGCTTCAGGTTCTCTCTTCACCTTTGGAGCAGGGCCAAGCAATTCAACAATTGAAGCTCACATTTCTATCCACACAAACTCCGCTGCCGCTCCTCACACCTCCACCAGCGAAGCTGGAGCAACAGGCAGTGCAGGCACCACACCTATTGCAACTACGGCTATTGCAACTGCAACTATTGCAACTACAACTGACCCCTATACAAGTAAAGGTAAGTGTCATTGTCCAGCCAAAGCGGTATTGTGTATTTGATGTTATATTCCTGCAGGCATTTGTCGTTGGTCCTGGCCTTCTTCCCTTTGGACCGTGTGAGGTGTACCGAGTTGTTTTATTTTCCTCTGTGCAGATTCCCTCTTTACATTTTGGGCCGGAGAGACCAACTCATCGATAATCGATGCCGACATCTCCATTCACGCCAATTACTCTGCAGATCCAAACAACTCGACAAGCAGCTCTACGACTACCGACGGCACCGACGGTGCCGCCGCCACATCTGATGCAGCTGCCACCTCGAGCGCCCCCCCAGTTAAAAGTAGGTTTGGGTGCAGGTGTGCAAGGAGGCAGGGAGGAGTATAAAGTCTTAGTCAAGCCATCGCAAGAATAACACTCAATGCATTTCAGATGTTTTGTCGCAATCTTCCTCGTTGCAACACCTCGTCCACTCTCACCGCTTGCGTTAGTCTCACAGCAGGGGTGCTTTACATTGTAAAGCTCCCTACTGAGCTGCGGAGCATCGACATTATGCAGACAGTGTGGCGAGCACTGATAATGGATCCTCTTCGCGTGAGCGAGGGCAGCGGTTGTGGTAAATTTAAGAATGCCCCAGCCGAAAAGCATATGAGGCAATTTCACAAAAAGCTGCACCCACAGTATTGTCATTATGCAAGCGGCACCTCCCTTGTCCCAGAGGCCGGTTTCTGTCCAAACGTCCTCCTCATTCTACTGCCAAAATCACATGGAAGGAGAGAGGGCTTGGTAGGCAGATGCCCCCAAGGGACAACGGAGCGCTTTCACTGGGTCTGAAAGAAGGAGACAATGCATGCAGGCTGCAATCCAAAAGCCCATTTACCGTTGGAATGGAGTGCGTGACCAAGGCTGCTATGCAGCTATCTGTCTGGATGTTCATCGTCCTCCTCGTCCTCCTCCTCAACCGGAGTGCCACACTGCGGCTTCTGTTTCTGCCGTCCGTGGAACACCGACGTCGGTTTGAGTCCGTTGTGCAGAGATTTCTCTCACCGTACAGCTGGCACGTTCTCGTTTGCCCTGGGTGGTTCATTTGACCCCACGTGCTCGTCCCGTTATTTTGTTTGTCAGAGTGAAAACGGACGTAGTTGCTTGGAGGAAGAAAAAAAAAAAAAGAAGGGGGAACCACCGTCGGGCTTTCATTTCGGTTAAAGAATAGGGATTCCCCCTGACCTTTCTTAGCCTTCCCTCCCAGGTAGAGTGAGAGATCTAAGCCATCACAAATCCACACACAACTAAGAACAAAAGTCTTTAGTCTACCTGTGGGTCTCAGCTTTGGGATTTGGTGCGCGTTGTTGCTTCGGGAGCTTAGGCTATTCTTAGATTTATGATATTCACCTGTGTCACGGTCTGTTCGCCGACTTGAATTACGATGGATATTATCACGCCGGGTAGATTTCACTGAAGAATGGACTGAAGGTTTTTTTTTTTTTTAAGGTAGAAAGTTCTCAAAGGTATTCAATCCCAAGGATAACTATAGGTGCCGGATACCCTGAACTGAAAGCACCACTGGCCGCACTAGTGTCGTAAAATGTCTTCTGTATTGGTTTTGTAGGGAAGTATTAATGGCTCGTCGTCTTTTTTTTTTTGAAAGTGTTAACGTCGCGTCATACGTCTTCACAGAATTCGTGGCCGCGGCTGTTCGGTCTCATTTCGACGACTGCCCAGACTCTCACCGGCATTTCTGCTTCCATGGGACATGCCGCTTCCTGATATTGGAAGAGACGCCTGCTTGTGTGTAAGTCAGCATTTGTTTAAACACAAAGGCCATTATTCAATGTTTTAACAACAATAATAATAATAATAATAATAACTTTTAAGTTTATATAGCACCTTTCTAGTATAGCCCAAGGACGCTTTACGCTTTAGATTTTTTTTAAATTATTTCTATTTCAATTTTCTTTATTAATTCCTTCTTCACTCGAAATGGAAGCATATAAGTGTACATTGAAATCACCCCATATCATTTTGGGAAAGGTGTTCAGTGTCTCTCATCTTTCTTACTTTATTTTCCTCAGGAACTGCACATATCCGTGTGTCGTCTTTTAAAAGATGAGATTTAAGTTATTAATGTCACCAACAACTGTAAGGGTTGGGACCTCACTTGGGATTTTGGATGCAAAACAAACGATCATCTCAAAGAATGAACCACTGTGCCCCTTATCACGTTCGTCCTTGTTGCAGGTGTCATCAAGGCTTCGTGGGGATGAGGTGCGAGCATGCAGATCTGCTCGCTGTAGTAGCAACTAATCACAGACCACACTCTGTTGCCACAGTGCTGGTGTTGTGTGTTATTGGGTGTGTTCTGATCATGCTGTTGTGTACTCTTTTACAGTAAGTATCAAGCGCATATCGTATTTTCTAGTCCAGGCCAGTGGCCTTCTTGGAACAGTCCTGATGATATCGTATTTTCATTTTGTAATAAGATCTCACCCCCACCAACACCCACTGTTTTTTTTTAGTACAATGCTCATAAACTGTACAGTGTTTAGGATTTAAAAAAAAAACAGAGCAGTATGAGAATTTCTTATAATAGTTCTTTCTTGTTAAGTTGCTGGGTGAGGCAGGACTGTCGAAGACGGAGGCTCGCGCTTTACTACGTCCCAGAGAAGCATGGAGCATCCTGTTATCCCTCTGAGAGTGGTACTTTTATTTATGTTTTGCATTTATTTTGTATTCTTTTTGCAAACATTTTTCTCTTTTTACGTGAATGCTATTGAGAATAATAATACAATATGTGAATCGTGCCTTATTCATTAACAATCTTGCCATTCCTACGGGAAACCCAGAACTCATTTGCTCATTATTTCCCTTTCAGTGGTCTGAGAAAAAACCTGTTTGCATCATGGCGTGTTAAGTTTAACCTCATCAGCACGACCGGCAAAACCTCAGGATTGAGTCCAAAGTGGTGCTCACGCGTTCTGCTCAAGCCGACCTGGCCGGAGGCAAAGAAGCACCATCTTCAGCGAGGCCGAGGTAGGCCTGCTTGATGTGGGTGGTTAAACGTTCCATGATTTTTTTTTTTTTTTTTGTACAGTGACTGGGACTTTGGGACTCCATAACCATGGGAAACATGTTATTGTTCAATCTTTGATTCTGTGGCAATACACAAGCTCTGAGGATGGAGCTCCTGCGCAATCCTGCATGCAAGAGCTCCGTGCGTCTTGATCACCTACTAGGGCTGGACATAAGAATGGATCTACCCGGCAACCGACCATCCTGTGTGGATGTTGAACAGGAAAGGCTTTTATTTCGGCCTGCAGGACAACTAGAATTCATTGACTTCAGTCAAAAGACCACCAATTCCTAATTTTGTCTTTTAATATCTTTGCGCACATTTTCAGAAGAACTCTACACGCACAGAGGACATTTTAAAGAAATGAAGGTGGGAAGGCTAATGCTTTAAAAACATTTTAATCTTTGTTTTTAAAGAAGGAACTCACGTCACCTGACAGGAGTAGGAATTGTAACTGGACTGAGTGCCAATGGATTCAAATCCCTGGATATGTAAGTACATCCACCAATAATTATATATATACACAGGTTGGTACTGCAAATTGTCCCAGTATGGCTTTGATATGCAGTGGAGGAAAAATTCTGGTATTTTTTTCAAACGATTTGAGGACTACTGAAGTGCTCTCTTAGACTTATTTTGTATTCCTGAGCTGCACTCGAACATGCGTCGGAGGCTTTTTTTATTCGCAAGCGATAACCGTACGAACACACGCACATCCCGGGTGGCCACTTTGTTCCAGGGGAATGTTGAGAAGTTGTACTTTTCCGCAAGCTTGATCATCATTCATTGGAGAAAAGAAACGAAAAATGCACTTACAATGTCACTTATAAAGCATCCACATAGTGAGAGATGCCAAAATACACTGGTTTTCTAATGTTGCTCGAATGGGCACTGATGGGAGGAGGCACATGATTTAAGTCACAGCTTGTATTTTCTTTTTTTTTTTTTACGCGTACTTTTTCACTCATTTCAAGTGTGTTCTAGGGTTGCCTCTGCTTTGACTTTAGATACCTTTTTAAAGTGGAGGGGAAGGAAAAAAAAAAAAAAAAAAACGCCTCTGAAGCTCAGTTTACAACTTAATATATAAGGTTTTCTTTCAAAACCGGAAAAATAATTGGTGATGGAATTGAAACTCAAATGGATTTATAGTCAAATGTGTACAATCTTTGTATGAGTTTGTGAAAAAAAAATCCATCGGGACACATGGGATGGTATTTATATGCCAAAAGACTAAAAGGCGATGATTTATTGTCCTTGTTTACAGTATGCAATGATATTTACACTCGGAATATATTGATGTCTGTTTTTACAGCACTGATGTGTAAATGTCCAAAACAAAAATATTCTATGTATATGAATGTGTATATATGTCAATACATACATCAAATGTAAGGGGGATCCCAGTGATAATTAACCGTTTGCTCTTTCAGATATATATACGTTGTCACACTAGGGAAGCTGCTCGTATTTGCATTTGTTTTCCAATGAAGAATTTAAAAAGGCAGAAGTGTCTGTTTTTTTTCATTTATGCACTTATTTAATATTCTCCATCTCGTGAGCCAGTGCTTCCTTTCCCTCCCCTCTCTCAAATACTTTTGAGATTTTTTCTGATACTCTTCTTCGTCCCCCCCCCCCCTTCTACTGAATATTTCAAGACAGAAATGCCAACATGACACCCTCAACCCGAGGCAGAATTGGACAAAGAGCCAAACTCTTGAGTGCTTTTATAGCTGAAGGAAATGTTTCATTCCTCTTATGCCATTCGTTTTTTGTTTTTTTTTATTCTTTCACTTTTTGTGTTCACACATTTTATATCCATTCATGACAAAGCATAAGTTCACTGAAGGAAGGATATATCTCATTCACCCAGCGAGTTTCATATTTTCATTGCATGCCACTGGGCCGTCCTCTTCCCTCATCATGTGCTGTGTCTCCTCCACTCTTGCCTTTCGCTCTTTGTATGAGGAGCTTCGTTTTTTTGTTTTGCAATCCCATTATGTCTGGAATTGGATTTCTGTGGAGCCCCTTAGAGCCGTTAAACCAGCTTTGAATTAAGCAGCTCTTGTGGGCCCTTCAAGGAACACAATACCCTTCAACATTGTTCAAATGGAAGGCTGTTTTCTGAACCCAAAGGAAATTGAATACTCCGATTCTCATAAAATCTGATTTGGACAAGTGTCAATCTTTATCCTCCATAAGAGGCAGCTTGGAGCTCTTGCAATGCCATTCTGGTACTTTTCCTTCTGCTTCCTCCTCTGGTCCTTTTGATCCTCAGCCCAACATTCCCAGTATCTGTCTCTGAGCAGATGGCTTGAAATAAGAGTATTTACAAAGGTATTAGGGTTAAGCAACCCTGCCTTGTTCTCCTGAATGCTAAGCACTAAAACAAATCATTAAGGATGATGAAAGATCTGTAGCTTCAGTGACAAGGTCACTTCACCTACATCACCTAAAATGTGATTTGCGCTGGATCCCGATCCTGAGAGCATGAATGTGAGGATGTAGCTATAAGAAATTGCATAAAATAAAAGACTTGATTACGATGAATTGATCATAAATATACATAGTATTTATTTTCGGTGAGCTGATCGGTAATGTATATTACACTTCCTAATTTGGGGCACAGACAGATTAAAACAGAAGTCAAAATAAATACAGCAAAGGTCTGAAATTGTCCTGATGTACTACCGCAGCTCTAGAACTGCTGGATTCTCAAGTCTATTATGGGCCTCTCCCTACCTGCTTAATTTCCTTGTATTTCAGTGTGGTAAAAAGTTGGTGCTTTTCTCTTTCAATCATATAATCTGAACAATAATGAAAACAATAATTGACTTAAATGATAATGTTTGAAAAGTGCACACTGTACATATAGTTTAAAATGTTTCGGCATTTCTCTGTACATTTCTTTTAGGAGCATTTTATCTGTGAATGGAGGAGCAATGAGGTGGTCTACATCCTTGCAATGACTCTTTCATCTCTACCAGAGTTAGAGCGAATAGCCTTATAGCCCAGGACTGTTTGGCATCAATCCATGTGCTGCTGAAGCCATGACTGCAGCTGCTCCAGGGAGCTGAGAAGATGCTCTTGAGGAACATCTGGTTGGTTCTGCTTGTTGTGTCTGTTTAATAAGACCCCCTGGATGCCTACAGAACGAGAGGTGAGGTAATCGTTCACGTAGTGGTCTCCAATATGAGCCACGCTCGCGGCTGGTACACCGCATTTTTGCAGGGCCCGATTAAAGATGACTGGGTTGGGCTTTGCTACACCTGCTTCCTCTGATGTAATCAAGAAGCTGAAGTGAGACAGCAGGCCACAAACGTCTAATATGGCTTCTAAACGGCCGTCAAAGTTGGATACCACTCCCAGCTTCAGTCCTAGAGAAGAGCAACTCTCCAGGGCTTTCTTCGAGTCTTTAAATACCTATAACACAGGGACATAACACAAAATCAGTTGACATGTGCTGTCTAAAGTAGCTGATAGGTGATGTATGTATATATATTTATATATGGTGATATATGTTTGTTATATACATGGATCATGTTGCATTTCATTTACCTCCCAGTTGTCCGCACTGCAGAAATTATTGTAAAGGTTGTCCGCCAAAGCATTTAACAGGGCTGGGTCCTGCACCCTGCATTGCAAGAAAGTGTCCCGCACCAGCCCCATCCACCAAGACTGTCCTCCCAGGCCCTGTGCGATGCCATAGTTTGGGTATCTGCTGGAATACCGTCGATACGCCTGGCGGAAAGCAGAGTCAACCTCCACAGGACTGAGGTTCAGGCCCATGCGTTCGGCCTCCTTGCAGTACTGCTCCCCCACAGACAAACGCACCTTCAGCAGGGTGTCCTTCACGTCCCATAGCACCCAGCTTAGAGGAACTCGCATTACACCTGCACAGACAAAACACATGTTTAGACAAACCTGATTTGCTAGAACCTCGAAGTTCTTTGCCAAACGCCTTAAAACAGGACAATGAGGAAACAAATATGTGATTTCAATATGCTGACCACTGAGTAAAATGTCCTGTTTAATAGACACTAGTTAAGTAATGTTAAGCACGCTCATTTTGCATGTTTAGCTAAATAGTCAGGTGCAATTTCGAAAGATACTCACGTTTGATTACCAAAGCTGTTATATTATGAAAGTGACCGAAATATTCACAACCGTCAACGCATGTAAACACAGTTTGCAGCAGCTTCCGGTTCCGCTTCCTCTTCTTCTCTCAGGCTTTACAGCACCTGGTGCCATCCTCTGTCCTTTTTTTGGACTCGCAGTTCATTTCCGCTTAATAAAAACATCATAATCCACCCTATTTTCGGCGTCACCAAACTATTATCCGCACACAGTCGCTACTGAAAATACTAAAATACTTCGATTTGTTTCCGTGATGTTTAGAATTTGTACTTATTTTTAGCCTAGAAGCTTGATTCCACGCCATGGATACACCCAGTCCAGCAGGCGGCGGTAGTGAGGAACAGCTGTAGAAAGATGTACGCCGCAAGTAAGCAACCACGTGTTTAAGGATGCTGAAGGACAAAACATCCGGCAGCAGAAAACCTGCCGTGAAAAAGTCTTAAATATTTAGCTTTTTTTTTTCAATTACTCGGGAGGAGCTGATGTCACGGACACAATGACCACTGCCGCTGTCCGCTTGTTTCGGCGGTTGGAGGGTCTGTTTTGTGTGTTCAAACCCCCTGGTGTCCACTGGAAACTCGTGCGGGACACCGTTGAGACAAATCTTCTCAAAGGTGAGTACAACGCAATCCTGAAATATGGTATCATTCACCATTAAACGCTCGTGTCTGTTTGGACGGCGAGACAGAAATTAGCTAATGTCTCGATCAACATCTAAACCATGTCGCTTTAAGGCATCACCTTTTTAAGGGGCTTTCACGTTGTCGTTGCTGTGGACCAATGTGGACCAAACAGCCGTCTTTGGGGACCCCCTTCTAGCTCGGGGCCCTAGGCAATTGCCTATTTTGCCTGCCCTGTTGTGACGCCTCTGCGTGCGTATGTGTGTGTTTGTGTGTTTGTGTGTGACAGGTTTAAATGGTGCTCCGCCTCAGCGTGGTCCCTCACAGGTGCTCTTCTTGGCTGACCCCTGCAGTGATGCTGAGGCTCCCAGGGGCCTCACACTGTCTGCAGTCTCTGTGCCTGTTCTGGCCAAACACCCGCTTGGTACGTGTGTCCAGCATTCACACCCTAGTCCTCAAAAAGCATTTATAAATAAGCCACTGCTGCTTATATGGTCAAATAACTGCATACATAATCCACTGATCTAGAGCTGATGTTGGTTTGATTTTGATAAAATGGTCACTTGTTCACCGTAGGGCAGGATTATGTTTATAAATGATTAAATACAGTAATGTATGACTATTATATGTTTATCCATAGCTTACACTGCAAGGTGGTGAAACACAGGCATTTCAGCTGAACTCTGTAGTGTAACCGCATTCCCAATTATTACTAATGCCATAGACAGCCCACATGTATGCATTGATTTATTTTTGTATTTAGTGTTAATATGGGATGATGGTAATAGGCCAAGTTTAGTTTGAGAGACAGAAAATATATTATAACCTCCACTTTCAAGAAAAAGTTTGCCTTGTTGCTTCTATTGAGTAGCACAAAAACACACTGACAGTCCTGTTTCATTGACTGTGTGTCGGTGTCATTTGCTGAGGGTGTGGCATATTTATTCTTATTTACTTTCAATATTTGAATGATACATTTAATATGGATAACTGTTTATAAGGTAAATAGATTGTTTTTGTTAATCATTTTACTTTCATTCAACATAATAATTTTACATAAGTCTACGTAACTTAGGTGAAGAGCTGACCATATTTAACACAACTTGCACATCACTGCACATGTATTTCCTGGTTTATTTTTTCTTATTCGGTCAAAGTGCAGATTTAAGTTAAACAGAGTAAGAAAAGCGCAGCCAGGACTTTATTTTAGTATGTTTGTTCACATCAAAATGTCTGCTCTGAAAAAGGCCTATTCATTGTGTTGTGGGCACCAGTCCAGTGATGACTCCCGTGGGGGCCCGATCCAGCCTGGGACCCCACTAGTTAAACCTCTAAAAGACTATGAAGGATTGGAGCCTGATTTCTTATCGCTGACTTTTTGGTACAAAAGGCCATTGTTATATATGTGGACATTGATGATTGCATATAAATTAATTGAAAATATGTTTTTTTTTATGCTTTTAGTAACTGGTCCTGAATTCCAGCAAATTAAAGTTGGTGTAGGACATCGCCTGGATGCTTTCTCCTCTGGAGTTTTAGGTATGATTCAATTCTGATCGTGGAAGAAGGTGTTTTTGTGTATTTGTTTCGGTCAATGTGTGGTTATTCTTATTTCTTTAAGCTTGTCTCTCGGAGCTTTCAAAACATGTTTTTATCTACAGTTCTTGCAGTCGGAAATGGAAACAAGGTCCTGAATGATCTATACAAAACACGAGTCACAAGGGTAATTTTAATTTCCTCTGGTTTCACATGAGACATGAAATGAAGGCGCAATCTAGACATGTTTAATGGTGTTTGATTTGTTTCAGGATTACACATTGGAGGGCGAGTTCGGGAGTGCAACAGATGATTTCTCTGACAAAGGTCGTGTTGTTGAAAGGACCACCTATGGTAGGATACCTCACTTTTTCCCCACAATTTATGATCCATCGTTGTTATCGTTTTCATTAGTTTACTCTCTTACTATTATGCAGTTTCAGATCAATATGTTTGATAGTAGAATAGTGTAAAGTATTACTTTAATAATAGTGTCTCGTATAACCATCCACCCCATATTATTTGTTTTTAATTATTCTTCTTCAGTCAATTTAATATATTGTGTACTCACGTACGCATGTAACACGACGTGTTATTAACTATTTAGTGCCACTGTGTGTACATGTGGTATTGTATCAGTCTCTGAAATGTTATTGTCTTCAACAGATCACATCACACTGGACAAGCTGAATAAAGCACTGGCAATGCTGCAGGGAGCCAATCAAAAGGCCTTGTTAACGTATGTCAGTTACACTTTATATCCACTTTTATTCCTCGTCAGCATAATTTTTGGTGTGTTCTGTGCATGTGGGCTCGTGTTGTGCCTCTGCCTGAGGTTTCTGCATTCTTTCATTGTTTATTTGTTTGCTTGTCTTCTCCCTTGTTGAGAATGGACCCTGTATACTGCAGCTTGGATAAATTGTTAAACCCTATAAGGCTTATTGCAATGTGTTTATATGGGTTTTACAAATACACTTTGATCTGGCAATATTGACAGCTTTTGCTGACGATTTTAACTTTGCACACAGGTATTCCAATGTAGACATGCGCTCCCAGGAAGCCTACGAGATGGCTGTGCAAGGTTTGCTGGGTCCCGAGGGTAAATCGGTGCCTATTTTGACAGGCCTGCGTTGTGTTCACTTCAAGCCCCCTCATTTTACGCTAGGTAAATAATCTTCAATCGCACACGCCGATTTGAAAAATGAACACTCGATTTAATGATGCTCATATTTCCTCTTCTGTTTTTTTTCCCCCTCGTGGACCTACAGAATTGCAGTGCCTGAATGAAACTCAGAAATATTTGCGCAAAGTTGTGCACGAGATAGGACTTGAGCTGCGCAGCACAGCAGTGTGTACCGGAGTCAGGCGGACCAGAGATGGACCTTTTACACTGCAGGATGCCCTGACACGTCAACACTGGACTGTTTCTGATGTTATGGAGGCCATAAAACAATTCCACCCCTGTAAGAAAAACAAAAAAAACTCCCAATTACAAATCAAGAAACCAGGATCACAACCACTCGCAGAGAATGTGACAGTCAGTCAACAAAAGAAATCTGACAAGGAAGCAGTGGCAGCAAGAGCAAGTAAATGACTCCCCCATGTGGCCGAAGGTCAAAGTTACTTTAATTTATTGACTTCTGACATTTTAAACCAGGAATTTGTAGTTGTTCAGAAGTAATCAAAATATTGAAATGGGACATGGAATAGAGTTGATTTGCGTTACCCAGCTTTTTTTTAGGATTGGAATACCTTTGATCAGGATTACATCTTACATTGGTTAATATTTAAACTTTGTTCTTCATATATGTAGTTTATGAGAGATACAGAAATTTGATTAATAAAGCAGGCCTTGAAAGTGAATGAAAATAGGCATAAATACACATGGCTGATTGTAATGTTTTAAAATGATGTATTTTGTGCAAAAAATAAATTATAATGATAACGTAGCGATTTGTCTATGCTAGTCTGTTAAAACAATTTCTGTAAGGAAACTAATTATTGAGTTAAGATTTAAACCGTAGACATCAAGTAACTACACTATGTCGTCCAATTTTTGACACGTCTCAGTAGTATGTCGTCCAAAAATCTCAAAAATCTCAAAATATGAAAAAAAATTTAAAACATGCATAAGAACATGCAAAACGCTCATATATGACTGATGTTAAGAAAAGTGAAAACAGTGCAAAAAAAAAAGTATGTTGTCCAAAATTTGACCAAAACGTCATAGCATAGCATGTCGTCCAAAAAAGTCAAAAATGTCAAAAAGTCAAAAAATGAAAAAAACCTAAAAACATGCATTTAAACATGCAAAACGCTCATATATATGACTGAGGTTAAGAAAAGTAAAAAAAAACATTTTTTGTCCAAAATTGAACCCAAACGTCATAGTATAGTGTGTAGTCCTAAAATTTCAAAAAACTAAAAAACGGGAAAACATGCATAAAAACATGCAAAATGCTAATTTATATGACTGAGGTGAAGAAAATTGAAATAAGTGATTTTTTTTTGTTTTTCGTAGAAAAAATTGACTAAAAACGTCATAGTATAGCATGTCGTCCAAATATGTCAAAAATGTCAAAAATGACAAAACATGCATATTAACATGCAAAACACTCACATATATGACTGAGATGAAGAAAAGTGAAAAAAACATTTTTTTGTTTTTTGTCAGAAATTTAACTAAAAACGTCATAGTATAGCATGTCTTCCAAAATTCACAAAAAAGTCAAAAAATTTAGAAAACGTGTTTTTCATTTTGCATTAAAACATGCAAAACGCTCATATATATGACTGAGGTTAAGAAAAGTAAAAAAAAAAAAAAAAAAAATCAATGTTGTCCAAAATTGAACCCAAACGTCATAGTATAGTATGTCGTCCTAAAATCTCAAAAAAGTTAAAAAATGAAAAAAACGTAAAACCTGCATTTAAACATGCAAAACGCTCATATCTATGACTGAGGTGAAGAAAATTGAAAAAAGTGAAAAAATTTTTTTTTTTGTTTTTCGTAAACATTTTTACTAAAAACATCCTAGTATAGCATGTCGTCAAAAAATCCAAAAACCTGAAAATATTCATAAAAACATGCATAAAAACATGCAAAATGCTCATTTATATGACTGAGGTGAAGGAAATTGAAATAAGTGAAAAAAGTTTTTTTTTAGTTTTTCATAAAAAAATTTACTAAAAACGTCATAGTATAGCATGTCGTCCAAAAATCACAAAAAAGTCAAAAAATTTCAAAAAATGTCAAAAAAGTCAAAAATGTCAAAAATGTCAAAACATGCATATTAACACGCAAAACACTCACATATATGACTGAGATGAAGAAAAGTGATTTTTTTTTTCTTCGTTTTTCGTCAAAAAATTTACTAAAAACGTCATAGTATAGCATGCCGTCCAAAAATGTCAAAAAAGTCAAAAAATGAAAAAAACCTAAAAACATGCATTTAAACATGCAAAACGCTCATATCTATGACTGAGGTGAAGAAAATTGAAAAAAGTGAAAAAATGTTTTTTTTTGTTTTTCGTTAAAAATTTGACTAAAAACGTATAGCATGTCGTCCAAAAAAGTCAAAAATGTCAAAAGGTCAAAAAATGAAAAAAAATTGAAAACATGCATAAAAACATGCAAAACGCTCACATATATGACGGAGATGAAGAAAAGTGGAAAAAAACAATGTTTTAGTTTTTTGTCTTTGTCGTCCAAAATCTGTCCAAAACGTCATTGGCGTCCAAAAATGTCAAAAAATGTCAAAAAAATGAAAAAAACGTCAAAACATGCAACGTTATATGTCGTCCAAAAATTTCAAAAAATGAAAAAAACGTCAAAACATGCATAAAAACATTAAAAATGCTCAAATATATTACTGAGGTGAAGAAAAGTGAAAAAAATTGAAAAAAACTAAATTTTAGTATGTCGTGAAAAAATTTACCAAAGACTTTATAGTATAGTTGCTATCCCAAAATTTCTAAAATGTCAAAAAGTCAAAAAATGAAAAAACGCACATATATATGACTGAGGTTAAGAAAAGTAAAAAAAATAAAAAATAAATAAATTCGATGTCAAAATTTGACCAAAACGTCACAAAATATAAAAACACATAATGCAAATCAACGTCGGCAATGCGACAAAACTATAGTATGACGTATTTTGGTGAATTTTGGATGACATACTAGTCCATGGCTGTTTTTTCCCACTTTTCCCTCTTTTTTTTTTATTTGACAAAAAGCACCCTAGTACAGTTTGTCTCGTATATTTAGACTTGTCACTCAATTGAAACAGACCATACACTTTTAAGTCTTAAAGTATACATGTTTCAATTTATCTTCAAGTTGAAGAGATAATATCTGCATCCAAAGGCCACTTATACAAGAGCACATCGACCCTTTTGACCTCCGAGAAGACCTCTGTGTACTTACTTGAAGACGATTTCGGAACTGAACATAGGAAACTCTCCGCGGCCACAGGATTGCTGAAGACGGCATAACTATTTGAGCAATCTACTTCAGAGTATTCAGTGACACGAGATAAAGATTTGACATTCAGACTGAAAGCCTTACTCGTGGAGTTATTTGTTTAAGATTATCTCACCAGTTTGGTGGCTTTGTGACACCGAATGCCAACGTCATTCATTCAGAGTAGATGGTAAACACAAAATCCCATTAAACTCCATGTTAATTTAACACTGTGACCAAAAAAAACACAACAAACCTGGACAGATAGAAACATTTATGGACACAGGATTTCTTAACAACCGTTTACTGACTCGGTACCACACCCTGTAGCAGCTGTACAGTATATACATGAACATATATGGTAAGCCCACATGCAAGAGCTGGAAGTGATCACTCTTATATTGCCCTCTAAATCAATGATTTAGGGGTCAAGGTTCTGTATGAACGGCAAACGTAAAAGGGAAAATTGACTGAAATTATGAGTAATAATAGGACACATTTGATCAATGGAATGAACGGAGAGTAAGATGACGGTGCGTTGAACCCAGCATGTCCACCGCGTGCAGAGTTTCACCACCTTCCCCACAGGCGTCTGTCATCAGCAACATCCTGACCATTTTTTCTGCGGGGGCTCTTTGTGCAACACCATGGCTTCCTGTTGTATGTCACCGTCTTGACTCAACATTCTGCCGACAACACAACGAGAAAAACAACGCGATCAGATCTGATATTGCTGTGAGGGGCGTGTCGGCTGTTCTCTCTTGGGTCAGCTGTGGTGGTGTGCAGGGACGGGGTTGTGTCGGTGTCCGGATGTGTATGGACCTAATTTTAATTTTTATATTTATATATACAGTATATATATTGTATAATTTTATTTTTGTGTTTGCTTTTTTGCTTTCCCTTTTGTTCTGACATATTTTATATTCTGCCTGCTGTAAAGTAGAATCTCCTGTCAAAATTGTCAAAGCACTTTGAGCTACATCCTGTGTATGAAAAGCGCTATACAAATAAAGCTTATTGTTATTGCACATCGCCAAGAGGACACCGCTCGAGGACGGGAGCTTTATTACCTGGCGACAGTTTCCAAGGACTGAATCACATTTTCACCAGTGGCAGCACTGCACTCCATGAATTCAAAGTTGTACTCCTGTGGATGTGGAGCGGCGGCATTCAGTGTCACAGCGACGTACAAATATGGCATCATAATCCGTTGTCATCACAGCAACGGAGTTGAGTGCAAGACGGGGTGTTGCCACATACCTTGGCGAGATCCTCTCCCTCCTGGGTTCGAACCTGCCGTTCCACCTGATCACTCTTATTCCCGAGAAGCAAAGTGGTCACGTTTTCCGCCGCCCCTTCCTGCAAAAATGTTGGGTTAGTTTGATTATTGCGTTTCTCACATTTAGGTTGCTTTTATTGGGAATCTGTGCAGCAGGTGCGCATGGGCCGAGGGCTTTGAATGCAGCATACCTGAATGCAGTTCGCCCAGTAGCTGACAGCAGAGAAGCTCTGCGAAGACGTGACGTCATACATCAGGAGACAGGCCTGGGATTTGTGAAAAATCTGTTTTGTGACGCTGTGAAACCTTTGACGAGAAGAATGGGACATACGTCAAGAAATACAATCACAGGCGATCTAAACAGAGCCTTGGCTTTCTTTTTAAAATCGGAGGGTGGCCACTCATCTTACAAAATCAGCACCTTTTTGGTTCACGCATTTTTTTTGTTGTTCCGACAGAGGTGGAAACACGTGGGCCATAATTCAACAAACACACCGATTACATCATACGTACAATTGTTTTTCAAGTGCGCGTAGTTATCGTCAAACGAGGAACAACCTATGTTTTTTTGGTAACTTTCATGTCAAACTCAAAACGTTATCCGTCTCTGGCGAAAATGGAAGAATGGGGCCACTGAGGGGCCGTCACTTGCGTGGTTAAGGTTGACCAATTTACTATACGCTGCGTAAATCCATCATGCTCATCTAATATGTCCCCAAAACAACCAACCCGCCATGTTCGCAACCTCCACCGCTGGGACCATGCCCATTGTGCTGATTCCGGAATAGAAAGAAAAAAAAATTGACGAGATGTGTCAAACCGGTTCGGTCACAGAGAGCAGTTTAAAACTTGGCCTCCGAGCAACTCCTCGTCATTTCGCGCCTGCTTTGAGCACAGCCTCTGGCCCATGCTCGGGAGCATGTCAACCGAATCTGTAACCGTTCGCGATCACAAGTAACCCGAGGATGTCACCTATGTGAGCCTCGTCACATGTGCTCATCAGAAGTCTTGGCTGACTGCCCATGTGTACGAGCCCGCTGAGACAGCCTCTCCCGGGCCACCGCATCAGCGAATAGCAGCTTTGCACAGACATCCACGGCCTCGTCCGTGAATAGAAAGACGGAGAACACTTAATCCGCCATAAACCACAAAATGACACAATGTACTCTTGGCGGTGACACGTCTTTCTCACATACGATCCCGGCCTTTGTCCTTCCCCTCCAACCAATAATCAGATCCTGTGCCTATTCTCGGCAGACATCGGGAGGACTCTCTTCAGGACACAGATAAAGCTGCTGCTCCTCAAAGTGTGTCTCTATGTGTGTTTTTTGACACTATATTATAAATATATATATATACATACAACTCAACGTGAGCAAAAAGTATTCGCACACCAGCTGAGATGTACTGTAAAACATGACGTGCATTCTATAGTGGGAAACTAAGACTCCTACAGTGTACTCCGACTCCATATGTTTCATTGAAATGCAAATCATCGGCTGAAACTGAAAACGTACCGTTCTTGACCTGCTGTGTCCCATAACCGGAGCACCACAGGCTTTCCATCCACCACCACAGTCCACATGCAGAAGTCAAGGCCTGCAAAAAAAAAATATATATATATATTTTTTTGTAAATGACTTCTTTGTACGTCGATACACATTTTGAAGGAACACGACACATTTCCGGATCTTACCAGTGGAGGCGGGTACATCGAAAGAAAACTTCCCACTATGTGCCCTTTTCATGAAGGAGGTCTTGCCCACGCTGCTGCTTCCAACCAATAACACATTGTAACTTTTGGACGCGACGGCTGTCCCTCTGGAAGCATATGCTGAGAGAAAAAAACAAAAAAGACTTACAGGCTACTAAATATTACGAATGCTGCCGACAATCTGCTCCCTGTGACTCGCGAATGAGTGGTTATCTTCCGTTTACCTGGCGAAAAGGCATTTCGACTATCTTGATCCAGGCGGATTTCAACGTGGGGATTATGCACTGCAGTCCCTCTCTCAGCCGCTTTCTCACTGTGCAACAGACAAGCACGTGTACATTTGGGTTTTTTGTTTAGTCATGCCTCGGTATTTGTATCTAAAGTACGAGAGAAGAGCCACATAATTATGTTTGAATTGGAGAAAAATACAAATTGAAACGAACATTGAAATGTCAACCCTGCAGAAAAGAAAATGAACCAGCGATGCCACTGGCATGACCACAAAACAAACTTGTTTATATAGAGTTAGCAATCGAATGGAGTTTGCACAGCACCGCTCTGAATGTGCGGGAGGATTAGCGTCGACCTAAGGGTTGCATGAGTCAGAGGCTTAGCGTCATAGATGGACGAGATGACAAACGCCTTTGACAGCTCAATGGATGGTTTCAATTTGAGCTGACATTTCAAGATGGATGCCTGTTCCTTGTTTGGATGGTGAACAGCAAGTCATCCACATTAGTAATACAATAAACAATACAAACGCACAAGAGTCAATGCAACGTTAAAATTGGATTAGGTTATACTAATCTGACAGTACTTGTTTGCCCGCACCCTCTGGGGAAGTACATTAATGGGGCTGAGGCTCTTCCTTCGAATCAAATGGTTTGAATTCTTGGTATGTACATTCTATATACTGTATATATATATGTATATATATATATATATATACATATATATATACAGTGGGTCATACAGTATATGAGTGTAATCATTTAGTGAAGTAATACATGAAACCAGACTGAGGTTGTCATCTTACAACGCAGGAAACAATGACGTTGACGTTTTATGTTTTTTTGTACACTTGGTGACTATCTCATAATCACCAAAACATTTCAAAAACGTATATGTGCTTGGAGGCAGCAGATTTTTAAAATCATCACTATTATTATTATTATTATTATTATTATTATTATTATTATTATTATTATTATTATTATTATTATTATTATTATTATTAATAATATTATTTTAGGTGGGGTTGAATTGCATTGTTGGACTGACCTCAAAGGATTTGATAGCTCTTCTGCTTTTGACGTGCTGATGTTGGAGGGCAATTCCTTGTCCGTTTCAACCTGTGGACAAAACCAGCGGCAAGCGTTATGCATACTCGCGATAGAATTCATATGCACTACGTTTACGTTTTTCTCTTTTCTTTACCACACAGTGAAAAATACTTTTTCACGCGACGGCTCAGGAGAGGAAGCATGTTCTGATTTAGTATTCAGTAATATGCGAGTGTGTGATCAGCTTTGCATGGTGTGCTTTTGGGTCTGTTCACATACCGTCTTGACGGGTTGTCATTCAGCGCAATACAAAAGTGTTCCAGGCAAAAGTACACAACCCCGGAGAGATCAAGACAAACAGACACACGGCAAATGTTCTCCTTTTTCGCGACGCAAAACTCGTAGTGTGAAGGACACGTTCCTCCTTGTGGTTCGTTGTGTCATTCTGTTGTGCCCTGGCATCAAGCACTTGGGTGTCTAAGAGTGTTGCAAACAGGAAGTACAGCACCAATGAAGTGCTATTTAAGTGGGAAAGTGCACATTTGTGGGCTTTTCAAAAAGCCATTTTGCCAGCAATGTTGAAACTATATATTTGTTTTAAGGAAATCTGAATAATGAAATAAAATAATAATTTTCCAATATTGAATCAAATGGACGCGCAGAAGAAATGTTTAAAAGAAGTGACAGAGACCAGTAGGTTTATTTGTCACACAAACCCCGCCGTGTGAATGTGACTCAATGTAACCGGGTTCACTGAAGCGCAGTTCAAAGAGCTGTGCTTAATACTAAAATGGATTTTGCTAAAAAAAAAAAACTGTGAAGTTGAAACACATACAACGTCGTAAACCTACGTTTAAGTGGCGCTGCTCACCTCTGGTATTTTGTCCAGGCCCAAAGACTCTTCTCCGTGCACTTCTCTTTTCTTGACCGCACATTCATCTTTCAGACTCCTGTCCTCCCCTGCAGTTTGCTCCTCATGGTTTTTAGGTCCGTGTGACTTCCGGTGAGACCCCATTTTTCTCCTCCTCCCTCTGGCTGCCGACGCCGACATCAGGTCGTGCGGAGGAGAGCCAGGTGGTCCCGCTGGGAGCAGATCTGGAGCCAGGCGACGCTCTGCTTCCGCTGGTGGACCGGGGGATGATGGGTTTCCTGCAACCTTCTGGAGAGCCGGAGGACTCCGCTGAAATTCCCCAGTGTGCCTGCACGCCACCGTTTCAAACACCTTTTCTCCCCTTGGCTCAGGCTCACTCTCTCTCTGTTCATTATCAAACTCGCGCTCTTTTTCAACGATCCCCGAGACACCTGCGGTCGCGACACCTCCGTCCGCATTCGTCGCGGTCGCCTCCTTGTCCAACTGCTGCTGCTGATCTCGGTCTCCCTCCTGGAGTCGTGATCCAAGAGTCCTGCGGGTGGAGCCCATCTTTCTTCTCCTGCTCGCGGGACTGAAATTTGGACCCGCATCCTCCGCCTCAAAGCGTGCGTCGTGAGCGCCTTCAGTCCCGTTGTCGGGCTCTTGTACACTTGCCCGGGCATTGCTATGCGGTTCCGCAGCTCCTTCCCTGTCCAAAGACATCGGTGGTGCTTTTGTTGTCTGCGTTGCCGGGTCTTCATCCACGTTTCCCTCACTGTCCCCAACATCAGCTCCCCGAACCAATGTAGCAGGGTGGGGGACATCGTTGCCGGGGGAGACGGACCTTTCAGGAGAGAGAGCCACTGAATCCTCCGTCCCTGCTATCACGTTGCTTTCCGTGGCCTGCGGGTGCGATGTGTCCTCCTCGTCGTGCACAGAGCGGTTTTCGTTCATTTCCTGTTGTTCTTCGGACGCGCTACTCGGTGGTAAATGTGCATTTTCCTTTTGTGGTGACTCTGTTGTTATCGCCAGTGACCAATCCTCCACCACGTCTGCTTCCACGTCCGAGTTCCTCGCTCTTGTTGCGTCTTCGCTGTCCGCTTTTCCCTCGCGTTTTCTGCCGAGTTGGACCCTGCGAGTAGAGCCCATCTTTCTTCTCGTTCCTCGCAAATTATCGACGGGAGGCCTTTTTGGGATACTTTGCGGATTGTTACTCGCATCCGCTGCTTTGGAAATTCCAGTTTCCACAGTTGGCTTTGCCATTAAGTTTTCCTCACGACTAACGTCCGGTGGAGTGTGAGAGAAAAGTTCAGCACGAGCGATGTCGTTTGAGGAATGGTCTTCATGAGCCGGATCTTCCCCTTCGCCTCCCACTTCGTCCCGTCCCATCGGACTCCCTGGTTCTGTGCTACAGTCTTTCATCGGGACGTCCACCGCAGTTTCTTTCAAGTAATTGGACGGTTGGGTGGGAAAGGCTTGTCCGAGGGCGTCTTTGTCACAAGACAAATCCTCTGTGTTGTGGGCTTGAAAGGCTTCTTCTTGGTCAAGAACTTCAGAAGGGGCCGACCTGGTGACCTGGACCGCCTCGTATGAAGTATTTCGCGTTTCGGAATCATCTTTCCAAGCTGAGGCTTCCGTAGATTTCATAACGTCCACTTTAACTTTATCATCACCTTGAGTCACCGGGGTTGGTGGCATTACATCCTGCTCTTTTAGGAGTTGCTTCTCCATCTCATTGATGTCTTCGGTGGATTGAAGAAACTCCCCCTTTTCTGAACCTGATACTTCATCATGGTCCATAATATTCCGTGACACCGTTTGATCCTGCCCTGGCATCTGTTCTGTGTCTTCCTCCTCCTTTACAGTTGATCTTACTTTTTCGGAAACTTTATCACCGCAGGTACTTTCTATTTCCACTTCAGGGTCGGCGTTTGGCTCTGTGACAGAGTCCGGGGCCTGCCGTCTTCCCCTATTTCTTCGGCTGGACCCCAGTTTTCTTCCGTTTCCTGTAGCTTTGAAGCGTGTATGAGTTGAATCCTCTTTGATGCTCTGAGAATTGTCCGGAGGTTGTGAGTCAAAAGGTGAATGTATTTCTGATGGCAGAGTTTGTGAAGATGTTGTGTCCTTAGCTGAGGGCAGAAAATCTTCTTCTTCCTCGTTTGTGCACAACTCCTCTCTTGGTGATGGATCTATGATTTCCTCAGTGCTGGATTCAGGTTCTGTAAGTTGTCCGAGGCCGCTTGTTTCTGTGGATATCTGCGGTTTCATAGCAGACTCTGATTTCACAGGCGACTCACTCGACTCGTTGGCCTGTAAAACCCCCGACTGCCTGAACATGTCTGTGTCCTCGTCTTTTTCTGCATCGGTTCCCAAATACACACTGTGGTGATCGTGCTGCATCTCGCCGACATTTGATTGGTTTATCAGCTGTGAGGAAATAGGATGTAAAGTAGAGCGTTTCAACTCAGAGAGGTCACTGACATTTTCAGGGTCAGATTT